>JASVEL010003720.1:0-348114 GCA_032618575.1 Nicotiana noctiflora | reverse complement strand
ACCACGCCCTGCTGAAGCTTGAGGATGCGTTGATGACGTAGCAACCGAAGAACCAGATGACTGAGCAGATCCCCTACCCATACCCTGACTGGGTGCATGGCAGTCCCGTAGAATATGACCTCTCACCTCGCACCTGAAGCATATCGGAATATCCAAATAACACGACTCTGTATGGAATCTCTCACATTTGGGGCATGTAGGTCTCCCCTACTGCTGGGACCTCACTCCCGGACGACCAGACTAGCGGGGCCTCCTACTGTCTGAACCTGCTCTCGAATGACTGCCCTGTTGATAACTGTGCACAGATAGCAGTGCACTCACTGAGGACCGAGCATATGACTAGGATGGCCCTGATGACCCTCTCCTTGGAACTGGTCTCCCTGAGTGACCCATTGACCGGGCCCTGCTGCTATACTCTCTTTCCGCACGGATCTTCAACTTCCTAGCCTTTGTGGCCTGAGCAAACCCCACGATCTTCCCATAATTCATATCCGAGTGCAAAGCTGCTGTGGCAGCCTGATTCACCACCAAAGGACTAAGGCCCTGAACAAACCGTCAAACTCGAGCATCCATGGTCGACACTAACTGCGGAGCATACTTGTACAATCTCACAAACTCCATGTGGTACTCCCAGACACTCATACTGCCCTATTTGAGAACCTCGAACTCGGTGGCACGGGCTGCCATTGTCTCAGTAGGCAAGAAGTGGTCCATGAAAGAATCTACGAACTCATCCCATCTAGCCAGAGATCTCCCCTCCTCACGGGAATCCTCCCATATCTCAAACCATGAACGCGCCGCTCCCTTCAGCCTGTATGAAGCCAACTCTACCCCTATATATCTGTAGACTTCATCACCCTGAGAGTCTTATATATTTCATCAAGAAAATCCTACGGATCGGCCTCTGGGTCTGTGCTTGAGAATTCTGGAGGGGCCAATCATAGAAACTGGTGGACTCTAGAGCCGGAGGAATCTCCCCGTCCACTAGAGGACGTAGGGGCATCATGAGATCTCTAGGCCTGGGCGGCCACTAACTGGGTCAACATATGAATGGCTCCTCTAAGATCCTCATTAGAAACACCGGAACCAGAAGCTGGAACTGTATCAGAATCAGGAATACTGGTAGGAGGGATGGTAGCACCCTCTACCGTAGCCGAAACAGGAACACTTGGGTCTGGAATAGATGGACCGGGCAGGTTCAGGACCGATGGGTCATTTTCACCCACAGTATCAGGTACTTGATTTGCAGCCACACTTGGGGTGGTATTGGCCCCAAGGCCGAGTCTAGCTTTCTTCTTAGGCGCCATATTCTGAAAATTTTGGAACAATGCGCTAATTAGACATAAATACTTTCACTTTGCACTTTTCCGCACGATATAGAATAACAAAGAAATTGGTAAATTCCTAAATGTCTGTGTAGCCCCCAACGTATAGATGTGGTCGACAACACACCGATAAGAAGGGCGCTACTAGACACGGCTCCGAGACATCCTAGGACACTTAAAAACCTTAGGCTCTGATACCAAGTTTGTCACGCCCCAAATCGAGGGGCATGACCGGGTAGCCCCAGTTAAGCGGACCTGGATGCCTTTCCTAACCCACGCGTTGCCCCTGTATTATTCATTACTTACAAACCAAAACATTTACAAATTTATAATGGAAATCACACTTTTAACAAACATAACAACATACTTAACTTCTTAACAAGTTTACAAATTACAACGCCCGACACATATATATACATAGACCATAATCCCACAGTTTACTGTCTACGGAGCCTCTAGGATGCATAGGATGATACAATACTCACCGGTAACAAGGCTCCTGCTATACTTTACACAAAATCAAAATAAAGTCTAAAATAGAGGTGGCATGAGCCATGCAGGGCCCCGCGAGGAAAGGGGCTCACCAAACGACTAGTGGAAGATGAAGAATGCTACTGCCGATGAGCTGAAGTACCTGCTACGGATCCACCTACAATCATAACACGAATGTAGCGTCCCCGGCAAAAGGGATGTCAGTACGCTGGAATTGTACTGGTATGTATGGACAAGTTTTGTCCCAAGTAAACTCAAGCCATAGACAATTAAATCACAATGATAAAACAACCAATAGATACACCAAGTAGTGACGAAGCCGCCAATAATGTTCTAACACTTACTTTGTTTCAAGAAATCCTCAGCCCAAGTACAATTAAAGATCAACAAGAAAGGCAACAACCAAACATACACGAAAAGCACAATCAAGTCAAACAAAGGGGCGATCAGTGCCCCACAGGTTGCAAACTCTCCTGCTGTCTCCTTTCACAATTTCACATTAATGATTTCATATCAATTTCAATGGCGATTTCGATTGCTTTCCATCCTTATTAACTCTTTCCACCCTTATTACCTCGGCCACCCTTATCACCCCAACCCACACCTTATTACTTCGTGTTGCGGTGCGCAACCCGATCCCACCGTACAGTTTCAAATCACAACAATCACAAACAGCAAACAAAAGCACCATACAAGATCACAAAAAGTGCAATAAGCAAATTACACATTTGTTCATGTTTCCAAATTCTTTTCAAGCCGGTGTCGCAACAAAGTTACAATATTTCCATATCCGAGAGTATCCATACCATTTTGTTCAAATCACAATTTGAGTTGTTTCATTAGTTTCCCACAAGAAGCCAAGTATGCCATCACTACAATTGTTCTCAATTTCTTTACCAATTATGACTTCCTTTTCCATCTTTCGATTCACATCCCATACCACACAACACATAGTTCAAATAAATTGAATACCCAACAACTAAATCAAAGAATTACACAACAATTCTCAAAATTTTCACATACCAAATGAATTGCACACATAAGGGCGATTTCACAAGGATCAAAGTTATCCATACATACCTAGAGTCGAATTTACTTCCTTCAATCTCTTACTTTAAGTTCACCCAAGTTATCTTATGTTGCCAACTTCCGTTTTTGCAAACTCTTACTCCTACCCACTTCTTTTTACTAAATTTAAAGTTCAAAGAACATGCATGAGTGTTAAATTCTATTTTCAAAAGCTAATGCATGAAAATCTTTCTTTCCATTTGACAACTAAAAATTAGAGAAAATGGCTAGGGCTTTTACCTTTAGAGACCGGGAAAGATGACACTTGCCCTAGGATCTTCCAGACCAAGCGATTAGAAACGATCTTTGAAGTTGGTTAGCTTTCTCTCTCTAGAATCTCTCTTTCCTCTCTCTTGTTTTGCTAGGAGAATATGAGAAAATAAAGGTTTGAGGTGTTTTATCAAAAAAGGAATCGGGTTCAAATTTTATAAAAATCTGGGCCGAGTCAAATCTGCGGTCGCATCTGCGATCACAGAATCAACATGCGTTCCGCATAATGGACCGCAAAATTTCCCCCAAAAATTATCCTGTTCTGTCATGACATGCGACCAGAATGCGGTCCGCATTCGTGTTCTGCGGTTGCAGAATGCACCGCAGAATTGGCGCTAAAAAATCCTTAAGGAATTATGCGATGGATATGCGGTCCGCATTTTCGTTATGCAATCGCATATTGGACCGCATTTTCAACACAAATTTTGGAAAACATTCTATTACACTCTACGGTAGGAATCCAGTCCGCATAGCAGATCTGCGACCGCATTCTTGACCGCATAATTGACATTTTCTAGAAAATTTTATTCTTTCAAATTTTAAAGCTTAAATCACTACCAAGGGTCCGACCGCACGCATTCCTAACACATTATTCGGACCATGACACCACGGGCTATTAGGTTTTAACACAAATTTTTTACGGGGCCTTACACAAACCAATAGGTCATAACCAACACCCAATTTACCGATCAACACTCAATTACTCTTCCCGCTCGACTTCCTCTATGAGTCCCCAATAGAACCGCAACACATGTGCCCACATCTAACAAATCATAACATCTCACAACACCGAAAAACAACTCATAGCTCTCCTCGGGTCACTAACAAGATCAATAACGATAGATTCAATCTATCCCTCTACAATTCTACTTAGGGCCAACCAGGCTAATTCGAACTAAATGCGTATCCAATCGGCTTACCAATGAACTCATTACCAAGAAGCCTGAAGATGCTCATTCCACTACTAAAACTCCTACCAGAACCGTACGATACGGCGTACGACACCAAATAAATACCAAAATCCACAACCTCGCTCGGCCATAGGAACACATCCAAAAAAGTCCCTCAATACCAGAATTGAATCAATGGTAGAAACCTCTGGACTGACATCTGCCACGAAGGCCCAATTAAGAAAACCAATCCTTCTCAGCCGTCCGCTGGTCTTTGGAATACAAACCACTCTACTAGAACATAATCTAATGCATCTTACCACGTAACATGTGGCATTTCCCGACATAAACCATAGCACAATAGTCTAGAATAATCCAACACTGAGACAACTAGTTTATACCCCAATATCATATACAAAATCTAATATACCAAGCAAGGAAAGATCCACCCGGGCCTCCAAATCCCAATGGCCACTATGGGTACCAATACATATGATCCACAACCACTACATAGTCTGTACCTGAGAACTCCCAATCTGCAACTCCATATAGCACACGAATCATTGTACTTGATCCCAAATTCCGCAGTACGAATACATATTACACCTCGAGTACCAAATCATTCCATGAAAGATATTCTAAAATTCCCCTGTGCCCTCTAACAAACATCAGACATCGACAATCAATTTAGCAAGAAAGCACCGTAATACTAATGTGTTGTCATCAGTCTAATCACATTACCCTTTTTCTGAAACATATACTTTTGTCAAATCACTTCTAATTAGCAGTATCATTTCCTTGATTACCTGAGGCTACCTGTTGCCTAAGAATTTGATGAACTTCTTTTCAGAACCAAATTGTACTAAGCTAGCTAAGACATTCCGTTGATCCCATTTGGAATAAGTATCATTACACATCCCATGCTTCGCATACCCATAGAAAATATATTCATCTCCAAACCACGGTAAAATCCAACAAGGACTCTCTTCCCCAATTCCATGTGCACAAGCTAATCTGCAAGGAGTGAATCCTTCTACCCAAACCAAGCTAAGCAAGTTTCCAAAACTCAAGAGCATAGCTGCAAAATACATGTACGGCTCATTACCTTGAACACATACGAAAAATTGATCATATCCTTACCATATCGACTCAGTCTACTATCAACCTATTCCATTTATCATATTCCCATCTGATTCATCATCAACTTGATATTCCCTCTTGTTGTAGCACCAGAATGCATCAACCCAAGCTTACCACACGAGACCATATTGTTTAAGATCCATAGGCCACTGAATACCCCCTCAAATGTTCCCAGAAACACCATATTCCAGAATACTTTACTTCGAAGAACTTCCTGCGAATCTAAATTTGTTTCCATCACTTTACATATATTAATACATGGAATTCCATAATTAACATAAAATGACAAGTCTTGACCATTTTGATGAAAACACAGTCTCTGACCACATACACAACCTTGAGACACCTGATTGTTACATATAGAATCTTGAACCCAATAAAACCATTCTCGATAGTCATCCTATCACGACCCAAACCTGGTCGTGATATAGCCCAATCCTAAAGTTAGGCAAGAATGACCAACAGAAGCTCCCAAATCAACAGTAAGTCTTAAAAACTGACAATTTAAGGAGGATATAATAGTTTTAGAATAATAATCCAATATTTATAGAAGAATAATACTGAGAAATTATGAAATCTGATAAAAACACTCCTAAAAGATATGGGATCACGAGTCTAGAGTCACCAAAACAAACTGGATAACAATATATGAATGAAAATACACAAGTCTGGGAATGTATATGTAAATGAAAATGAAATAGGAAGAGTAATCAGGTCCTGCGAACGTCAAGCAGCTACCTGAACAACTCTGATAAGCTCTGGAAACAATGATTGCTCGGCTAAGCCTCCAGTACACCTGAATCTGCAAACAATGTGCAGGGAGTAGGGGTGGGTACTACTGACTCAGTGAGTAATAAGCATATAAAATGTCTAAAGATAAGAAATCCAAAAAATGCCACAAAGTAAAGCTAAAAGTAACAGCCTGACACCTTACTACGAACTAACAGCAAAACAAATTCAAATAGTATAGTCAAGTGTAATGCAAGGATGCAATGCAATGCACATGAACTCACTACGGCGTACAACCCGATCCATTTAACGTCAACGATGCTCACTGGAGGTTTGTACAGACTCCGGAGGGGCTCCTACAGCCCAAGTGCAATATCATCATATCATTACTGCAGTGTGCAGCCCGATCTATACTCAGTCCACAGTATGCATATGAGTCACGTAATAGATTCAATTAATTTTCCATTTTCCAATTTATTAAGAAGAATATACTCTAGATATTTAACTTTAGGAAAAGTGACTTAGCATTTCTGAACAGTGATTAAACACAGGACTAAGATCAATTATTATATAAAGCATGTTATCACAATGCTATTCATCCTCTGAGGATGCTACAGATCGTCACAAGGCCCCAAACATAGCAATAATCCCATATATATTCAATACAGGGTGCGTATCAGTCACCAATATAGAAACATTCTTGTTCGGAATGGACCAAGTCCAAATCCCCAGTCACAAACAATCCCGCACCTGCTATGGGGTGCGATTCACGCCCTAATATAGTGTCACAATGTGATAAACCTGGGTTTCAAACCCTCGGGCCATCATCTATACATACTACTCACCTCTAACCGGCCGTAGACTAGTCTGCAATATCTTTTCATTTCATATCAACCTCCTCGCGCATCGAATCTAGTCAAAATCACGATGAATACATAAATATGGGTTAAAGAAACATAACCCAATAAAAATACTCGAAAAGTACTAACATTCACAAAGTTGGTAAAACTCGAGCCCCGTGCCCACTTCTAAAAATATTCTGAAAATCACACCAACGGATTCCTTACTTCGCCATGAGTCCGTACATTTAAACTTTAGCAAAAACGGAGCTCGTATGGCCTTTCACATCCTAAAAATTCATTTTCAAAAACCAATCCCCAGTTCTTCACAATTTCTATGCACTTTCATAAATTTGAGTGTTGATTCTTCCATAAAATTGTGTTTGTCTAGTCAAGAGACTTACCTCCAATCAATATCCGTTGAAAACCCTCTTCAAATCGGTCAAAAATATCTCTTGGCGGAGTAAAAATGGTGGAAATTGATGTGGGTGGCAGACCAAAGGCTTTTAAAACATTCTGTCAGACTACTGTAGCGACCTATATGCGATCGCACCACTACCCCTACGATCGCATAGGCCAAAAATCCAGGCCCTCAAATTCCTTTTATGTGATCGCAGAAGACTCCTTGCGATTGCATATCACTACGTCCTCCTACTACGTGATCGGTTACACACCTACGCGACCGCACTGAGCCATCCCCCATATCTATGAGATCACAGACCACCTCATGTGATCGCGTAGAGCAAGTCTGAGCACCTCCTCCAGGCCTTCTACGCGATCATAACCATCCCTACGCGATCACATAGAGTAAAATTCTTCTGCAATTTTCTGCTACACTTATCATGTTCAAAATTCCCCTTTAGCCACCCAAAATCACCCTTAGCCCCTCGGGACCTCAACAAAATGCAGAGATATGTTCTATTACTTCATTCAAACTTGCTCGTAACACCAAAACATTATTATAAACATCAAAATCATCGAATTACCTCGGATTCAAGCCTAAGTTAAACTAAAACTTCTGAAACTTGCACTTAGAACTAAAACCCGACCTAAACACCTATGAATGACCTGAAACTTTGCACGAATATCCAAAATCACCTAACGGAGCTATTGCAACTCTCAGAATTCCATTCCAACCCTTGGATGAAAATCTCACCTACCAACCGAAATTCGCCAAAATCCAACCTTAGCCAATTCAAGCCTAATTCTACCCCGGACCTCCAAATTCAATTCTGATTGCGCTCCTAAGTCACAGATCATCCCCCAAAACTAGTCGAATTATTGGAAATCCATTCCGAGCCTTCTAACTCATAAGTCAACATTCGATTGACTTTTCCAAACTAACCTTCTCATAAAGAGACTAATTGTCTCATTTCTAACCGAACTCTATCCGAATTACTTCAAATTCTCCAAACACATATAATGAAACATATAGAAGCATAAAATGGGGAAAACGAGGCGGTGACTCCTGTGATGACGGGTCGGGTCATTACATCATCCCCAAGTTAAACAAACGCTCATCCTCGAGCGAGTCAAGAAGCATACTTGAAGTCTCAAACAAGTGAGGATATTTGCTCCGCATCTCCTGCTCGATCTCCCAAATGGCTTCCTCTATGGGCCGACCTCTCCACTATACCTACATCGAAGCTATGTCCTTAGATCTCTACTTTCGAACCTGACGACCCAAAATAGCTACCGGCTCCACATCGTAGGTGAAGTCCTCATCCAACTGGATCATGCTAGAGTCTAATACATGAGACGAGTCCCCAACATACTTCCGGAGCATTGAAACATGGAACACCGGATGAACTCCCGACAAGCTAGGTGGCAAAGCAAGCATATAGGCCACCTCCCCAATCCTTCTAGTATCTCAAAAGGTCCAATAAACCTTGGACGCAACTTTCCTTTCTTTCCAAACCTCATAACGCCTTTCATAGACGAAACCTTTAACAAGACCTTCTCGCCCACCGCATAAGATACATCTCGAACCTTCCGGTTCGCATAGCTATTCTGACACGACTGAGCTGTATGAAGTCTCTCCTGGATTACTTTCACCTTCTCTAAGGCATCCCGAACTAACTCTGTCCCCAATAATCTAGCCTCGCCAGGCTTAAACCAATCGACATGAGATCTACACTGTCTCCTATATAAGACTTCATACGGCGCCATCTGAATGCTGGATTGATAGCTGTTGTTATAAGAAAACTCTGCAAGTGGCAAGAATTCATCCCAAGAACCTCCAAAAATCAATAACACAGGCACGCAACATTTCCTCCAATATCTGGATAGTACGCTCTAACAGTAATGCTATCTCAAATCCTGGTACATCTTCTACCTGTGAACCCAACTCTCGCTGAAATGTTCTCCAGAACTGAGAAGTAAACTGGGTACCTCTATCTGATATAATAAAAAGTGGGACCCCATGCAACCACATAATCTCTCGGATGAAAATCTCTGCTAACCGCTCAGAAGAATCGGTAGTGCATATAGGAATGAAGTGCGCGAACTTGGTCAGCCGATCCATGATCACCCAAACTAAATCAAACTTCCTCGCTGTTTGAGGGAGACAACTCACGAAGTCCATAGTAATCCTCTCCCATTTCCACTCGGGAATATCCATGCGCTGGAGCACTCCACCGGGTCTCTGGTGCTCATATTTGACCTGTTGACAGTTGAGACACCGAGCCACATAATTGACAATATCCTTTTTCATCCTTCTCTAACAGTAATGCTATCTCAAATCCTGGTACATCTTCGCGGCACCCGGATGAATCGAATATCGTGAGCTGTGGGCCTCATCTAATACCAACTCCCGGAGCCCATCCATATTAGGCACGCAAATCTGAACCTACATCCGCAATATACCATCATCTCCAATGGTCACATCTCCGGCGTCATCATGCTAGACCTTATCCTTTAGGACAAGCAAATGCGGGTCATCATACTGACACTCTTTGATGCGGTCATACAAAGAAGACCGGGAAACCATAAAAGCCAACACCCAACTGGGCTCGGTAATATCTAACCTCACCATCTGATTGGCCAAGGCCTGAACATCAACTGCAAGAGGCCTCTCCCCAACTGGAATGTATGCCAAACTACCCATACTAATAGTCTTCCGACTTAAAGCATCGACCACTACATTGGCCTTCCAGGGATGATACAGGATGGTAATATCACAGTCCTTGAGTAACTCAATCCATCTACGCTACCTCAAATTAAGATCCTTCTGCTTTAACAAGTGCCGAAGACTACGATGGTCTGTATATACCTCACAAAATAAGCCATATAGATAATACCTCCAAATCGTCAAGGCATGAACAATATCAGCCAACTCTAAGTCATGAACAATGTAGTTCTTCTCATAGGGATTTAACTGCCGAGAAGCAGACGCAATAACTCTGCCCTCCCGCATCAATACACAACTAATCCCAACTCTCGAAGCATCACAATACACCATGTAAGACCATGAAGCTGATGGCAACACAAGTACCGGAGCTATGGTCAAGGCCGACTTGAGCTTTTGGAAGCTCTCCTCACATTCATCCGACCACACAAATGGAGCATTCTTTTGCGTTAACTTCATCCAAGGCGAAATAATAGATGAAAAGCCCTGAACGAACCTGCGGTAATAACCCGTCAAACCGAGGAAACTCTGAATCTCAGTAGCTGAGGACGGTCTAGGCCAACTCTGCACCGCCTTGATCTTCTTTGGGTCAACCTGAATACCATCAACAGACACCACGTGTCCCAGAAAACCCACAGTACTACACCAGAACTCACACTTTGATAACTTCGCATAAAGCTTCTCCTCTCTCAATTTCTACAATACCACCCTTAGGTGCTTCGCGTGCTCCTCCTCGCTACGTGAGTACACCAGGATATCATCAATAAACACGATCACAAAAGAATCCAAATATGGCCAAAATACACTGTTCATCAAGTGCATAAATGCGGCTGGGGCATTAGTCAGCCCGAAGGACATCACTAGAAATTCGTAGTGCCCATATCTTGTCTTGAAAGCCATCTTCATAGTGTCTGAATCCCTAATCTTCAGCTGGTGATAGCCCGATCAGAGGTCAATCTTAGAGAATACCCTTGCTCCCTGAAGCTGATCAAACAAATCCTCAATATGCGGTAGTTGGTACTTGTTTTTCACTGTCACCTTGTTCAGCTGTCTGTAATCAATGCACATTCTCATTGTGCCATCCTTCTTCTTTACAAATAACACCGGTTCACCCCACGGTGACATACTCGGGCGAATGAACCCCTTATCTAGGAGTTCTTGAAGTTATTCCTTCAACTCCTTTAGCTCTGCTGATTCCATACGATAGGGAGGGATAAAGATGGGCTGAGTGCCCGACACCAGATCAATCCAAAATCAATGTCCCTGTCCGGCGGCATACCCGGCACGTCCGCTGGAAACACATTAGGTAAATCCCTCACAACGGGAACCAAATCAAGACTAGGAGTCTCAGCCCTAACATCTCTAACGAAAGCCAAGTACGACAAACAACCCTTCCCAACCATTTGTTGGGCTTTTAGGAAGGAAATCACCATGTCGGGTACATAGTCAATCACGCCTCGCCACTTGATCCTCGAAATACCCGGAATAGCCAATGTAACTGTCTTGGCATGACAGTCCAAAATAACATTATACGGAGATAACCAATCCATACCCAGAATCACATCGAAATCTACCTTGCCCAATAATAACAAGTCAACTCGGGTCTCCATACCCCCAATAGTCACCAGACACGATCAATATACATGATCCACAATAATAGTATCACCCACCGGGGTAGATACATGCGCCGGCAAGGCAAGACAACCACAGGTCGTACCTAAATGATGAGCAAAATATGAAGATACATAGGAGTAAGTAGATCCGGGATCAAATAAGACAGAAGCATCCCTGTGGTAGACTGCGATAATACCTATGATGACTGCATCTAATGCACTGGCGTCCCTCCTATCTGGAAGAGCATACAATCGAGCCTGACCACCGCTACTACGGTCCTCACCCCTGAGGCGACCTCTGGCTAACTAACCTCTACTCCTAGCTGACTGAGTGGGTGCTAAAGAAACATGAGTAGAATATAAGGGTTGATCCCTCTACTGAGACTGTCTACTACGGAGCCGGGGACACTGTCTCCACATATGACCCAACTCATTACACTCATTTCAATGACCTCGAACTGGAGAAGGGGACTGATGGGAACCCCTCGCTGTAGATAAACCCCAGGCTGAAGAACCAGGAGCCAAGCTCTGAGCTGGAAGGACACTCAGTGCTGGCTGGCACTGCTGATGACCCTGATGACCATGGCCCGACGAAACCCCACTGGACTCTATATGACCTAACTGAGGAGGTTTGAAGGAACAACCTCTGTTGCGCTGGAACTGGCCCCTAGGCGGAGCACCACTAAAACTACCTAAACCTTGAGACCTCTTAGCCTCCATCTCCTCATGCTCCCGATGACGATCTATCTCAATCTGACGAGCAGCATCAAATACCTCCTCAAATGTAACTGTTATAGCCCTCTATCTAGTCATCAATATGCAGATTGGATAGTTGAGGCCATCCATAAACCTCCTGATCCTCTCGCGATATGTCAGGATCATCCAGGTAGCATGCCGAGCTAGATGTGTAAACCTCATCTCATACTGAGTCATTGTCATATCTTCTTGAGTCAACCACTCGAACTGACAACGCAGCTCCTCGGTGTGAGACTGGGGTACATACTTCTCCAAGAATACCGTAAATAACTGCTGCCATGTGAGGGGAGCTGCCCCAATAGGCCTACGCCTCTCAAACTCCTCCCACAAAGTAAATGCAAGCCCTGTGAACTGGAAGGTAGTAAAAGCCACTCCACTAGACTCCAGAATACCTGCAGTACGAAGTATATGTTGGCACTTATCCAGAAAACCTTGGGCATCCTCGACCTCAACACCACTGAATGTCGGATGCTGGAGCCTACCGAACCTCTCCAACCGACGTTGCTCATCATTTGGCATAGCTGGAACCACATGAGCTAGAGCTTGTGCGACTGGCAAAATTGGAACAACTGGTGCAACTGGTGCAGCTGGATGAACTGGATGGAGTAGAGCTACCTCAGGTGTCTGTAAGCCCTGAACAACCTGCTCGGGTGTGCGATTATTGGGTGTCTAATGACCACCCCCGGTCTGAGAAGTAGTTGCCGCTGTAATAGCTAAAACCCCCTAAGCTAGGCCAATGTAGATGGACAAGATCTGAGCCAAAGCCTCCTAGAAACCAGGAATCACGATGGGCATTGTAGGTGCCTAAACAGGTGTTGTTGGAGCATCAACAACTGGGGGCTGGTCCTGGACCTGGGCAGCTGGTGGGTCTGCAGGTGCTGCCCCTGCTGGTCCGCCTCGACCACCACCACGGCCGCGTCCACGGCCTCTAGCAGGTGGTACTGGTGGTCATCCACCACGTTCGTTAGCACGGGTTCTCATCATCTACGAGAGAATAGAGTACAGAAATTTAGTCTTCATAGCAACAAGCCACACGATATGAATTTCAAGAAAGTGAAGAGTTTCCTAAAGGTTCTGTAGCCTCCCGAAGATAGATACGGACGTCTACGTACCGATTCGCGAGACTCTACTAAACCGGCTCATGACTCACGAGGCCTTGTAACCTAGGCTCTAATACCAACTTGTCACGACCCAAACCTGGTCGTGATGGCATCCAACCCTAAAGCTAGGAAAGCCTGACCAACAGTCGCTCCCAAATTAACCGTAAGTCTCAAAAACCGACAATTTAAGGAGGATATAATAGTTTTATAATAATAATCCAATATTTATAGAAGAATAATATTGATAAATTGTGAAATATCATAAAAACACTCCCAAAAGATCTGGGGTCACGAGTCGAGAGCCTCTAAAAAAATGGATAACAATATCTAAACGAATATACATAAGTATGGCAATGTATATGCAAATAAAGTTGAAATAAGAAGAGTAGTCAGGTCCTGCGAACGTCAAACAGATACCTCAACAACTTTGATAAGCTCTGGAAACAAAGACCGCTCAGCTAAGCCTCCGTTGCACCTAAATCTGCACACAAGGTGCAGGGAGTAGGGGTGAGTACTACCAACTCAGTGAGTAATAAGCATATAAAATGTCCTGAAGATAAGAAATCCACGAAATGTCACAAAGTAAAGCTAAACTAACAGTCCGACACCTTACTACAAACCAACAACAAAACAACTTCAAATATAACGATCAAGTATAATGCAAGGATGCAATGCAATGCACATGAACACGCTGCGGTGTACAACCCAATCCATTTATCATCGATGACGCTCACTGGGGGTGTGCACAGACTCCGGAGGGGCTCCTACAGCCCAAGCGCAATATTATCATATCATTACTGCGGCGTGCAGCCCGATCCATACTCAGTCCACAGTATGCATATGAGTCACGTAATAGATTCAATGAATTTTCTAGTTTCTAATTTATTAAGAAGAATATACTCTAGATATTTAACTTCAGATAAAGTGACTTAGCATTTCATAACAGTGATTAAACATAGGATTGAGATCAATAATTATACAAAGCATGCCATCACAATGATATCTATCCTTTGAGGATGCTACAGATCGGCACAAGGCCCCAAACATGGCAATAAGCCTAGATATATTCAGTATAAGGTGCGCATCAGTCGCCAATATAGAAATATTCTTGTTCGGGATGGACCAAGTCCAAATCCCTAGTCATAAACAATCCCGCACCTGCCATGGGGTGCGAGTCACGCCCTAATATAGCGTCACAATATGTAAACCGGGGTTTCAAACCCTCATTCCATCATCTATACAAACTACTCACCTCTAGCTGGCCGTAGACTGATCTACAATGCCTTTTCCTTTCGTATCGACCTCCTCGCGCATCGAATCTAGGCAAAATCACAACAAATACATAAATATGGATTAAAGAAATATAACCCAATCAAAAATAATCGAAAAGTACTAAAATTCACGAAGTTGGTAAAACCCGAGACCCGAGACCACTTCTATAAAAACTCTGAAAATCACACCAATGGATTCCTTGTCCCACCATGAGTCCGTACATATAAAGTTTACCGAAAATGGAGCTCGTATGGCCTTTCAAATCCTAAAAATTCGTTTTAAAAAACCAAGCCCTAATTCTTCACAATTTCTACCCACTTTCATGAATTTGAGTGTTGATTCTTCCATAAAATGGTGTTTTCTTGTAAAGAGATTTACCTCCAATCAATACCCGTTGAAAACCCTCTTCAAATCGGTCAAAAAGCTCTCTTGGCGGAGTAAAAATGGTAAAACAAATGATGTGGGTCGTGGACCAAAGGGTTTTAAAATATTCCATCCGACAACTGTAGCGACCCTTATGCGATCGCATCACTACACCTGCGATCGCATAGGCCAAAAATCCAGGCCCTCAAAGTCCTCTTACGCGATCGCAGAAGACTCATTGCGATCGCATAACACTGCATCCTCCTAGTCGCATACACACCCACGTGACCACACTGAGCCATCCCTCATATCTATGTGATCTCAGACCATCTCATGCGATAGTATAGAGAAAGTATAAGCACCTCATCCAGGCCTTCTATGCGATTGCAGCCATCCCTACGCGATCGCATAGAGTAAAATTCCTATACAATTTTCTGCTGCACTTATCATGTTCAAAATTCCCCGTTAGCCATCCGAAATCACCCCGAGGCCCTCAGGACCTCAACCAAATGCACAGATATGTTTTATTACTTCATTCAAACTTGCTCGTAACATGAAAACACTATCAAAAACATCAAAATCATCGAATTACCATGGATTCAAGCATAAGTTAAACTAAAACTTCCGAAACTTGCACTTGATCTAAAACCCGACCTAAACACCTCTGAATGACCTGAAACT
Source organism: Nicotiana noctiflora (assembly GCA_032618575.1). Classification (NCBI taxonomy): domain Eukaryota; kingdom Viridiplantae; phylum Streptophyta; class Magnoliopsida; order Solanales; family Solanaceae; genus Nicotiana; species Nicotiana noctiflora. Next base: position 332,449 of record JASVEL010003720.1, on the reverse strand, counting down.
TTGCATGCATATCCAAAATCACTAACAGAGCTACTACAACTCTTGGATTTCCATTCCGACCATCAGATCAAAATCTCACCTACCAACCGGAATTCGCCAAAATCCAACCTTAGCCAATTCAAGCCTAATTCTACCCCAGACCTCCAAATTCAATTCCAATTGCGCTCCTAAGTCACAAATCATCCTCAAAACTAGTCAAATCATCGGAAATCCATTCCGATCCTTCTAACTCATAAGTCAACATTTGGTTGACTTTTCCAAACTATCCTTCTCATAAAGAGACTAAATATCTCATTTCTAACCGAACTCTATCCGAATTACTTAAAATTCTCCAAACATATATAATGAAATATATAGAAGCATAAAACGGGAAAAACGGGGCAGTCTCCTATGACGACGGGCCGGGTCGTTACACATCCACTTTTATTCAAACTACATATTACCTGACCAAACAGACATAACCACCCATGCCTCATTAGCACTCTGACACCGCAGGATATGACCTCATTCAAATACAAGGAGACATCTTTCTGCTCCCTGCACTGAACATTCTTAATAACCACAACTTAAGACATCCCCTGATTCTTACACATCTACGAGGCACCGTATAACCTTTGTCAAAATGCTGCCTCTCTCGTGTCATCCTCGGCTCACTTTTTGCAACCAGAACTGATCCGCCAGTATATCTCGAAATGGAAAAATCAACATAGCGCATAACCGTGCAATCAACTAATCAACAACAACCTTCCCAAATTGGCTCGAAGCATTATATTAGGACACACTCAATAAATGTGATGACCCCTCCCGTCATCTTATGTGTTACTGCTCCATTTTTCCTGTTTATTGCTTCTTCATGTTTTCTTATCAGTGTTTGGTGTGTTAGAATTGATTTAAGTTGGTTTTGGTAGAAAATGAGACACTTAGTCTCTTTTAGGAAGACTTATTTTGGAAAAGTCATCCGGAAGTTGACTTATGAGTTAGAGGGCTTGGATGTGATTTTCGATGATCTAGTTAGCTTTGGAAAGTGATTTGTGACTTAGGAATGCGATCGAAATTAAATTTGGAGGTCCGATGTAGAAATAGGCTTGAATTGGCGAAATTGGAATTTTGGCAAATTCTGGTTGATAGGTGAGATTTTGATCCGAGGGTCGGAATGGAATTCCGAGAGTTGCAGTAGCTTCGTTAGGTGATTTTGGATATTGTTGCAATTTTTCAGGTCATTCGGACATCGTTTGGTTGGGTTTTTGATCGAATGTGTGTTTCAGAAGTTTTTAAAGAACTTAGGCTTGAATGCGATAATAATTGATGATTTTAGTGTTGTTTGATGTGATGTGATGATTGAAACAAGTTTGAATGATGTTATGGGATATGTTGGCACGTTTGGTTGAGGTCCCGAGGGCCTTGGGTAAGTTTCAGATGGTCAATCGGACCACTTTATGCCTTAAAAGATAGCAGAAATTTCAGGTTCAGAGTTGTAGGAAATTTTTTCTCTGCGATCACATAAGTGGCATTGCGATCGCATACGAGGGTTTTGTGGGGTTGTGCTGTTATGCATTGCGTTCGCACAGATGTGGCCGCGATCGCATTGTGTGCTTGGTCAGTGAATTGCGATCGCATGGTGGTTGATGCGTTCACATAGAGTTAAATTAGAGCTGAGGATAATTTGTGCATTGCGATTGCAAAAGGTCGTTTGTGATCACATAGAAGGGCTTCAGACCTGGGCAAATTTTTTTTATATCATTTCATCCACGATTTTGGGTCATTTTTCGTCTATTGTTGGACCTTTTAAGAGCTTTTTGAAGGAAAATGAAGAGGGATACAAGGAGAATCGATTGGAGGTAAGATTTTTTAACTTTAAACATGATTATATTGTGAAATTGGTCTAGAAATTCATGGAAATTAAGCCTAAAATTGATAAACTAGGGCTTGAGTTTTTGATATTTCAAATTGGGATTTGATAGGTCATTTGAGCTGGGATTTGGGATTTCTTGGTATGTATGAACTCGTGGCGCGATGACGAATTCGATAATGTGAGTTTTGTAATTTTTCGAGAACAGGGCCTGGGGATGGGGTTTTGCTAGTTTCGAGATTGTTGTTATATTTTGATTATTTTCGATTGGGTGTTGTCTCATTAGGATATTATTATATATTTGTCCTGATTTTTGGATAGATTTGACGTGCGTGGAGGCCGGTTTGAGGAGCATAGGGGTCACGGACTGGGGTTTGTGCTGGTTCGAGGTGGGTAATACTTGTATATGATGTCCCGAGGGTTTGAAACCCCAGATTTGCACATCATAGTGTTGTATTGAGGTGAATTGCATGCTAGGTATGAGCGTGGGGTAGAGCACCATTGGGGATTGCGACTTGGTCCATCCTGGTTGTTGATTTCTCTGTGTATTTAACTGAAACCTATTAGATATTTTCATGATTTTGATTTCCATGTTTGGGCTTTGTGCCGATTATTTGAATCCTCCAAGAGGTTGATGTCGCTATTTTTGCATTACTTGCGTATTATTTGATATCGGTCCAAGGTTTTAAATACTGTTTTGCGAACTCAACCATTTTTCAAAGATTTGAAAAACTCAAATGATACTTTGAATGTATTTCGGGCTGGAAAACTTCTATTTTGTAAATGCCCGAGGGGCTTACTGTATTATTTTCTGGACTGATTATAAAGTGACTTGAAATAGTGGTAACAATGACACTGTATGTTATACTTGAAACAGTAGTAACAATGACACTGTGTGTTATACTTGAAACTGTGGTAATAATAACACTGTATGTTATACTTGAAATAGTGGTAACAATGACACTGTAATATATATTTGGAACAGTGGTAACAATGGCACTGAATGATGTTAATTGGTCAGGTAATAATGGCTGACCGGTCAGGTAGTAATGACTGACCAAGATATTGCGCTTGGGTTGTAGGAGTCCATCTGGAGTCTGTACATACCCCCAGTGAGCAACGTCGATGTTAAATATATCGGACTACACGCCGCAGTTGGTACTTGAGTGTACCGTCATATGCATTGCATTGCATTCATGCATTGGTCTCTATGTGTACTACGTGGCATGATATTTTGCACTCATATATATTATTCGCATACATATATTACTTGCCTTGTTGACCAGATACCCTAGTGTAAATTGCTAAATGAGTGTTGTGCCCGAGGGGCTGATTTGTGTGTGGATTGCACTACTTGGTATCGTATTCATATGCTTAAGTGTTAATAAGAAAATAAAGAGATATTTTAAAAAGAGGTTTTTAAACTGAGTCAGATATTTTCTAAGGATTTTCATGGAATTACTGTTTCTAAAAAGGGTGGTACTGTACTTTATAGCATGATGTAGTGCTCTTACATGATTTCTTTCCTCTCAAGATTATTTACTCTTATTACCACTGAGTTGGAAGTACTCACTTTACTCCCTGCACCTTGCGTGCAGTTGCATGTATTGTTCATCCGGTAGCGGGATATTAGCAGGACCGAAGGCCTTATTATGGTAGTTGAGCAAGGTGACCGCCAGTGTTCACGGCACCTCACACCATCTTTGAATTTAGATTTTATCTTGTAAATATATACATTATTGGCCCAATAGTAGTGTCCCAAGTAATTAGATACTCGTGACTTGTGACACCCCAGTCGGGTTGTGCTGAGTGATAAATATCAATTATTAAGGTTAATAAGTCGTATTATTTGTTCATTGATAGTTATGAATTAGTAAATAAGTTAGTGTTATTCTGTTGGCTTGCCTTGTCTTCACGAGAGGCGTTGTAACGATCGGGTATTGGGAATTTGGTCGTGACAAGTTAGTATCAGAGCCTAAGTTACTAGGTGTCACGCCCCAAATCGAGGAACATGACCGGCGCCTGACCAGGTTGCCCCAGTCAAGCGGACCTGGGCTGCAGAACCTTTAGGAGAACTTCCCATTCATGGAATTCTTATCGTGCGTACTTGATTCAGCTTGAGATATAATTCTTTAAATTCCTTCCACACGTCTTTGTGCGCACGTGAGCGCTCAGTATTATATGTACCTTGATGGCTTGTGATTCCCCGACCGAGGGGCGAGAGGTAATCATTGTGAGTACGTTGGGCCAGTTTGGAGGACTTGAGGCTGGATCTTTGCCTATGGCTTGAGCACCGAGGTGCTGATTGTGCGAGCAAGTGTTTTGAACTTATATGTTCAGTGTTGTCCTTATTAGCCGGAATGGCGGCTCGATATCCATGTGATGAGTACGTCAGTACTGCGAGGTGTATCTATGTGATTTTTGGTAGTGATGAAGAAGTATGCTGGATAATAGATGAAATGTTAAGTGTTCTTTTCCTATTGGGATCTGTTGTGTAGCCTTGAGTTATGGGCGCGTGAAGAATATTTTCGTATCCCCTAGTTGGAAAGTGAAGTGCAATACATGTGGCAGTATGAGTTCAGACTTAGGAAGATTAATTGATCGTGTAACGTATATGATGGTGGAAGGTATGTTGAAATATTAAAATGAGGCGAAGTAGGTAGGTTATCTCCTATGGAGTGTTTTTGAGTTGTATGACCCTTATGTGTATGGTAGAAGATCTCATGTGTAATTGAAGGGTATGTGTTGAAATTTGAGAATTTGGGATGCTTAAGTAGGGGTGTGCACTCAGCTGATGTGAAAATGAATGCGAGGTTTTTAGAGAATGTCAGTGCTACATGATCTTTGTGTTCACAAAACCTGTAAATGATTAGAGTTTGATCTCATTGTGGCATTGTGGCATCATTAGAGTAAAAGTGCTATGAGTTGTTAAGAGTGCCTTGATATATGGCTTCGAGCCAAGTTGGGGAGGTTTCTGTTGGTCAGCTGATTGCATTGTTATGTGCTATGTTGGTTCCGTTTCGAGGTATGATAGTAGATCAGTTGTGGTTACAGAAATTGATTCGAGGATGGCACGTGTGAAGGAAATTTCTTACAAAGGTTATATGGTGCTTTCGTAAATGTGAGAAAATACTAGGATATTTTGAGCTACTGTTGATAAAGAATGCTCGATGTATAGAGAAGAAAGATGGTTGTTTGTATCTGTGTGGAATCATGTTCTGCGGTGTCAGAGTACTAATAAGGCATGAGTAGTTCTGTTCGTTAAGTCAGATAAATTACAGTTGCGTAAGAGTGAATGACTCTCGAGAATGGTTTTACTGTGTTCAAGATTTGGCATGTAATTATCAGGTGTCTTAAGGTTGTGTAAGTGGTTAGAGACTGTGTTTTCATTAGAAAAGATCAAGACTTGTGGTACTTTATGTTAATCATGGGATTCTATGTATCCGCATTTGGAAGGTAATGGTAACGAATTCAGATTCGCATGAAGTTCTTCAAGGTAAAGCATTCTGGAATGTGGTATTTATGGGAAACTTTTGAGAAGGTATTCAGTGGCCTATGGGTCTTAGACAGTGTGGTCTTATGTGCGAGTCTCGTGTAGTAAACCCGAGTTGAGGTATTGTGGCGCTACAGTAAGGGAAATATCAAATTAGTGATGAATCAGAAAGGAAATTGGATAAATGGAATAGCTTTATAATAAAGTAAATCGGTGTGATAAGGATATGATTAATTCTTTGAAGGTGTTCGAGGTAATGTGTCTTACAGGAATTGTGCATCAAAGCTCTTGAGCGCTAGCAATTTGCTTAGCTCGGTTTGGGTAGAAGGATTCAGTCCTGGCAGTTTAGATCGTGCAATGGAATTGGGAGAGAGAGTTCTTGATGTGTTCTACCGTAGTTTGAAGACGAGTATATTTCCTATGGGTATGCGAGGCAGGGAGTGTGTAATGATTTTTCTTCTATATGGGATCATGAAAGTTCTTGACTAGTTGAGTGCGTAAATGTCTGCGACGCAGAAGAGAGATAGAAGTTCTCGTGTTATCCTAGTTTGATATGGTATACGTGATATGTGGTAGAGAATTGAGATTGCGGGTTCAGGGTTTTGGTTCAGTTCCTAATGGGAAGCCAGTAAATTCTTGAGCAGCACGGGCAACTACAGGTGAGAAAAATCGATCTTCAAATGATTAAGGTAATGTAAATTGATAATACTTTGGTGGTATTGCGGTATTCTCTTGTTGGATCGACTGTTGATAATTGAGTTGTTGATGGCGCAGGGAAATTTTTGAATATCTTTCGTGGTATAAATGGATACTTCATATGTGTTATGTATTCGTACAACAGTGTGTAGGATCCGGCATAGTCATTTATGTGTTATATCTGTGTGGAGACTAGAAGTTCTCGTGATCCGACTATGTAGTGGTTGTAGATCGTGTGTATCGACATCGTCTAGCAGTTATTGGAAATTGGAGGTCCGAGTGGGTCTTTCTTTGTTATTTACGCCCCGATCCCCAATTTAAATGTTCCCCTAAGTTCATTTCTGCTATTGTAGTTTGCCGGGAGGTTTGGTTCTAGAATTTGGAGTGTTTTAGGACACTTAGTCCCTAAATAAGAGCTATATAGTTGAAAAATGGCTCGTATTCGGAACAATGTTAAAACGACTTCGGAACGGAGATCTGATGGTTCCATTAGCTCCATTAGGTGATTTTGGGGTTGGGAGCGCGTTCGGAATGTATTTTGGAGGTCCGTAGCTCAATTAGGCTTGAAATGCCGAAGTTTGAAATTTTGGCGAAATCCGAACGGTAGGTGAGATTTTGATCCAGGGGTCGAAATGGAATTTCGACAATTTCTGTAGCTCGTTATGTGATTTTGGATATGTCTGCAAATATTCAGGTCATTCGGACGTCGTTTTGTCGGGTTTTTGATAGCATGTAGGTTTCACAAGTTTTGGACGAACTTAGGCTTGAATCCGCTATAATTCGATGATTTCTGAGTTTAAGGACGTGTTTTTATGATTGGAACAAGTTCGTATCGTGTTTTGGAGTATGTTGGTGAATTCGGACCATCATCCGGGCATTTTGGAACTTAGAATCTGCAGAAAAATTTGCAGAATCTGTGCAAACTTTTAAGCCTTCGCGTTCGCGAGGCAAGGGCCGCGTTCGCGTAGGCAAGGCGGGATTGGTCATCCCGTTCGCGTCCCAGGCTACGCGTTCGCGTAGAAAAATGAAGGTAAGCATCGCGTTCGCGTCCCAGGCTACGCGTTCGCGTAGATGAAGGAAGGGAAGCATCACATTCGTGTCCCAGAAGAGTTGTTCATCGCGAGCGCGTGGGAGGCGTCGTGTTCGCGTAGAGGAAAATTGAGTTGTGCATCGCGGGCGCATGAACAGTAACGTGAAAGCGTAGAGTAAATTCGTCCGGCAGTGAATTAAATTCCAGAAGCGGTTCAGTCGCGGGTTTATACACAAAAATGCCATTTTTGAGTCTTAGAGAGAGAAACTCACGGGAAATTGTTGGAAATTCATCGGGTATTCATCAGAGGTAAGTTTTATGGCCTAATTAGGTTCTAGGAGCAAAGTGTGGGAAGATGTAACGACCCGACCGGTCGTTTTAGAAAATTACGCCCCAATCCCTAATTTAATTGTTCCCCTAAGTTCATTTCTGCTATTGTGGGTTGCCGGGAGAGTCGGTTCTGAAAAAATTTGAGCATTTTGGGACACTTAGTCCCTAAATAAGAGCTTTAAGGTTAGAAAATGGTCCGTAACCGGAACAGTGTTAAGACGATCTCGGAACGGAAATCCGAAGGTTCCATTAGCTCCGTTAGGTGATTTCGGGGTTGGGAGCGCGTTCGGAATGTATTTTGGAGGTCCGTAGCTCGATTAGGCTTGAAATGCCGAAGGTTGAAATTTTGGCGAATCCGAACGATAGGTGAGATTTTGATCCGGGGGTCGGAATGGAATTCCGGACAATTTCTGTAGCTTCGTTATGTGATTTTGGATATGTCCGCAAATTTTCAGGTCATTCGGAAGTCGTTTGGTCGGGTTTTAGATCGAATGTGTAATTGAGAGAGTTTTAAGAAATTTAGGCTTGAATTCGATGTGAATTATGGGTTTTGATGTTGTTAGACGTGTTTTGAGGATTGGAACAAGTTCGAATAAGGTATTAGGATGTGTTGGTGTGTTTGGATAAGATTCCGGGGGCCTCGGGGTGGTTTCGGATGGTTAAACGGGAGAAAATCATGGAAATTGCAGGTTAGGGAATTCTGCCTCTGTTGTTTTCGCCCCTGCGGAAATGGAACCGCAGAGAGGCGAGGCCGCAGGAGCGGAACTTGGGGCGCAGGAGCGCCTGGGTTCGCAGAGGCGGATCCCATTCCGCTGAGGCGGAGTCGCGGGTGCGGAAGCATCGTCGCAGAAGCGACCTTGGGTCGGGGAGTGAGAAACGCAGGAGCGGAGGGGAAATCCGCTTAAGCGAGTCCGCAGAAGCGGACCGCTGATCGCAGAAGCGGGAAGGATCGCAGGAGCAGTTGTCCAATCGCGGAAGCGGTCCTTTTCTCGCAGAAGCGGATTGGGCCAGCCAGGCCTAGACTTCGCAAAAGCGACATTTTGTCGCGGAAGCGGATCCGCAGAAGCGGAATTTTGTCCGCAGAAGCGGAAATCGCAGGGAGTTAATTATGTGAGAAGTTAGAAATTTCAGAAACATTTCCAAACTTTGAGGGCTCGGCTTAAGGGGCGATTTGGGCGATTTTGAAGGGAGATTCAAGGGTTTTCTTCAGGTAATCAACTATGGACTCAAATTATGATTATTGTTGACAATATTATGCAATTATCTCATGAAAATGGAGGAATTTGGGGTGTTTTATGGGGGTTTTCACCTTAGGCTTGAACTTTAGAAAATCAAGGTTTTGAGTGGGCAAATGGAGTCCGAATTTGATAAACATTATATGCTTAGACTCGTATTGAGACAAGGGTTCCGAATATATAACTTTCGTGATTTTTCGATAAGCGTACCAAAAGTCGGGTTTTGGCAACTTGTGGGTTTTGGTATATTTTGAGTTATTTTGATTGGGTAATGCCCAATTGGCCTATTTGATGTGATTCTATTGATTTTTATCAGATACTACACTTGTGGAGGCCGACATTCGTGGCAAGAGGGTTATTACTTAGCGGTTTTGTACCGGAATTGAGGTAAGTGGCTTGTCTAACTTCGTGTGGGGGACTTTCACCCCTAGGATATTATTGTAATACTTTAAATGCCTTGTACGCGAGGTGACGGGCGTGTACATGCGCTGGTTGTTGAACACATACTTTACTCAAAATGTTCAATGAGTGATATTCCTGTTTTTAGTTGTTAAATTCGATATTCCTACCGGTAGTAGTTAGAAAAGCATGATTAGCTAGAATCTAACTATCTAGTTGCTTAATTGACTTACTTGAGTTTTCTTGGTAATCGTTGGCGCTGTTCATCGGCGAAGTTATCGTTAAGCATATTATACTTCTCTCTGTGTATTCCTTTACTTGCTGTGGTTATGGACTACGGGTTCGATTCCCGAGATCCTGAGATTATTGAAATATGGACTACGGGTTCAATTCCCGAGATCCTGAGATTATTAAAATATGGACTACGGGTTCAATTCCCGAGATCCTGAGATTATTGAAATATGGACTACGGGTTCAATTCCCGAGATCCTGAGATTATTGAAATATGGACTACGGGTTCGATTCCCGAGATCCTGAGATTATTGAAGGGACTGCGGGTTCGATTCCCGGAGATCCTGAGTTATTGAGATATTATTGAGACATGGACTGCGGGTTCGATTCCCGGAGACCCAGAGGTACTGAGAATGGGACTGTGGGTTCAATTCCCACAGGTCTTGGATTTGTTTTATTGAGTTGATTATTTGTTGTTAGTTTAATTGTAGACAGTTGCGGTAATCATCTTATGATTGTTATTTCGGAAATTATTGTTATTTTCTTTTAAACTGTTTATTTTGTTATCATCATTATATTATTATTTCTCAGTAGGGCCCTGACCTTCCTCGTCACTACTCTATCGAGGTTAGGCCTGGCACTTACTGAGTACCGCTGTGGTGTACTCATGCTACTCTTCTGCACACTTTTGTTGTGCAGATCCAGGTACATCAGAGCAGGCTCGTGCTAGGTGATTTCCGCAGCTTTTCTGGAGACCTCGAGGTATGATCTGCTACGTCCGCAGATCCGGAGGCTTTCCTTCTATTCTAGTAGTACTAGTTGATATTGTTCTTCATTTCGTTGTTAGATACTCTTTACACATAGAGCCGCAGTTGTATTTCTCTTTTAGTCCGTGTTACCGTAGGGTTCCGGATCTTGGTAGTGTTTTATTCATTGTGTGATGGATGTATGTGCCAAGCGGCACGGATTACATATCTTTTATGCTATTGTTCCGCTGTTTCTTATTTAAGCATTTATAACTTGTATATTCCGCAACGTGTTAGGCTTACCTAGTCGTGGGGACTGGGTGCCATCACGACATGTTCACAATTGGTGAACTAGGGTCGTGACAAGTTGGTATCAAAGCTCTAGGTTCATAGGAGTCACGGGACACAGACCGGTTACTTAGAGTTTCGCTGATCGATACGGAGACGTCTGTATTTATCTACGAGGGGCTATGTAACTGTTTAGGAAACTCTTCATTTCTTTTGGATTCCTTGTCGTGCGACATTTTTGGCATCAAAAAAAAATCTAAACTATTGATTTCTATTCTCTCACAGATGGTGAGGACACGAGCTACCCGCGACGATCAGGTACCCGCGCCCCCTGTTGCCGCCGTCGGAGGTCGGGGCCGAGGTAGAGGACGAGGACGCGCCCGAGGTGCGGCCACGGCACCGCGCGCGCGCGCGCCGAGGTGCCACGGGTAGACCCGGTTGGAGCGCGGGCACCTGATACACCGACTACGGCTGCTACTACTCCGGCACTACGGGAGACCCCGTCCCAATTCATGAGTATGTATACCACTTTAGCTCGAGCGGGACTCGCTTCCTCTCGTCGCGGCCTACATCTCGGGCGGGGGGAGGGCCCGGACTCCCGCGGCCGTTACACGGAGCGGCGTGTGCCGGTGGGACAAGGTTCCGGATGTTTTGGTTGTGCCTCCTGCCGCCCCGGCACAACCGGGAGGTGGACCAGGCTGCCTCTGAGGACGAGCGGCGTAGGTTGGAGAGGTTCAAGAAATATGACCCTCCGGTGTTTAGTGGTTTGGCTTCAAGATGATGCATTGGGTTTTCTAGAGGAGTGTCGTCGTATTCTTCGTACTATGGGGATTGTGGAGACCGGCGGGGTTTCCTTCACTGCTTTTCGGTTTCGTGGGGCGGCTTATGATTGGTGGCGCACGTATGAGTTGGATAGTCCGGAGGAGTCTGCTTCATTGACTTGGACGCAGTTTTCAGATCTGTTTTTGAGGGAGTTTGTTCCACACAGCCTTAGGGATTCTTGGCGCTCGGAGTTTGAGCGGTTGCGACGGGCTCCATGTCGGTATCGGAGTATGCTATCGGTTTCACCCGTCTAGCTAGGCATGCACCGTCTTTGGTAGCCACGGTTCGGAGAGAGAGTGCGGAGATTTATTGAGGGCCTTGTTCCGCCTATCCGATCCAGCATGGCCAGAGAGCTTGAGACAGATATATCTTATCAGCAGGCAGTTAGCATTGCCAAGAGGATCGAGAGTATGCTCCCTAGAGAGTGGAGAGAGAGAGAGGCCAAGAGGTCTCGTGAGTCGGGCCATTTCTGTGGTGCCCGCACTTCATCAGCCGGTCGTTTTGGCAGGGGTTATTTCGGTCGACTAGTTCACTCGGCATTGCCCGCAGCCGGTAGTACTCCAGGTCTTCCAGCACCTCAGGAGCCTTATTATGCTCCCCCAGTTTCCAGTGCACCTCCTGCGCGGGGTCCTTCCAGGGGTCAGACTAGTGGGGATGAGGCCGGTCAGTCACAGCCACCGCGTCCTCCCAGAGCTTGTTTTGAGTGTGGGGATACTCTCCATCTGGTTAGGGAGTGCCCCGAGCGTAGGAGAGGAGCACATCCGCAGTCTTCGCAGCCTAAGTGCGGCTCTCAAGGTCAGCAGGCCATCATTCCAGCCCCAGCTGCCACTCCACCTGCCCAGTCATCCAGGGGCAGGGGTCAGGGTTCCAGAGGCTGCCCTCGAGAGGGGGGACAGGCCAGGTTCTATGCTATTCCTGATCGCGCTGCGGCTGTTGCATCCGACTCTGTTATCACAAGTATTATTATGGTTAGTCACAGGGAGGCATCGGTTCTATTCGACCCTGGTTCCACTTTTTCATATGTGTCTTCTTACTTTGCTTCTCATCCGGGTGTGCCTCGGGATTCTTTGAGTGCCCCCATTTATGTTTCCACTCCGGTGGGTGATTCTTTGGTTGTGGACCGCGTATATCGGTCGTGTTTGGTTACCATTTGTGACTTTGAGACCAGAGCGGATCTATTGTTGCTCGGGATGGTCGATTTTGATATTATTCTGGGCATGGACTGGTTGTCGCCCCATTATGCTATTCTTGATTGTCACGCCAAGACCGTGACGCCGGCTATGCTAGGCATTCCACGTATTGAGTGGAGTGGTACTCTGATCACACCCCCAGCCGTGTTATTTCCTTTCTCAGAGCTCGGCGTATGGTTGAGAAGGGGTGTGCTGCTTATCTAGCCTATGTGCGGGACGTCGGTGTTGACACTCCCTCTATTGATTATGTTCATGTGGTACGTGACTTTTCTAATGTATTTCCAGCTGATCTTCGGGCATGCCGCCCGACGGAGATATTGACTTTGCTATTGACTTGTTGCGGGCACTCAGCCCATTTCTATTCCGCCGTGCCGTATGGCTCCTCCTGAGTTGAAGGATCGATTACAGGAGTTATTGGGCAAGGGTTTTATTCGACCCGGTGTTCCGCCTTGGGGTGCTCCTGTATTGTTTGTGAAGAAAAAGGACGGTTCTATGCATATGTGTATTGACTATCATCAGCTGAACAAGGTTACATTGAAGAACCGGTATCCTTTGCCCCGTATTGATGATTTATTTGACCAGTTACAGGGCGCACAGGTGTTTTCTAAGATTGATTTGCGCTCTGGGTATCACCAGCTGAAGATTCGGGAGCCAGATATCCCGAAGACTGCCTTCAGGACCCGGTATGGTCACTATGAGTTCCTCGTGATGTCTTTTGGGCTGACTAATGCCCCAGCAGCCTTTATGCATTTGATGCACAGTGTGTTCAGGCCTTATCCGGACTCGTTCGTGATTGTCTTCATTGATGATATTCTAGTATATTCTCGGAGCCGGGAAGAGCACGAGCGGCATTTGAGGATAGTGCTTCAGATTCTGAGGGAGAAGCAGCTTTATGCCAAGTTCTCTAAATGTGAATTTTGGTTGAGTTCAGTGGAATTTTTGGGCCACGTGGTGTCGAGTGATGGTATTCGAGTAGATCCGAGGAAGGTGGAGGCCGTGCGAAGTTGGCCCAGACCCTCCTCCGCTACTGAGATTTCGCAGTTTCCTTGGTTTGGCGGGCTATTACCGTCGTTTCGTAGAGGGTTCTCTTCGATTGCGGCACTTATGACTAGATTGACCCAAAGGGTGCCCCTTTCCAGTGAGAGACGAGTGTGAGGCGAGCTTTCGAAAGCCAAGACGGCGTTGACTTCGGCCCCTATAGTGATATTGCCTACGGGTTCGGGGTCCTATACTCGTATATTGTGATGCCTCGCGAGTTGGACTCGGCTGCGGTATTGATGCGGGATGGTAGGGTGATTGCCTACGCGTCGAGACAGATGGAAGGTGTATGAGAAGAATTACCCTGTTCATGATTTGGAGCTAGTCGCCATTGTTCACGCCTTGAAAATTTGGCGTCATTATTTATATGGGGTTCCTGTGAGATCTACACCGATCACCGGAGCTTGCGGCACTTGCTAAGCAGAAGGACCCGAATATGCGTCGAGAGGAGATGGTTGGAACTGCGAAGGACTATAATATTACTATTCTCTATCATCCGGGCAAGGCTAATGTGGTTGCCGATGCCTCGAGTCGTCGGGCAAGAGAGTTTGGGGAGTTTGGCGTATCTACCGGCTTCGGAGAGGCCTATGGCGATGGATGTTCGAGCTTTAGCCAAACGGTTTGTTAGATTGGATCTTTCGGAGCCCATCCGGGTTCGGCTTGTGTAATTTCTCGGTCTTCTCTATCCGACCGCATCGGGGAGCGTCGGTTCGACGACCCTCGTTTGCTTGTCCTTCGGGATAGAGTTCGACGTGGTGATGCTCGAGATGTTACCATCGGAGATGATGGAGTTATGAGGATGCAAGGGCGCATATGTGTGCCCAATGTAGATGATCTTCGAGAACTGATTCTAGCAGAGACCCATAGCTCGCGGTATTCCATCCATCCGGGAGCCGCGAAGATGTATCAGGACTTGAAACAGCATTACCGGTGGAGGCGGATGAAGAGGGATATAGTTGATTATGTTTCTAGATGCCTCAACTGCCAGCAGGTGAAGTATGAGCATCAGCGTCCGGGTGGATTGATGCAGCAGATTGAGATTCCCGAGTGGAAATGGGAACGCATTACCATGGACTTTGTATCTGGACTTCCACGGACTGTTAGGAAGTTTGACTCCATTTGGGTTATTGTGGATCGGCTGACCAAGTCCGCCCATTTCATATCGGTGAGCACTGCTTATTCATCGGAGCGTCTGGCGGAGATCTACATCAGGGAGGTAGTTCGGCTCATTTCAGATAGAGGCACTCAGTTCACTTCACGGTTCTGGAGAGCCGTACAGGAGGAGTTAGGTACTCGGGTGGAGCTGAGCACAGCCTTTCACCCCCAGACTGATGGGCAGTCCGAGCGCACTATTCAGATTTTGGAGGATATGCTCCGTGCGTGCGTGATTGAGTTTGGAGGTTCGTGGGATCACTTCTTGCCACTGGCGGAGTTTGCTTATAACAACAGCTACCAGTCTAGTATTCAGATGGCACCGTACGAGGCCCTATATGGTAGGAGGTGCAGGTCTCCGTGGGTTGGTTTGAGCCGGGCGAGGCCAGGTTGCTAGGTACTGATATGGTTCAGGAGGCTATGGACAAGGTCAAGGTGATTCAGGACAGACTTCGTGCGGCCCAGTCTAGACAGAAGAGTTATGCGGACAAGAAGGTTCGCGATGTGGCTTTTATGGTTGGTGAGCGGGTTCTGCTTCGAGTCTCGCCCATGAAGGGCGTTATGAGGTTTGGAAAGAAAGGAAAGCCGAGTCCTAGATTTATTGGCCCTTTTGAGATTTTGAGGCGTGTTGGGGAGGTTGCTTATGAGTTGGCCTTACCTCCCAGCCTAGCGGAGTTCACCCCGTATTTCATGTCTCCATGCTCCGGAGATACCATGGTGACCCGTCGCATGTGTTGGATTTCACTTCTGTTCAGCTAGACAAGGATCTATCTTATGTTGAGAAGCCAGTGGCGATAATGGACAAGTAGATTCGAAAGCCGAGGTCAAAGAACATTGCATCTGTGAAGGTTCAGTGGCGGGGTCAGCCGGTTGAGGAGGCGATTTGGGAGACCGAGTAGGATATGCGCAGCCGTTACCCTCATCTTTTCACTACTCGAGGTATGTTTTCTATGCTCGTTCGAGGACGAACGAATCTTTAAGTGTGGGAAGATGTAACGACCCGACCGGTCGTTTTATAAAATTACGCCCCAATCCCTAATTTAACTGTTCCCCTAAGTTCATTTCTACTATTATGGTTTGCCGGGAGAGTCGGTTCTGAAAATTTCAGCATTTTGGGACACTTAGTCCCTAAATAAGAGCTTTGAAGCTAGAAAATGGCCCGTAGCCGGAACAGTGTTAAGACGATCTCGGAACGGAAATCCGATGGTTCCATTAGCTCCGTTAGGTGATTTCGGGGTTGGGAGCGCGTTCGGAATGTATTTTGGAGGTCCGTAGCTCAATTAGGCTTGAAATGCCGAAGGTTGAAATTTTGGCGAATCCGAACGATAGGTGAGATTTTGATCCGAGGGTCGGAATGGAATTCCGACAATTTCTGTAGCTTCGTTATGTGATTTTGGGTTTGTCCGCAAATTTTCAGGTCATTCGGAAGTCGTTTGGTCGGGTTTTAGATCGAATGTGTAATTCGGAGAGTTTTAAGAAATTTAGGCTTGAATTCGATGTGAATTATGGGTTTTGATGTTGTTAGACGTGTTTTGAGGATTGGAACAAGTTCGAATAAGGTATTAGGATGTGTTGGTGTGTTTGGATAAGATTCCGGGGGCCTCGGGGTGGTTTCGGATGGTTAAACGGGAGAAAATCATGGAAATTGCAGGTTAGGGAATTCTACCTCTGTTGTTTTCGCCCCTGCGGAAATGGAACCGCAGAGGCGAGTCCGCTGAAGCGGAAATTGGAGCGCGGAAGCGGACTGGAGCATAGGGGCGGTCCTTGTCCGCATGAGCGGCCTCGCAGATGCGAGGATGGGGACCGCAGAAGCGGTCAGGAGACGAGTGGGGAATTTCGCAGAAGCGGACAAGCCTCCGCTTAGGCGAGTCCGCAGAAGCGGACTTTTGTTCGTAGGAGCGGAGAGTTCCGCAGGAGCGGACCTTTGTCCGCAGGAGCGGCCTCGCGGAAGCGGCTTCAGGCTCGCAGAAGCGGCCTCGCGGAAGCGGCTTTAGGCTCGCAGAAGCGGAATGGGCCAGCCAGGCCTGGGCTCCGCAGAAGCGACAAAATGTCGCGGAAGCGGATCCGCAGAAGCGGAATTTCGTCCGCGGAAGCGGAAATCGCAGGGAGTTAATTATGTCAGAAGTTAGAAATTTCAGAAACATTTCCAAACTTTGAGGGCTCGGCTTAAGGGGCGATTTGGGCGATTTTGAAGGGAGATTCAAGGGGTTTCTTCAGGTAATCAACTATGGACTCAAATTATGATTATTGTTGACAATATTATGCAATTATCTCATGAAAATGGAGGAATTTGGGGTGTTTTATGGGGGTTTTCACCCTAGGCTTGTGTCACACCTCTTTTTACCGCACCCGCAAGGGTGCAAAGGGTTTTTCCAATTAAAGGACAATCGAGATGGGATTTATTTAATTATTTCAGAGTCGCCACTTGCAAGATTTTTCGATAAGCGTACCGAAAGTCGGGTTTTGGCAACTTGTGGGTTTTGGTATATTTTGAGTTGTTTTGGTTGGGTAATGCCCAATTGGCCTATTTTGATGTGATTCTATTGATTTTTATCAGATACTACACTTGTGGAGGCCGACATTCGCGGCAAGAGGGTTATTTCTTAGCGGTTTCGTACCGGAATTGAGGTGAGTGGCTTGTCTAACTTCGTGTGGGGGACTTTCACCCCTAGGATATTATTGTGATACTTTAAATGCCTTGTACGCGAGGTGACGGGCGTGTACATGCGCTGGTTGCTGAACACATACTTTACTCAAAATATTCAATGAGTGATATTCCTGTTTTTAGCTGTTAAATTCGATATTCCTACCCGGTAGTAGTTAGAAAAGCATGATTAGATAGAATCTAACTGTCTAGTTGCTTAATTGACTTACTTGAGTTTTCTTGGTAATCGCCGGCGCTGTTCATCGGCGAAGTTATCGTTAAGCATATTATACTTCTCTCTGTGTATTCCTTTACTTGCTGTGGTTGTGGACTGCGGGTTCAATTCCCGAGATCCTGAGATTATTGAAATATGGACTACGGGTTCAATTCCCGAGATCCCGAGATTATTGAAATATGGACTACGGGTTCAATTCCCGAGATCAAGAGATTATTGAAAATATGGACTACAGGTTCGATTCCCGAGATCCTGAGATTATTGAAATGAGGACTACGGGTTCGATTCCCGAGATCCCGACTTATTGGTAGGGACTGCGGGTTCGATTCCCGGAGATCCTGAGTTATTGAGATATTATTGAGACATGGGCTGCGGGTTCGATTCCCGGAGATCCAGAGGTACCGAGAATGGGACCGTGGGTTCAATTCCCACAGATCCTGGATTTGTTTATTTGAGTTGGTTATTTGTTGTTAGCTTAATTGTAGACAGTTGCAGTAATCATCATAATGTTGTTATTTTGGAATTATTATTATTTGAGCTGCTTATTATTGTTATTGTCTTTTTGTTATTGTTCTCTCAGTAGGGCCACGACCTTCCTCGTCACTACTCCATCGAGGTTAGGCTTGGCACTTACTGAGTACCGCCGTGGTGTACTCATGCTACTCTTCTGCACACTTTTGTTGTGCAGATCCGGGTACATCAGAGGAGGCTCGTACTAGGTGATTCCGCAGCTTTCTGGGAGACTTCGAGGTATGATCCGCTACGTCCGCGGATCCGGAGGCTTCCCTTCTATTCTAGTAGTACTAGTTGACATTTTCCTTTATTTCGTTGTTAGATACTCTTTACACATAGAGCCACAGTTGTATTTCCTCTTTTAGTCTGTATTACCGTGGGGTTCCGGATCTTGGTAGTGTTTTATTCATTGTGTGATGGATGTATGTGCCAAGCGGCACGGATTACATATCTTTTATGCTATTTTTCCGTTGTTTCTTATTTAAGTGTTTATAACTTGTATATTCCGCAACGTGTTAGGCTTACCTAGTCGTGGGGATTGGGTGCCATCACGACATGTTCACAATTGGTGAACTAGGGTCGTGACAATTATATTTATTTGCTTTAGATTTTTACGTCAAAACAAGTAATTTAACTTTAACAAAGTGAGAAATGTATATGATTTTGGTAAATTTTATATGCATAGACTCGCGTTGAGATAAGGAACCCGAATATGTAACTTTTATAATTTTTGAGAGCGTACTGAAAGTCAGGTTTTGACAACTTTTGGTTTTTGGTGTATTTCGAATTGTTTCGATTGGGTAATGCCCAATTGGTCTATTTTGATGTATTTCCATAGATTTTGATCAGATACTACACCTGTGGAGGCCGATACTCGTGGCAAGAGAGTTGTCTCCTAGCGGTTTCGTACCGGAGTCGAGGTAAGTGGCCTGTCTAACCTCGTGTGGGGGAAACCTTCACCCCTAGGATATTATGTGTTAATTTAGATGCCTTGTATGTGAGGTGACGGGCGTGTACATGCGTAGATTGCTGGAACCCACCTTACTTGAATTGTTCAATTCGTGATATTTCTGTTCTTAACTGATTAAATCGTGATATTTACCTGATATTCGTTAGAAAAGCATGGTTAGATAGGATTTATCTGTCTAAGTGCCTAATTGTCTTACTTGAACTTCTTGATATTTGTTGATACTGGCTTTGGTGAATTGTAGTTTTGCATATCATATTTCTCTGTGCTTTCCTTTTTATTGTTTGTTTTGGTGGACTGCGGGTTTGATTCCCGGAGTTCCTAGGGATGCGGGTTTGATTCCCGGAGTTCCTAGGGCTGCGGGTTCGATTCCCGGAGATTCCCGGAGATCCAAGGGCTGCGGGTTTGATTCCCGGAGACCCGGAGTTTATTGATACATATTGAGATACGGATTGCGGGTTAGATTCCCGGAGGACCTGAGATATTGAGGTACGGACTGCGGGTTCAATTCCCGGAGTTCCTAGGGCTGCGGGTTCGATTCCTGGAGACCCAGAGATACTGCTGTAGGGACTGCAGGTTAAATTCCTGTTGATTTGAGTTTATGTTGTATTGGTTACTTGTTGTCAGCTTAATCGTAGACGGTTGTAGTAATTACTTTATTTGTTGCTATTTCAGACTCAATCTTATTTAAACCGCTTATTATTGTTATTATCATTATGTTATTATCTCTCGGTAGGGCCCTGACCTTCCTCGTCACTACTCCATCGAGGTTAGGCTTGGCATTTACTGAGTACCGCCGCGGTGTACTCATGCTACTCTTCTGCACACTTTTGTTGTGCAGATCCAGGTACATCAGGTCAGGCTTATCTCAGGTGATTTAGCAGCACTTCAGGAGACTTGAGGTATGATTTGCTACGTCCGCGGATCCGGAGGGTCTCCTTCTATTCTCATTAGTGATAGCAATTACTTTCCCTTATTCTCGTTGTTTAGACATTCTTGATGTATAGAGCCACAGTTGTACTCTTCTTTTAGTCTGTGTTTCCGTGGGATTCCAGGTCTTGGTAGTATGATATTTAGTGTGTTTTGGCGAAGTGTATGTGCCAAGCGGCACTTATTACATTTCTTTTATATCTTTCCGCTATTGTTTTATCTCTTGTTTCATGAAATTGTACATTCCGCATCGTGTTAGGCTTACCTAGTCACGAGGACTAGGTACCGTCATGACAGGTTCACGATTGGTGAACTAGGGTCGTGACAGGAAATTGGAGGTCCGAGTGGATTATTTTTTTGCTTGGTATGTTAAATTTGGTTTATGATATTAGATTGTAGACTGGTTGTCCCAGTGTCAGGCTATCTAGACTAATGTGTTATGGGCTATGTTGGAAAAAAAAATGATGCAGGTTATGTGGCAAAGTGCATCGTATTATGTTCTAGCAGGGCGGTTTGTATCCTAAAGACCAGTAGACGTCTGGGAGGAATTATTTCTTAATTGGGCCTTCGTGGCGGATGTCAGGGTAGAGGTTTCTACCATTGATTCAGTTTTGGTATTGAGGGACTTTTCAGATGCGTTTTTGTGGCCGGGCATGTCGCTAGGTGAGATTGTGGATTTTAGTATTTATTTAGTGTCGGGCACCGTATCGCATAGCTCCGGTAGGAGTTATACTAGTGGAAGGAGCACTTTCAGGCTTCTTGGTATTTAGTTAGTTTGGTTAGTCACGAGTGGTTATGTATTTAGCTCAAGTTAGCTTGATTAGTCCCGAGTTATATTGTTGAGGGTTAGATTGATTTGATTGTTCTTGAACGTGTTAGTGATCTAGGGAGATCTATGAGTTGTTATTTCTGTGCTGTGAGGCGTTATGATTTGTGGATTATGGGCACACGTGGTGCAGTTCTATTGGGGGTTCATAGTGGAAGTCGAGCGGAAAGAGTAATTGAGTATTGCTTAGTGTATGGAGTATTAGTTATGGCCTGTCGGGTTGCGTGTCGTATGTCATTTGTTTGGCTGTGGGTATACTGAATAGCTTTGGTTTCAAACATTAAATTGTGCGTGGCTATCGATTTTCATAGTGACTTGAGGTGTCTCATGTGCAATAGTGTTTGGATAGGATCGCGCGTTGTGGCAAAGCCACGTGAAGTTATGACCTTTCGATGAGGATTCAGGTACTCTATTTCTATGATGTGAGACGGGATCTCAGTTTTGTGTTGTAATAGTGCTATTGAGCTTGAGGTACAGCTCTTTCATTTAAGTCGTTGTCATGATTTGAGTATGTTCAGATTGCTTCTCATTGGTGCGTGTATTACGCAAGTTGTGGCTTAGGCCTGTATCGAGGTGTCATATCACCAGAGGGGTGGTGGGAGTCAAAGTGATCATTGGATTCATTAATGAGTATGAACAAATTTGATTTCAGCTTGTTAGAAAGGTAATATCGAGGTTTGGCTCGAAAATCTATTATAGTATCATTCAAGAGGGAAATGGATTCATGAATGATTTATCTGGGAGATGGGTTCGGTATATCACGTGTTTCAGTTGCCGTTGACAGTATATGAAAGTGTTGGAATAAGACTTTAGCTAATAAAAAGGTTTTTCTATCGGTATTTGGTTATTATGGGCAATTGCTGTGAATAGAGGCCATCGTCTTGAGTGTTCGGGTTGTGTAGTATATCATATGGTCTCCCCTGGAGTGGCAAGTATGGGTTATTACAGTTGGTTCTGGTTTATTTCTGAATACAGACGTAAGGTTCTGATCTAGTGTATCATTTCGGGAAGTGCAATGTGGTTTATGGTTTAGATGGACTATGGAATTCCAACTATATTGTATTATCGGACCTATGTAAGATAGGGTGATGTAGGATCACACCAAGTATATGCTTGGTAAGGTCATTCAGCTATTGGATTGCTTCTAGTACAACTCTAGGTCCGCTCGAGGACGAGCGTTTGTTTAAGTTGGGGAGGATGTGACGACCCGACCAGTCATCTTATGTGTTACGGCCCCTTTTCCCCGTCTATTGCTTCTTCATGTTTTGTTATTAGTTTTTGGTGTGTTAGAATTGATTTGGGTTGGTTTTGGTAGAAAATGAGACACTTAGTCTCTTTAAGGAAGACTTATTTTAGAAAAGTCAACTAAAAGTTGACTTGTGAGTTAGAGAGCTCGGATTTGATTCTCGATGATTCGGTTAGCTTCGGGAGGTGATTTGTGACTTAGGAGTGCGATCAAATTTGGATTTGTAGGTCTGGTGTAGAATTAGGCTTGAATTGGCGAAGTTTGAATTTTGGCAAATTCCGGTTGATAGGTAAGATTTTGATCCGAGGGTCGGATTGGAATTCCCAGAGTTTCTGTGTCTCCGGTAGGTGATTTTGGATATGTGTGCAAAACTTCAGGTTATTCGGACGTCGTTTGGTCAGGTTTTTGATTAAATGCGTATTTTAGAAGTTTTTAAAGAACTTAGGCTTGAATCCGATGAGAATTAATGATTTTAGTGTTATTTGATGTGTTGTGATGATTGGAAGAAGTTTGAATGATGTTATGGGATATGTTGGCATGTGTGGTTGAGGTCCCGAGAGCCTCGGGTGAATTTCGGATGGTCAATCGGACCACTTTATGCCTTAAAAAAAATAGCAGAAATTTCAGGTTCAGAGTTGGAGGAAATTTAGTCTCTACGATCGCATAAGTGGCATTGCGATCGCATAAGAGGGTTTTGTGGGGCTGTGCTGTTGTGTATTGCGTTCGCACAGATGTGGCCGCGATCACATTGTGTGCTTGGTCAAAGAATTGCGATTGCATGGTGGTTGATGCATTCACATAGAGTTAAAATAGAGTTGAGGATAATTTGTGCATTGCGATCGCAAAGGGTCGTTTGCGATCACATTGAAAGAAGGGCGTCAGACATGGGCAGAATATTTTATATCATTTCATCCACAATTTTGGGTCATTTTTCCTCCATTGTTAGACCTTTTGAGAGCCTTTTGAAGGAATATGAAGAGAGATTCAAGGAGAATCGATTGGAGGTAAGATTTTGAACTTAAAACACGATTATATTGTGAAATTGGTCTAGAAATTCATGGAAATTAAGCCTAAAATTTATAAATTAGGGCTTGAATTTTTGATATTTCAAATTGAGATTTGATAGGTCATTTGAGCTCGGATTTGGGAGTTCTTGGTATGTATGAACTCGTGGCGAGACGAGCAATCCGGTAATGTGAGTTTTGTAATTTTTGAGAAGCGGGCCCGGGGCTCGATTTTACTAGTTTCAAGATTTTTGTAATATTTCGATTGTTTTCGATTGGGTGTTGTCCCATTAGCATATTATGATATATTTGTCCTGATTTGTGGATATATTTTACATGCATGGAGGTCGGTTTGAGGAGCAAAGGCATCGCGGGCTAGAGTTTTCGCCGGTTCGAGGTGGGTAATACTTGTAAATGATGTCCTGAGGATTTGAAACCCCATAGTGTTGTATTGAGGTGACTTGCACGCTAGGTATGAGCATGGGGTAGTACACTATTGGGGATTGTGACTTGGTCCATCTCGAATATTAATTTCACTGTGTATTTAACTGAAAACTATTAGATTTTTTCATGATTTGGGTTTATTGCCATGTTTGGGCTTCATGACGATTATTTGAATCCTCTAGAGGTTGATGTTGCTATTTTTGCATTACTTTCACATTATTTGATACCAGCACAAGGTTTTAAATACTATTTTGCGAACTTAGCCATTTTTCTAAGATTTGAAAAACTCAAATGATACTTTGAATGTATTTCGGGCCGGAAAACTTCTATTTTGTAAATACTCAAGGGGATTACTATATTATTTTCTGGATTGATTATAAAGTGACTTGAAACAGTGGTAATAATGACACTATATGTTATACTTAAAACATTGGTAACAATGACACTGTGTGTTATACTTGAAACAGTGGTAACAATGACACTGTATGTTATACTTGAAACAGTAGTAATAATGACACTATAATATATACTTGGAAGAGTGGTAACAATGGCACTGTGTGATGTAAATTGGTCAGGTAATAATAGCCGACCTGTCAGGTAACAATGAATGACCAAGATATTGTGCTTGGGCTGTAGGAGCCCATCCGGAGTCTATACACACCTCCAGTGAGCGCCATCGACGTTAAATTGATCGGACTGCACGCCGCAGTGGGTACCGGAGTGTACCGTCATATGCATTACATTACATTCATGCATTGGTCTCTATTTGTACTACGTGGTATGATATTTAGCACTCATATATATTATTAGCATACATGTATTACTTGCCTTGTTGACCAGATACCCTGGTGTAAATTGCTAAAGGAGTGTTGTGCCCGATGGGCTGATTTGTATGCGGATTGCACTACTTGATATCATATTCATGTGCTTAACTATTAATAAGAAAAGAAAGAGATGTTTTCAAAAGAGGGGTTTAAACTGAGTCAGATATTTTATAAGGATTTTCATAGAATTACTATTTCTAAAAATGATTGTACTGTCCTATATAGCATGATGGAGTGCTCCTACGTGATTTCTTGCCTCTCAGCATTATTTACTCTTATTAATACTGAGTTGGAAGTACTCACTTTACTCCCTGCACCATATGTGCAGATTCAGGTATTGTTCATCCGGTAGCGGGTTATTAGCAGGACCGAAGGCCTTATTATGGTAGTTGAGCAAGGTGACCGCCAGCGTTTGCGGTACCGCACTCCATCTTTGAATTCCGATTTTATCTTGTAAATATATATATATATATATATTATTGGCCCAATAGTAGTGTCTTTATTCATTAGATGCTCGTGACTTGTGACACCCCGGACATGTTATGCTAAGTGATAAATATTAGTTATTAATGTTAATAAGCCGTATTATATGTTCATTGATAGTTATGAATTAATAAATAAGTCAGTGTTGTTCTATTTGATGGCCTTGTCTTCACGAGAGGCACCATCACGATCAGATATTGGGATTTGGGTCGTGACAATAACCCATAATACTTTTAGTGTAATGATGTCATAATATCATAGTGAGATTAAACTCAAAATCATCTACCAGTTTGTGAAAACACATATTATCTAGTATTGTAATCCTCTACAAACCTCGCATTCATTCCCACCTCAGTTGAGTCCACTCTCTTAAGCGACCCAAATTCTCAAATTTCAACATGTACCCATCAATTTTACATGAGGTCTTCTAACATACGCATAAGGATCATACCACTTAAGAACACTCCGCAGGAGATAACCCACATATTTCGCCTCAAATTAGTATTTCAGCATACCTTCCACCATCATACACGTTACACCGTCTTTAGTCTTCCTGAGTGTGAACTCATACCGTCGCATGCAATGCACTTCACTTCCCAACTAGTAGATACGAAAATATCCTTCACGCGTACATAATTCGTGCTACACAACAAATCACAATAGGAATCGAACACTATCAGTTCACCTACTATCCAACAGACTTCTTCGTCACTACCAAGTCATATAATTACATCTCGCAGTACTAACATACTCATCACATGAACACCAAACCCCCATTTCGTCTAATAGGGACAATACCGAACATATAAGTTCTGTCACGACCCAAACCCCGGTCGTGATGGCGCCCAACACATTGCTAGGCAAGCCCAATCATATTTTCCAGATAACCAGTCAATTATTTATTAATAATAATCCATTAGAGTTAATAACCTATTTTTATAACAGAAACAACAAACGCGGAAACAAAATACATGAAGTAAAGTCTAAGCCTCTAACTGAAGGAAAATACCCTATAGAATCCAAGTTAGACCGGGTCCTGCGGACGCTGGTAGCTACCTTGATATCTCCTCGGATAGCATTGAAATAGCAGCTGCGGATAGCTCAACTGCCCTCATGAACACCTGTATCTGCACATAAAGTGCAGGGAGTGGTATGAGTATCTTTCAACTCAGTAAGTAACAGTAATAGGTAATAACTGAAAGTAAGAACACCTGTACTATCACTAAAAAGTTCTAAGAATAACCGTACAGGTAGATCATCTTCATAATGGTAAGTCCAATTCCAGTCCACTACTATCTCACGCTGATCCATCACTGATCTAGTCCTGCTGTGGCGCACAGCCCGATCCTCACTCATACAGCTGCGGTGTGCAGCCTGATCCAATATATATGTATATATATACAATGCTGCGGCGTGCAGCCCGATCCAATATATGTAGTGCCGCGGCCTGCAACTCGACCCAATATAATAGATATATTGCTGCGCACGCAGCCCGATCCAATATAATATAACTGCGCTCACTAGGGGTGTGTGCAGACTCCGGAGGGGCTCCTTCAACCCAAGCTCTATAATACTGCGGCGTGCAGTCCGATCCATATATATATTACTACGACGTGCAGTCCGATCCATATATTTATATATTACTACGGCGTGTAGTCCAAACCATATATTTATCTGATCCATATATTTATATCAAAAATATATATTACTGCGGCATGCAGTCCGATCCAATATATGTATATACTGCTGCGGCGTGCAGCCCAATCCAGTATATATATCAATAACTCACAACGGGTCCTCGACCCCATCTCAGTTTACTTGGCCTCTCGGGCCTACTCTACTAGAACAAGGTATTCAACCCCAGGTAGTCTCACTCAAAGTACACATCTAGTACTGGTTCATGATATGCTATACAACTATGAATACGGCTGAGCGTATGTGTTCAACATGATATAGGGGTCACTTAGCTCTACAGGCTTCCCTAATATTCTACAGATCGGCACAAGGCCCCAAACATGGCTACCAGCCCAAATGTACAGATATAATCCCAATCTCAGTCATTATACACCGTAACTATCAGTCGGGAAGGACCAAGTCCAAATCCCCAGTCACAATACCACCACGCTCGTCACATCACGCGTGTTTCATCTCAGCATAACACTGTATAGTGCAAGTACGGGGTTTCAAACCCTCGGTACATCATTTATTACCACCACTCACCTCGAATCGACAAAAGTCCTACCTCGCCTTGCGCTTGCCTCGCAAATTAACCTCCTCGGATGCCAAATCTGATCAAAATTAATAGGAATACATCAAAATAGGCTAAATGAACATAACCCAATCAAATTAACTCAAATTACATCGAAAATCACGAAGTTGTCAAAATCCGACCCTCGGGCCCGCTTCTCGAAAAATTATAAAAGTAATATTTTTAGATTCCTTATCTCGCCCCGAGTCCATACATATAAAGTTTATCAAAATTGGACTCCATTTGCCCACTCAAATCGTCAATTTTCTATTTCCTAGGCTTAGAGCAAAATTTCCCATATTTACACCTTAATTTCTCCATTTTCGGAGATTAAATCCATGATTTATCAGTATATTGACATAAATTGAGTGCAAGAGTACTTACCTGATGATACCCCTCGATTTCCTCCTAAAAATCGCCAAAATCGCCTCTAAGTTTGAAGCCCCAAATGAGTTGTGAGTTCTGAAATTCGACCTCTTTTTGCTACATTAAACCCAGGTATTTTTTGCTTCTGTGGCAACTGGCCCGCTTCCGCGTGTCCGCTTATGCGGAAAAAGGGTCGCTTCTGCGACCTTCCTTTAGTTCAAGACCGCTTCTGCGGTTCCAACCTTGCACCTACGAGACCGCTTAAGCGAAACATTTTCTGCTTCCGCGAGATACTCCTAGCCCCTTCATTTCCGCTTCTACGAACTTGATTTCGCACCTGCGCGTCTGCCCCTGTGGATACTCTCCCACTTCTGCGGTATCTCCCCTGGCCAACCACTGGCTCGCACCTGCGATTAGTATTCCGCTTTTGCAGAGCCGATTCTGCGGTCCTACTTCCCAGAAGCGGAAATCACTGCTACATTCATACCAGCAATTACCAACTTCAAAAATTCATCCGTTGCACCCTCCGAAAACATCCCGAGGTCCCCGGGACCTCAACCAAAAATACAAATCCACTCTAAATCATCACACGAACTTGTTCCAATCACAAAAACATACCCTCAAACACACGAATCATCAAATTAAGGCCGGTTCAAGCCTAAGATTCAACCAAAACTTCCGAAACCAACATCCAATCAAAAACCCGACCAAACGATGTCCGAATGACCTGAACATTTGCAGACATATCAAAAATCACCTGACAGAGCTACTACAATTGTCGGAAATCCATTCCGACTCCCGGATCAAAATCTCACCTATCGATCGGATTTCGCCAAAATTCCAATTTCGCCAAAACTTCCGAAACCAACATCCAATAATCTGATGCACTCTACTACGTAATTTGTGACATTTTTCGACATAGTCCATATCACATTAGTCTAGACAACATGACTTATGACAACCAGTTTGCAATCAAATATCCTAATGCAAATTCATCATATCAAGTAAAGAGAGAGCCACTAGGGCTTCCAATTTCCAATAACCGCTAAGCTGTGCCGATACACACGATATACCACCACTGTGTAGGCGGATTACGAGAACTTCTAGTCTCTAACACGTATATAGCACATGAATCACTATGCCTGATTCCACGCTCCATCGTATGAACACATAACATGCATCAGGCATCCATTCATACCACCAAAGTCATTCCAAAATTTACCTATGCCATCAATAACTCAATCATTACAGTCGATTCAACAAGAGAATATCATAATACCACCGGATATTATCAGATTACATTACCTTACCCTCTTTTCTGAACATTACTCCGTCCACTCACTAGAATAGTAGTACTTTTTTCCTTAATCACCAGAAAGATTGATTCTCAGATTATCTGCAGCTGCTCGCACTGCTTGAGAGTTTTAATGACTTCCCATATAATACGAACTGATCTCAAAACCTTGAACATGCCATTATCAACTTTCCATAACACATAGCGTATACCCTACCACACTAAGATACATGGAAACTTCTATCCCTCTCCTATGCCGCAAACATCGACGCACTCAACTAGTCAAGAAACCTTCATGATCCCATATAGAATAAAATTCAATACACATTCCATTCTTCGCATACCAACAGGAAATATACTCGTTTTCAAACCACGGTAAAACACATCACGAATTCTTTCTCCCAATTCCATTGCACAAACTAAACTGCCAGGACTGAGCATCGAGCTACGCGATTGCCAACACTCAAGAGCTTTGCTGCAGAATACCTGCAAGACTTATTACTTCAAACACATTCCAGGAATTACTCGTGTATTTATCATACTATTTCGGTTTATTATCAAGCTATTCCATTTATCCTAATTTTCTTTCTGATTCATCTTTAATTTAATATTCTCTTTTACTGAAGCATCACAATACCTCAACTCAGGTTACCACACAAGGCTCATACACAAGACCACGTGGTCTAAGACTCACAAGCTGTTGAATATTCTCTCAAAGGTTTCCCAGAAGTACCACCTTCTACAATACTTTATTTTGAAGAACTTCCTGCGATTCTGAATTTGTTATCATTACTTTCCGATACGGATACATAGAATCCCATCCTTCGCATAATATATCACAAATCTTGATCCCTTCTAATGAAACCACAGTCTCTAGACACATACACAACCTTAAGACACCTGACCATTACAAGTAAAATCTTGAACACCGCAAGACTATTCTCGGGCGTCATTCACCCTTATTCAGTTGTAATTCAGCTGTCTTATTGACAGATCCACTCGTGCCTTGTTAGAACTCTGACACCGCAGAACATGATTACATACAGATACAAATAGCCATCTTTCTTTACTATACACCGAGCATTCTTTATAAATAGTAACTCAAAACATTCAAATATTCCTTCACATCTACGACGCACCATGTAGCCTTTACCAAAATTTCCAACGTACTTAGAGACAGAATCAACATAGCACACGACCGTGCAATCAGCTAGTCAATAGCATCCTCCCCATCTTGACTAGAAGCCATATATCAAGACATTTTTAACCACTCATGGTATTCTTACTCAAATGATGCCACATTGTTATAGTGAGATTAAACTCAAGTCATATACAAGTCTAATGGAGGCTCGAGTCATCAGAAATCTTAACTCTTCTGTAATTCTTGCATTTTACCACACACAACAGTTAAGCCTACTCTTTAGGTGACAAAATCTTTTCTAAGTCCCAAATTTTCCAAAATTTTTGACAGAGTTTCCTTTGAAATTTGGCCTATCCACCTGCCAGCGAATCACCAAAACCATCCTATCAATACATCCGCAATTCGACAAGACATCACAATGCATATCAACAACATAAATCTCAATACTACATGAATTATATTATCAAAATTAGTTCATGAACTTGCGCTGCCCCTGCTCAAATCATAACATACATCAAATACCTTTCACCACAATACTCATAGCACAACCAATTCAGTCTTCCTGAGTCTGAACTCATACTACCACACGTAGTGCACTTTACCTTTCCACTAAGAGACATGAACATATTCACCACGCCCATAGCTAGATGTTATACAACGGATCACAATAAGAGTCGAACACCTAACAGCTCACCCATTATAAAACTGCCATTTCCACAATTAGGACAATACTGATTATATGAATTTCACAATACCGGCTCGCGAAATTAGCACCTTGGTGCTCAAACCATAGACAAAGATCCGGCCTCAAGTCCTCCCGACTGGCCCAACATGAACTCACAGAGATTGTATCTCGCCCCTCAATCGGAGAATCACAAGCCATCGAGGCAAATTTATCACTAAGCACTCGAGTGCGCTTACAGACATGTAGAAGGAATTTCAAGGATTACATCTCAAGCTGAATTAGGTACGCACGATAAGAATTCCAAGAATGTGGAGTGTTCCCTAAAAGGTCTGCAGCCTCCCGAGGATAAGTACAGACATCTTCGTACAGATCCGCGAGACACTACTAAACCGGCTCATGACTCGCGAGACCTAGTAACCTTGGCTCTGATACCAACTTGTCACGACCCGAACCCCGGTCGTGATGGCATCCAACACATTGCTAGGCAAGCCCGACCATGTTTTCCAGATAACCAGTCAATTATTTATTAATAATAATCCATTAGAGTTAAGAGCCTGTTTTTATAATTGAAACAACAAACGCGAAAACAAAATACATGAAGTACAGCCCAACAAATCCGGTGTCACAAGTTTGAGCCTCTAACTAAAGGAAAATACCCTATACAATCCTAGTCTAGACTGAGTAACAAAAAAATATAAAAGGAAGAAAGGAGAGTGAGAGATTGGGTCCTGCGGATGCCGGCAGCTACCTCGATGTCTCCTCGGATAGCAGTAAAACAGCAGCTGCGGATAACTCAACTGCCCTCCGGAACACCTGTATCTGCACAAAAAGTGCAGGGAGTGGGGTGAGTATCTTCCAACTTAGTGAGTAACAATAATAACTAATAACTGAAAGTAAGAACACCTGTACTATCACTAAACAGTTCTAAGAATAACCGTACAGGTAGATCATCTCCACAATGGTAAGTCCAATTCCAGTCCACTACTGTCTCACGCTGATCCATCATTGATCTAGTCCTGCTGCAGTGTACAACCCGATCCAATATAATAGATATATTGCTGCGGCACGCAGCCCGGTCCAATATAATATAACTGTGCTCACTGGGGTGTGTGCAAACTCCAGAGGGGCTCCTTCAGCCCAAGCACTATAATACTGCGGCGTGTTGTCCGTTCCATATATTTATATATTATTGCGGCGTGCAGTCCGATCCATATATTTATATCATATATATATATATTACTGTGGCGTGCAGTCCGATCCAATACATGTATATGTATATACTGCTGCGGCGCGCAGCCCGATCCGGTATATATATCAATACCTCACAACGGGTCCTCGACCCCATCTCAGTCAATATAGGCTTGGCCTCTCGGGCCCACTCAGCTAGAACATGGTATTCAACCCCATGTAGTCTCACTTAGAGTACACATCTAGTACTGGTTCATGATATGCTATACAGCTATGAATACGGATGAGTGTATGTGTTCAACATGATATAAGGGTCACTTAGCTCTACAGGCTTCCCTAACATTTTACAGATCGACACAAGGCCCCAAACAGGGCTACCAACCCTAATTACATAGATATAAGCTCAATCTCAGTCATTATACACAGTAAACTATTAGTTAGGAAGGACCAAGTTCCAATCCCCATTCATAATACCACCACGCTCGTCACATGACGCGTGTTGCATCTCAGCATAGCACTGTGTAGTGCGAGTATGGGGTTTTAAACCGTCAGTACATTATTTATTACCACTACTCACCTCGAATCAACAAAAGTACTAACTCGCCTTGCACTTGCCTCTCAAATCAACCTCCTCGGATGCCAAATCTGATCAAAATCAATAGGAATACATCAAAATAGGCTAAATGAAGATAATCCAATCGAATTAACTCGAATTACATCGAAAATCACGAAGTTGTCAAAATCCGACCCTCGGGCCGGCTTCTCGAAAAATTACAAAAGTAATATTTTTAGATTCCTTATCTCGCCACGAGTCTATACATATAAAGTTTATCAAAATCGGACTTCGTTTTCCCACTCAAATCGTCAATTTTCTATTTCCGAGGCTTAGAGCAAAATCTCCCATTTTTACACCTTAATTCCTCCATTTTCGGAGATTAAATCCATGATTTATCAGTATATTGACATAAATTGAGTCCAAGAGTGCTTACCTGATGATACCCCTCGATTTCCTCCTCAAAATCGCCAAAATCGCCTCTTAGTTTGAAGCCCTAAATGAGTTGTGAGTTCTGAAATTCGACATTCGACCCATTTCTGCTACATTAAACCCAGGTATTTTTTGCTTCTGCGTGTCCGCTTCTGCGGAAAAAGGGTTGCTTTTGTGACCTTCCTTTATTTCAAGGCCGCTTCTGCAGTTCCAACCTCGCACCTGCGAGACCGCTTAAGCGGAACATTTTCCGCTTCCGCGAGATCCTCCAAGCCCCTTCATTTTCGCTTCTGCGGACTTGATTCCGCACCTGCGCGTCCGCCCCTACGGCGCTCTCCCGCTTCTGCGGTACCTCCCCTAGCCAACCCTCGGCTCGCACCTGCGATTAGTATTCTGCTTTTGCGGAGCCGCTTCTGCGGTCCTCCTTCCGTAGAAGCGGAAATCACTGCTACATTCATACCAGCAATTACCAACTTCAAAAGTTCATCCGTTGCACCCTTTGAAAACATCCCGAGGCCCCCGAGACCTCAACTGAAAATACAAATCCACTCTAAATCATCACACGAACTTGTTCCAGTCAAAAAAGCATACACTCAGACTCACGAATCATCAAATTAAGACCGATTCAAGCATAAGATTCAACCAAAACTTCCGAAACCAACATCCAATCAAAAACATGACCAAACGATATCCGAATGACCTAAAAATTTGCAGACATATCCAAAATCACCTAACGGAGCTACTGAAACTGTCGAAATTCCATTCTGACTCATGGATCAAAATCTCACCTATCGATCGGTTTTCGCCAAAATTCCAACTTGGCCAATTCAAGCCTATTTCTACACCGAACCTCCAAATTCAATTCCGATCACTCTCCCTAGCCACAAATGACCTCCCGAAGCTAACCAAATCACCAGAATTCGATTCCGAGCCCTCTAAATCACAAGTCAACATCCGATTGACTTTTTCCAACTATTCCTTCATTAAAGAGATGATTTGTCTCATTTCCAACCAAACTCGATCCGAATTGATTCAAACTAACCAAACGCATATATTGAAACATGAACAAGCATATAACGGGGAAAACGGGGTGGCAACTCACGTGATGACGGACTGGATCGTCACAAGTTCAAAACACTTGCTCACATAATCAACACCTATGTGCTCAAGCCATAGGCAAAGATCCGGTCTCAAGTCCTCTAGACTGGCCCAACATACTCATGAAGATCACATCTCACCCCTAGATCGGGGAATCGCAAGCCATCGAGGCACATATATTACTAAGCGCTCACGTGCGCATACAGACATGTGGAAGGAATTTTAAGAGTTATATCTCAAACTCAATCAGGTACGCACGATAAATTCCAAGAATGGGAAGTTTTTCCTAAAGGTTCTGCAGCCTCTCGAGGAGAAATACAGGCGTCCCCGTACCGCTCCGCTAGACTCTGCTAAACCTGCTCATGATTCGTGAGACCTAGTAACCTAGGCTCTGATACCAACTTGTCACGACCCAATTTCTAAACCCGGTCGTGATGGCGCCTCTCGTGAAGAGAAGGCGAGCCAACTAACCCTAATTCATATATTTAACAATTATTAAACATAAATGAATAGATAAATACAACTTAACGACAATAATAACCGATATTTACAACCCAACACAACCCAACAATGTTGTCACAAGTCACGAGCATCTAAAGAAGCCTGAACACAGCTACATGGTCAATAATATACAAAATAAAATCTAGAATCAAAAGACAAAGTTCGGTGCCGCAAACGCTGGCGGTCACCTTGCTTAGCTACAATAGTAATACCTTCAATCACCTAATAACTTGCTACCGGGTGAACAATACCTGCAACTGCACGCGAGGTGCAGGGAGTAAAGTGAGTACTCCAACTCAGTGAGCAATAAGAGTAAATAATAACTGAGAAGCAAGAAATCACATAAGGCAACCAATATGCTATACAGAAGTTGGGTACAATCTTTGAGAAAAACCGTGAAATCAGTGAAATTTTTAGAAATTTTACGGCTCTGTTCAATTCTCTTTTGAAAATGGTCTTTTCAATAGTTACAAAAACTGATCAAAATAGTTAGTGCTGATTAGCACAGAAAATCTGCCCCTCGGGCACAAATACCACAGTATAGCAAGTGAAAATGCAAATAAATATGCAAGGTGAGCACATAAAAGTTTATCCATCGGGCATAACTCAAAACAGTACCAGCCCCTCGGGCTTAATATCAATCGCTCAAGAGAGTATTAACCCCTCGGGCTCAGTATCACATCACTCAAATCAGTATCACCCCCTCGGGCTCAGTATCAGTCACACAGTACAACATCATCCCATCGGGCTCACTCTCAATCACATGGGTACCCGCATTCACTGTGGGTGTGCAGACTCCGGAGGGGCGCCTACAACACAAGCACTATATCATCATAAGGCCTGAAAGCCTGTACATATCAACATGAGGCCTGAAAGCCTCCTCACATATCACTCGAGGCCTGAAAGCCTCCTCACATATCACCCGAGGCCTGAAAGCCTCCTCATATATCACTCGAGGCCTAAAAGCCTCCTCACATCACTCATCATATCCTCACACATGGCCCTCAGTCTCAATCATTCCAAAAATAATCATCAGCCCCTCGGACATCAGTAAAAATAATAATGCTCAGCTCAAAGAGTAGTTCAAATATTAGTTAAAACTCAAGGTTGAGTAACAATATAGTTGATTTCATGAAATAGCGTAATTCAAATGGGCTGAGATTAAAAAATATTTTGAATAGTAAGAAAAACAGTGATGATAGCTCACAAGGAGTTCAAATAGTCGACAATAAGCCCCAAATATGGCAATAAGCCCAAGTCATAGTGAAATACAACAAGTCATAGTGAAATACACGGTAAAATCAACAATCGGGACGGATAAAGTCACAATCCTCAACAGTGCTCTACTCCATGTTCTCTATCCGGCGTGCAAGTTACCTCAATATGTGCAGATCCAGGTGAGTTAGAGCGTGACAATCGTTGAGTTCAGGCCGACTATCTTTGAAGACTGCAAGGTAGTTGCTAGCATCCGCATGACCTTGTTAATCATCTTGTCATTTCTTATTTTAGACAATTATATTTCTTAGTTCCTAGTTTTAGATGCTCGTGACTTAGTGATACCTTGATGTTTGGGACTCGTTTCCGTATTTTATATTAATTATATTTGGAGTTGATTTAGTTTCTGAGAAATTCAAATGTTGAAAATATTTTATTAAATTTGTATTATCGATTTAGTAGTAATATTTTAGGAATAGGCTTGCCTATAACACGATAGGCGCCATCACGACCATAGTAGATTTTGGATCGTGACAATTATAATTGACTAAAATACCAAATTATAGCCTATCATCAATAACTCTAGTAAAATATGCTACTTTACTGTTAAATATTGAAAACCAAATATTTCTTCCATTCTATCTTTGCTTGTATTAGTTAATTATAGTTAATTCTTCTTTGTTATTTATCTTTTCTTATTATTGCAAAACATCATATTTTTTGTAATTTTGAAATATAATTATGAAAAGATCGTTCAAAATCCAAGCTAATGTCATTTGTTAACTTTTGTGATAATGTAGTTTAATCAATCGATATTAAGTATATATATTATGTGTGTATATATTATGTATATATATTATGTATATATAGAATATATATTATGTATATATATATTATGTGTATATGTGTTAAGTATATATATTATGTGTTACCAAAAAATGTATATATATATATCTTGCCACAACAGCAGAGAAATGCATTCATCACATTTCAATTTCAAGCAAGTATGATTACTCCGAGCTTTTCATCTCAAATTGACGAGACTATATGAGTAGAATCGAGCAAAACTAATTTCTACTCGTCGTTTCAATTTTATGTGATATTTTTTGTTTCTCGATATTCGAATTATGTATAAAAAATATCTAATATTTTAAAATATCCTTTTATCATATTAAAAAAAGAAAAACTGTAAATTATAAAACTTCTGTATAGTGTTTAGATATTGAAAATTAAACACCCTATAGAAAATCTTAGTATCATATTTATTTTAAATAAATACCATTTTAAAATATTACATCCTATAAATATTTTTTATCCTTTATAGCAACAACAACAACAACAACTACCCAGTATAGTCCCACGAGTGGGGTTTGGGGAGGATAATATGTACACAGGCCTTACCCCTACCCGATAGGGATCGACCCTCAGCGAAAGATCGAGAAAAGGATAAAAAACAAAAACAAAACAAAAAGAAAAAGAAAAAGCATTAGTGACTCCAGAATAAATAAAAAAAAACTGACATATAAAAGGGCAAAGTAAACAAAGCAACAGCATGAACAAAAGGCATTAGTAATTCTAGGAGTACTCACAGAGATATTAACCTATCAGGAACCCTCCCCCACCTCGACCCATCCCTATCCCGCGAAATAATAGGAGCCCCTAACCTACAACCTTGATACTAGACCTCCAGACTTTCCTATCAATAGTCATGTCCTCGGAAATCCGCATAATAGTCATGTCCCGCCTAATCACCTCCTCCCAATACCTCTTGGGCCTCCCTCTGCCACGACTCGCGCCAACTACCGACAGCCGCTCGCAACTCCTCACCGGAGCATCGGAGCTTCTCCTCCGCACATGTTCTAACCACCTGAGTCTCGCCTCTCGCAACTTCTCACCCATTGGGGCTACCCCTACCATTTCCCGAATCACTTTATTCCTGACCCTATCCAACCTGGTGAGCCCACACATCCACCCGAGCATCCTCATCTCTGCTACCTTCATTCTCTGGATATGGGAGTTCTTTACTGGCCCGCACTCCGCCCCGTACAGCATTGCTGGTCTAACCACAACTCTATAAAACTTCCCCTTGAGATACTGTGGCACTTTCTTGTCACACGAGACTCCCGACGCAAGCCTCCATTTCGAGCACCCAGCCCCTATTCGGTGAGTGACATCCCCGTCGATCTCTCCGTCACCCTGGATCACCGACCCAAGATATCTGAAACTGTCCTTCTTGGCGATGACCCGAGAACCAAGCTTCACGTCCCTACCAGCTCCTTCTTCGCTCGGCTCGGAGCTAAACTTGCACTCCAGGTATTCAGTCTTAGACCTGCTTAGTCTGAAACCCTTTGACTCGAGGGTCTGCCTCCAAACTTCCAATCTCTCGTTAACACCGACTCTCGACTCGTCTATTAAGACAATATCGTCAGCGAATAGCATACACCATGGTACGTCTCCTTGGATATACCGAGTTAGAGCATCCATCACCAAAGCAAATAGGAGGGGGCTGAGCGCCGATCCTTGGTGAAGCCCCATTTCCACCGAGAAGTGGTCTGTGTCGCCATCCACCGTCCTAACCCTCGCCTTAGCACCATCATACATATCCTTGATCATCCTAATGTAGGCCTCCGGCACGCTCTTCGCCTCCAGGCACCTCCATAACATCTCTCTTGCAAAATATCTAATTATAGTTACATCCTACATTTAAGGTACCATATATGCTAAATAATATGTTTCTCTCTCTTTTTAAATATTTTTTCTCACATAATCACCATATATCTGCTCTAACAACGTTCTCTCTCTCTCTCTTTTTGCATACACTTTACTCTCTTCTCCCACAAACCCATATTTTATCACTCTTCTCCCACCCAAATTCTCTATTTCTCCGCCATATCAATCCAACTTCAAAATCTAGCTAAAATCACTTTATTAATACGCATACATTTGCATATGGAAGTATGCAATTGCATACACATACATTATTGATACTCTTATACATGTTGTAGTTTCTGCTATCATATTCTCACAAATATGTTGCATCAAATGCATCCAGATTTTGCATACATTTGCATACAAGAGACTGCATTCATTTTCAGGGGTTACATATAGCAGTATACATTTGTATACAAATACATACAGATAGAAATACTTGCATAATCAGCTGCATACAGATACAAGATACAACTGCATATTACTTGTATAATCAGTTGCATACATTTTCAGGGGATGCATACAATAGTATATATTTGTATACATATACATACAAATACAAATACTTGCATACAGATTCAAGATACTTGTATACAAATGCATAGGGACTAATAATCAGTTGTATATAAATGCATACAGAAACTGCATACATTTGAATACATCTACTATATACAATTGCATTCATATGCATACAACAAGTATAGTTACTGCAACCTTCATTATTAATTCTTCATACAATTGCATATTATTTCCAAATCATTAGTGCTGCCTTATATTTAATACAAATTTGTATCAATCGAGAAAAATGAGAAGAGAATAGAAGAAGTTTGATCATATGTTCTTCTGGTTTTTCGCTGTATTCACATTTCTGAGTTGATTTCTTTGAGCAGAAAATATATTAATGTATACTAGTTGTAGTTCGTTGAGTTAAATTAGGAGAATATCATGTGATTTAATTTCCTTCTATTTTTAACCAGTTTACCCTTTTAGACTTTGCACAAATACGTTATTGTATTTCACATTAATGCTGCTTGAATACAGCTAAATATCATATCAAACTTAGCTGGAATTCCCTTTTTAACATCGATTTTTTTGTGTATTAGTGAATACAACATCTTAAATACATGAGAATACATTGTATAAAATCATAAAAAGTATTTATAACACGTAATATAACAAATTGTATCTACAAATAGCTAATTAGACCTAAAATATGGTGCTTTATAAAAAATACATATAATATATTTAATTTTCAAAATTTAAGGTGATCTAATCCAATTTAACTTCGTAAAATAGCCAAATTTAGCCGTTGAATACTTAGGTCGGCCCAGATTGTAGTTATGTACGTTCATCATCAGCTGATAGATCCAATGTACCAATCCAATAGAATGTCTAAGGTTGGTGAGAATGACTGAAATAGGAAACTATTATTAATTTTTGAGAATTTTTTATAAAATACTATCTTTTAGTAGTAATTAGCCATCAATAAATACTATTTACTATATTACAGATTATAGATACATTTTCTATGGTTATAAAATGTATTTGATGTATTAAGCTATTGTATTCATGAATATAGTAACAAAAATATGCGTGAATCAAAGAAGTCCAGCTAATCAGTTGTTGTATTTGAGTGTATTCGACTGTATTCATGGAGTGAAATATGAGATTATAGTTGGATAGATTATTGTATTCGACTGTATTGATTGCGTCAAATAGGGGATTACACTGTTTTTAAAATGGAAAGTGAATCAATCAATACAATAGACTCTCAATATAACTCAACAAACTCAATTATAACACACAATTTTATATTTTCAGCTATAAAAAAGCCTCTCGACCGAAAAATATCTCCAAAATAAAGCAATTTTAGAAAAGTTAAATAATACATCTGAATACATAAATAATATTAATTGAAAAAACACATGAATACATTCATGGCATATAGCGAGACAGTGAATACAATAAAATACATAGAATAGAACGAGACACATTGGAATATAATGAATAAAAAGACAGTGAATACAACGAAATACATGGAATACAACGAGATACATTGAATTATAATGAAAAAAAGATAATGAATACAATGAAATACATGAAAATACGTTGAAATATATTAACAGAAAATCAAGTTGCTCGGCCCCAAACTCCATCGTCTTTGTTCAAGAATAAACCCTAATTTCCGCGAATTCGTCGTTCACTAAAAATCGGTAGTGAAAACGTGATGCCTTCGTGGAAATTTCACTCTGAGTTGTTTGGCAATAAAAATTCTTTTAAATTAGTAGAAGCACGCCCTAGTGGAGCAATGCCGTTTTTTTTGCCAAAACCTTCTGACGAAGGATCTCAAGAATGACTCCACAACGTAAACTCCTTCTGATTTCTTAGTTCCTTCGATACATTACCATTAATTGGATCGAAAAACAGAATGGAACCCTTGGTCATGGAATAAAACACAACTTGCGTTGGCTTATCATCTTTTTCAACAGTAATAGCAACTTCAGAAACAGTATTATACTAACTAAACAATTCGAAATCAACATCTCTGAAGTGGGCTTTGTACAATTCCGGTGGAAGGAGGAGGAGATCGAAAATTTTAGTTGGATGGGCGAAGAGAATGAGATGTATCAAAGTAGAGAGAGAAAGAAAATAGTGTAATTGATTAGCGTATTTAGTGGCTTAGGACTAGGTGGTAACCAAAATTAAATATTTTGCTATAAACCTTAAAATGTATCTATAGAATATATTTTTTTTAAATAATATTTATAAATAAAGTATTAACATTTGCTATAGGAGGTAAAAATTCCTTAAATTTTTAATCTCGGTAACAGAAGTATATTGAGAAAAAAGCCTTATGCTAGAACTTTTAAAGTTCACTAGTAGGAATTTTCTCAATAGCCAAAATTTTAAAGCACGCTCCGCAGAATGTTAAAGCACGCCACTATTAAAGGACGTGGTGATGTGGATGAAACTGTTTTTTCCTTAACGAAAGCTCTTGGGTTCGAGTTATGGGTACGAAAAAGTTATTGATATGGAGCGCTTCCCCATGAGTGGGACCCTACACGACGCAAATCCCGATATAATCGGATTCTAAAGTGAGTACCGGACGCCGATTGAAAAACCAAAAAAGAAAAAGAAAAACAAAAGCACGCCGCAATTATAACGAGCATCGAGATTTTGTCACGAACCACCAAAATATTTTAGTAATATGGCTGAAAATTCTAATGATCATCACAACCTCTGGTGCTTCAAAATTCTAGCGTTGAAATTTCTGGTAATTACCAGAATTTTTAGTGTTTCAAAATTCCTACAAGCGTGTTTTAAAAGTCTGATGCGAGACTATTTTTTCATTTAATGAGATCAAAACATAAATAGTACATTTTTAAAAGGATATATCCAACGCAATTTATTATTAAAGAGAAAACTACATTACGGAGCATCTTTTAAAAAGTATTTAAGAAAATTAAATTAATTTTTGTTTATTCCATATATAACACATTCTTTTACAATATCAGCATACCGTAAAGATTTATGAAAACACTTAATGAGTAACATAAATTATGGGATTAGTTTTTTATATTCTCTCTCGTCCTATTTTCCATTCTAGATTTAGTTACTTGAATTTGCATTCAAACGTCTCTTTTTTCTCTTCTAAATTTCTTTCCTTTATTTTCGCATTCAAATAGTCTTAATATATTTAGTACTTTGAATATTTAAATGAATACTATAAATAAAATACTTATATGATATATTTTATTTATACTATTCATATAAATATTCAAAGAACTAAATATATTCAAAGACTATTTGAATGCTAAAACAAAGGAAAGAAATTTAGAATAAAAAAAGAGAGACATTTGAATGCTAATTCAAGCAGCTAAATCATGGATTTTATAAAATAAATAATTATAATTCATAAAGCTAGATAGCAGGTAAACAACTTCCCATATAATAATGAATTTTCAAACATTTATAAATCTCAAACAACAATACAAGCATGCATATATCATGTCGAGGTCATACGGCTCGATCCAATATAAAAGTTAAATGTGCATTGCCGAAAGTCGAACGATGCGTACCATAGATGCATTTATTATCCCACTCGCGAATCATACATGCGACACAGTCAACATAAATAAACAAACACTTTACTCGCGAATCATACATGCGACGTGGGCACAAATATATACACCCATTCAAACAGCCAATTAATAATTTATCGGGGAACAATTATCTAAATAAAGGTCAATTCTCTTTTAACGATTTAAGAAAATGAAGTTTAACCCTTTTAAAAATTTCTTTGCCAATTCGATAGGATTTAAGCAATTTCACTGTCAATAAGATTACAGATATCCCAAGTATAATATGTTTTTGGGTCCTAGACTACACGGACTTACATATATTAGTAGCTACACACGGACTCTCGTCACCTTGTGCGTACTTATCCCCCACAAATAAAAGCACATAACCAATTATTTCACCTATGGGAACAATTTCCTCTTATAAGGTTAGAAAGGAGACTCACCTAACTTCCAAGATCCATAACCAGCATCCCACATCCTTCCTAAAACTCGAATCAATTGACAATGCTCCAAAATAAAAGATACTCTGTATATAAAAGATATGTTTTCCAAAATGAAATAGAGTCCATTACAATGGTGTTTTTAGTATATTAATATACAGAGTATACGAAATCCTTCAACCATTGTATGTATATATTGTATTTTAATATAATAATAGTAGATAATTAAATATATACATGGTATAAACATATAAGTGGTATAATGTTATAAACTATTAATATCAACATTATATTGTATAAAAAGTTATATTGACGTACAGAAAAAAAATAAAACTTTA
The DNA here is from genome assembly GCA_032618575.1 of Nicotiana noctiflora. Classification (NCBI taxonomy): domain Eukaryota; kingdom Viridiplantae; phylum Streptophyta; class Magnoliopsida; order Solanales; family Solanaceae; genus Nicotiana; species Nicotiana noctiflora. The sequence goes on along the minus strand of JASVEL010003720.1, from coordinate 289,544 downwards.
TACCAATGGTATATATAATTATACCATTTGTATACGCATAATGTACAATTCAATATCGTTTGACAAAAAGTTGGAGAGTCATGCTAATCTGCAACAAATAAGATACATAAAAGTTTTAGAAAATAAATACAAGATATGTGTTCCAAAATGAAATAGAGTCTACTAATCTCATATTTGGACATAACAACAGAAAACACGTTAATCTCTTCGTATAGTTCAACGCTAATTTAGGAAATTAAGAAGAAGAAGCGGAACTATTTTGGATTTTTTTTTTTTTGGAATTGAATATTTTAGATTTTTAAATTGTGATTTTGGGTCTATATTTATAGCTTCATGCTAAAAATATAATTATTTAGATACCTCTTTTTATAGAGTATCAACTACTGCTAGGTAACTGTATTTTTATCTTAAATATGACCTACTTAATCAAACTATATTAGCGAGAAAAGTAAATGGAAACTACTTGAAAAATTATCGTCAAAGAAAAATTAACCATTGGACCATCTAAATCACTTCATTATATTTTTTGGCAGAATAGCTTGGTAGACACTTGTTGTCACGATCCCAAACCCGATTGTGATGGCGCCCAGCACACTGCTAGGTCAGCCCGACCAATTAATAACACTCACGGAGCTATGAACTTACTTTAACCATTTAGGCATAAATAGGGATAAATCGACAGTGATAGCAATACCAAACACGGGAATCAAGTCCCAAAACAGTAAACTCCCCAAAGGTCGATGGGTCAAGAGTCAAAGAGCCTTTAAAGAGAATAAAAGTGCAATAGTGTCTACTACAATACTCAGTGCGAAAATAGATAACAATACGAAATGAAAAGACAGCTGGAAGGGTAGTCAGGTCCTGCGGACGCGGCAGCTACCTTGACTATCCCGAAAAGTATCTCTGAACAACTACTAGATCAGAGCTGCTGTGACGTACCTGGATCTGCACACAAGGTGCAGGGAGTAAAGTGAGTACTTCCAGACTTAGTGGTAATGAACATGGGTAAGACAACGTAGATAAGAAATCACAATATAGCACTATGTAAAGCTATAATCAAATACCCTGCAACAGTCTCAATATCAACGGTAATTGTACCAACAAGTATCAACAAAACAGTATAACAACTATCAGATGTAGCTAAATGTAATGCAATGCATGAAATGACTGCTACAACGCGTAGACCGATCCAATTTGGTTACCCGTATTCACTGTGGGGGTTCAGACTCCAGAGGGGCTCCTACAGCCCAAGCACAATATTATGATTACGCTGCGGCGCGCAACCCAATCCACTACCAGTCAGCTAATATGCAAATGCAGCCTCGCAGGCTCAGAAGTAGTTTTGAAATCTCTTTTATCATTTTTCAGTTGAAAACAGTATGTCAAAGTTCTAGAGTTTGGAAAATCATAATAACAGTAATAGCTCCGGACTGGTAGTAACACTAGCATGTCAATATCACAGAAACAATGAAAACGATCCTCGCAGGATCCCAATAACTGGCTCACAGCCCATAAAAGTACACAACCATCCGAGAAGGAGGTTCAACAGCTCAAGAATAGCCAATAGCACAATATAATATCAATAGGTCGGACTAAGCCATAGTCCCCAATCACCATCGAACCTGCACTCACAAGAGAGTACGTGTCTCGCCTCTATACAGTGTCACAAAGTGGTATACCGGGGTTTCGAACCCGCTGGTCATCACCCACATCCATTACTCACCTCAATTCGGCTCGATGACTAATCCACGATGCCCTTTCCATGAGAATAAACCTTGGCAGGCATAGAATATGATCAAATATAGTGGAAATACATCAAAATAGGCCAATGGGATGATACCCAGTCAAAACGATTCAATTTACACCATAAACTACAAAGTTTTCAAAACCCGACTATCGGTACGCTTCTCAAAAAATTACTAAAGTCACATATTCGGAACCCTCGTCTCAACACGAGTCTAAGCATATAAAATTTACCAAAATCGGACTCCATTTGCCCATTCAAATCAGTGATTTTCCATAATTTAGGCCTAGGGCTAAAATCCCCCTTTAATCTTCCATTAACAGAGAAATACCCAAAGATTCCATGATAAAATACTGTAATTAGGCCATAAAACTTACCTCCGACGAATACCCGATGAATTCCCAGCAATTTCCCGTCAATATTTTCTCTCTAAGACTAAAAAATGGAGGTTTTATGACTAAACCCGCGACTGGTATGTGTTCTGGAATTTAATTAACAACCTGACCAATTATCTCTACGCGTTCGTGTTACCTCCCACGCGTCCGCGATGCACAGTCCTATTTACTTTTCGCGAACGCGACACTGCACCACGCGTTCGCGATGAACATTTTCCTCAGTCGCCAGGATTTCTTCTAAGCGAACGCGTCTCCCATTCACGCGAACGCGATGGTCTCCATCTTTCTCCTACGCGAACGCGACCTCACGGGACACGAACGCGAAGCTCAACCCAACATTGCCTACGCGAACGCAATGGTCTGATAGCGAACGCGATGCCTTAGCCAGCCTTGCCTTCGTGAACGCAACATGGGCCTCGCGAATGCGAAGGCTTAATGCCTGCTGCACAAACCTGCAATTTTCTGCAGTTTTCTCTAAGTTGCAAATGCCCGGATGATGGTCTGAATTCATCCCGAGGCCCCCGGGACCCCAACAAAAACCACCAACATACTCCAAAACATGATACGGACTTGTTCTAATCATAAAAACACGTCTAACAACATCAAAACCCATAATTCACATCGAATTCAAGCCGAAATTCCTTAAAACTTTACAAATTACACATTCGATCTAAAACCCGACCAAACGACGTCCGAATGACTTGAAACTTTGCGGACATATCCAAAATCACATGACGAAGCTATAGAAATTGTCGGAATTCCATTCCGACCCCCGGATCAAAATCTCACCTACCGTTCGAATTTCGCCAAAATTCAACCTTAGCCAATTCAAGCCTATTTCTACACGGGTCTCCAAATTCAATTCCGATTGCTCTCCTAAGTCATAAATGATCCCCCGAAAGTAGTCGAATCATCAAAATCCGATTTCGAGCACTCTAACTAAATAGTTAACTCTAGGTTGACTTTCCATATTCAAGCTTCCTTCAAAAAGGCTATTTGCCTCATCTTCAACCCGAATCACTCCTAACTCACCCGATAAACTCTAACACTGATATAAAAGCATGAATTATGTAATTACAACATAACGAGGTGGTAATTACCGTGACGACGGGCCGGGTCATCACATTCTCCCCCTCTTAAGCAAACGCTCGTCCTCGAGCGGGTCGAAAAACATACCTGAAGTCTCAAATAGCTGAGGGCATCTGCTCCGCATTTCCTGCTCAACCTCCCAAGTAGCCTCCTCCACGGGTCGACCCCTCCACTGAACCTTAACTGATGCAATCTTTTTCGACCTCAACTTTCTTACTCCTGACGACCCAATATAGCTATAGGCTCCATATCGTTGGTCAAGTCATCATCAAGCTGAATAGTGCTAAAATCCAACATATGCGATGGGTCGCCAACATACTTCCGGAGCATGGACACGTGAAACACCGGATGAAATCCTGATAGACTGGGTGGCAAATCAAGCATATATTCCACCTCTCCAATCCTCCAGAGGATCTTAAAAGGGCCAATATATCTCGGACTGAGCTTTACTTTCTTCCCAAATCTCATGACGCCCTTCAACGGCGAAACCTTCAATAATACTTTCTCACCCACAAAATAAGACACATCTCGAACCTTCCGGTCCGCATAACTCTTCCGGCGTGACTGAGCTGTGCGAAGTCTCTCCTGAATGACCTTCAGCCTATCAAAAGCATCCTAGACTAACTCTGTCCCCAACAACCTTGTCTCACCGGGCTCAAACCAACCAACTGGAGTTCTACACCGTCTCCCATATAAAGCCTCATACGGCGCCATCTGAATACTGGATTGGAAGCTGTTGTTATAGGCAAAATCTACGAGAGGCAAGTAATTAGCCCATGAACCACCAAAGTCAATAACACAAGCTCTCAACATATCCTCCAAGATCTGAATAGTACGCTCGGACTGTCCGTCCGTCTGAGGATGGAATGCAGTACTCAACTCAACCTGGGAGCCCAACTCACGCTGAAATGTCCTCCAAAACTATGAAGTAAACTGAGTACCTCTGTCTGATATGATAGAAACTGGGACTCCATGCAATCTAACAATCTCCCGAATGAATATCTCAGCTAACCGCTCTGAGGAGTACGTAGTACACACATGAATGAAATGAGCTGACTTGGTGAGCCGATCTACAATCACCCAAACTGGGTCAAACTTCCTCGTTGTCCGAGGGAGTCGAGTAACAAAGTCCATAGTGATCCTTTCCCACTTCCACTCGAGAATATCTATACGCTAGAACACACCATCGGGCCTCTGATGCTCATACTTGACCTACTGACAGTTGAGGCACTGTGCTACATGATTCACAATATCCTTCTTCATCTTTCTCCACCAATAATGTTGTTTTAATCTTGATACATCTTCATGGCTCCTGGATGGATAAAATACCGCGAGCTATGGGCCTCCTCCAGAATCAACTCACGAAGGCCATCAACATTGGGCACACATATCTGGCCCTACATCCTCAATACGCCGTCACTATCAATGGTGACATCTCTAGTATCATCACGCTGAACTCTGTCCTTAAGGACAACCAAGTGTGGATTATCACACCGGCGCTCACGAATACGATCATATAGAGAAGATCGAGATACAACACAAGCCAACACCCTGCTGGGCTCTGAAATGTCTAACCTCACTAGCCGATTGGCTAGCACCTGAACATCATAAGCAAATGATCTCTCCTCAGCTGGAATATATGCCAAGCTCCCCATACTGACCGCCTTCCGGCTCAAAGCATCGGCCACCACATTGGCCTTCCCCGGATGATATAGAATAGTAATGTCATAATCCTTAAGCAACTCAAGCCATCTCCGCTGTCTCAAATTAAGATCTTTCTGTTTGAACAAGTGCTGGAGACTACGATGGTCGGTATACACCTCACAAGACACGCCGTACAAATAGTGCCTCCAAATTTTCAAGGCATGAACTATGGCAGCTAGCTCCAAATCATAAACAGGTTAGTTCTTCTCATGTGGCTTCAACTGCCGAGAAGCATAAGCAATCACTCTACCCTCCTGCATCAATACACAACCTATCCCCACTCTCGAGGCATCACAATATACAGTATATTTCTAATAGTATGGAAATACATCTTGTGAGCACGTGATTTTTGCCATACATGAGAGTTACTCCCAAAAAATTCAAAATAAAAGAATTTTGTGTTGTTTGCAATATTTGTGGATCATATGTTATTTTTCTCTTATTGTTTGCGTTTGTGTGTCCATGTCCTTTGTTTAAATATATAAAAATACAAAAAAAAATATATTACATTTGTATATAAGATTCAAGTTCACAATTAAGAGTAATTAAGTTTGTTTTACGACAACGAAAAAATCACAAAAATATGTACTTTTACATTTTTAGCATTTAATGTCCTAATTGTGCGATTTTATTGTTATTTAATTATGTGTGATAATTATTATTAGAAGTTAATTAGTAGTTTGATAGGTTAATCTAGTTTTGTAATTTAATTTAGGATTTTTAAAATTTTAGTTTTGGTAAAGAAATATGGAAGAAATCAATAAAAAAAAGAAAAAAACCGGAATTGGGCCAAATTCACCCAAACCCAATCAAATATACTTGAAACCGCCCCGGTCCGTTAGCCCAAAACCAACCCGACCCGGTCCGTTAGCCCAAATGACCCCCCCTTTTCTCTGATTTTCCTTTCATTCCCCAACTTACCCAAACCCTAAAGACCCTTTCCTCTCTTATCTCACCCTCTCAGCCGCCGGCCACCCGAACACAAGAAAAAAACCTAAACATCCGCCCCCCTCCTCTCTTCATCTTCCTCAACCCACCCCTATCTCCTTCAACCCTACAAACCAACAACCTTTCCTCCATTCAACCATTATCTTCTTCTTCATTTTTCAAAGTGAAACCGACGAAAAACCCTAACAAAAACAACCATAACAAACCACCCAGACCACTCGGCAACCACCACTGCCAACGACCCCGTCAACCAGCCCTCCACCATCATTTTTCCAGCATCCTCGTCGACCAGTTGCAGCTGCGTCATCTCCCTTTTGCTCGTCGACCAGCAACCCAACAACCCTCCATAAACTAGCTCCCAGTAACCATGAACGAACCACCCAGCTCGACAAAACAACTTCATCAAACTTCTGCTTCGTCGTCTTCTTCGCGTCGTCGTTTTCTTCACATCAAACGACGAGGGACGGCAGATTGTTCGGCGCTAGATATCGAGTTTCGTTTGAGCCGAGATTGAGTCCAGTTTCAAGTTCAGTCGCCAGTTCAAGTTTGGTTCCGATAAGTTTATCATTTTTCCTTTCCCTTGTTTCGTTTAGAATAGAGTTTTGGTTCTATTCTTGATTTTGTTTTTCTTTGTATTGCTGGTTATCTTGAATTTGCCCTGTCTTATGTGTCAATGAATCATGTTCCATACCTCTGTCGTTTGGGATTAACTCATTCCGTGCGTAGTTAATTGTTGTTTTGAACTATTATTGAATTTGACGATTTGAAGTATAATAATACTCTGTTGAGTTTGATGTTTAGTGTTAATGTGATTTTTTGATTCAGCTTCAACTTCAGTGTCCTGTTGAGTTTTGCTTAGTATTAATGTGGTTTTTGGTTCAGATTCAACTAAAGTGATTAATCAGGAATCGGTGTAGTCAATTGTTACGCTTGATTTGGTGATAGCTATAATGATTTGGTATTCAATTAAGAATCATTTTTGGTCAGTTGATAACGTTGGTACAGATTGAAGGTTCAGGGGTAGAACAGTAATTTTAGTAGTTTTAGGGGATAATACGGAAATTGAAAACCTGAAGAATTATTTAAATTGAGTGATGTGTCTACTAAGCATTAATAATGTTAAGGTAAGGAATTGTTTAATAAAAGTGGGGAACAAGACATAGTGGTATGTGGATGGGTTAAAAGAAGTAATTAAAATATCACATCCATAACTTTTGAATTAAATAAAGAAAAGACACATAGTATTGGGGCTGTAAGGGAATATCATGGGTAGAGATGATTTGAATAATAATTTTTAAGAGCTGGCAGGGTAGTTTTGGGCTACAAATGCTGAAAGATTTGGACATAATAAGGGGGCCCTTTATTTTGAATCCCGGGGGGGAAAAGAAAAAAGATACTGAGAGACATAAGATTGAAGGGGGAAGCTGATTGTTAGAGGTCTCTTTTAGAATTTTTAGCTATAGGAATCTTAGAAAAATCCCATAAAGTATTAGTTAATTTTCAGATCTGGAATTAAGATTTCAGATTCAACTTTCTTCTTTTATACCTTCAAATATATATATCAAAAATACAAAAAGAGTTTGAAGCAATAGAGAGTTGTTATTCCAGTGATTTTCAATGTGAATTCTGATTGTTTTAAAGCAATTTGAAGTTCTGAAAAACTCTCTCTCCTGGGATTAATTGCTGTTGATTCCTGCTCGCTGCTGATTTGCTGTTGTTTATCACTGTTGAAACTGTTGCTGAACCATATTGTGCTGCTATATCTATTAGATCTAATAGATCTGTTTCATTTGCTCCAGGTACACATCCCTGTCATTGTAGCCTCTTGATTCGAAAATGAAAAATGAAGTTCTGCTTGGCTCTCCCTATATTACCTTTGATTAAATTACAATTATCTCATTGTATTTTATTACTGTTGCGTCTGTCGAGCTTATTTACAATTGCATTACCTTTGTATAAGAGAACTATTGATTAGGCTATATCTTTTGGGCTGGATATAATATTTAAGTATTATTGATACTTTGTATAATTTTCTGGTAATTAAAATTCATTTGTAATATCACGGTTAATAGTTATATTTGGAATAGTTTTAAGTAATTAGTGTGTGGAATGGAATCTGGAAAAATTATGTTTGTTTAATTTTGTATTTTAGGTATAAATTGGATAATTATGGATTCAATTGTTCTTAAGATAATTTATTCACAGTAAAGTTTTTTTGCAAAGAATACAACAAGCAGTAGCCCATGTAGAATTTGATATGTAAAAGGTTCAATCATTTCAAACAAAAGCTGATACATGTTCACGCCTGATATTTAAATAAGAGTTGATACACTGTTTTACGTTAGATTCATTGTTAATCTGCTTTCTTTTTCTGTTTGGGCCCGGCGCCTGAATATGGAAACCCAAGTCTAAATTGGATTCTTAGATAATAGGTTAAAATGGTATTAGGCCCATCAATGTTTAATTGGTAGATTAAGGCAAATTTCTTAATAATATAAATTAGGATTTTCTTTCCCTTTTGATACAAAAACAAAATAATAGAAAATCTAGCTATTCTATGTATGACCTCTAAAATAATGAGACGAGCCTCGCTGCACTAAATACACGATTGCGGGGCCCTCGATTATTTGTTATATAAAATTAGACTTGGAAGGACCGTTTAGTAAATTTCACGGTCTTTCCCAAAGTTAACAACACGATAGACTCTTTAGGGACGACTTTAATAAAATACTTTCCTAATTATGGGTGCGCATTTATGTGACCCAAATCTTACTCTCGGCGAAACTGAAATACATTAAAGTCACAGGCGTACCGGTTGCGGTGTGACTCGAAATGTGTTTTCGTGACGTCGCAATTCTTTCAAAATTGAAAAGCGGAACATTAGTAGCACCTAATTAAAATATATAAAGAAATCAGATAAAAGAAAAAATTGCAGTTGAGCGACCGTGCTAAAACCACGGAATCCGGGAGTGCCTAACACCTTCTCCCGGGTTAACAGAATTCCTTATCCAGGTTTCTTGTTTCGCAGACTGTATTACAGAGTCATAAATTTCCTCGGTTCGGGATTAAGCCGGTGACTTGGGACACCATTATTTTCCCAAGTGGCGACTCTGAATAATTAAATAAATTGATCCCGTTCCGACTGTCCTTTAAGTGGAAAAACTCCTTCACTGATTATTATTATATTCCTTCTCGGGGTGTAGTATTAAACAGTGGCACATTTACGTTTATACGTTATGTGCGGTGAAAAAGGGAGGTGTGACAGCTCTGGCGACTCTGCTGGGGACCCAACCCCGAACCTCGGTTTCAGGGTTTAAGAACTCGAGCTCCTTAGAATTGCCGTTCGCGTTATTGTTTAATTTTTACATGTTGAGCCCAAATGTGGTAAATGTTGCTTTATTGCTTTGATATTCTGTGAACTGTATGTATAAACTGTGCCGGAACCCTTCTCTTCTCACCTCCGGGGATGTGCTTACTGGTTAAGACTCCCTATTCTGTTAGTGTCTCACCCTAAAATAAGAAAGAGGCTCGGAAAGTTTCTAAGCCGGTGGCCTTTTGGTTCCCGGAAAGGAGCTCCTTCCTCGACTCGAGTTGTCCGCTCGAGTACCCAGTCCAGAACAAAGGCCAAGGTTTTTTAACTTAGAATAACATAACTGCATACCGGATCCCTAGTAGGAAACGCTTATTTGCATCACGTTGCATTTGACTTAGGGGACTCGACACAGGGGTTGGGTCCGTCTAGGACAGGCAACCTGAAATGAAAGACCATCCTGCTATGCCATGTTTGTTTCAAGCATTTATATGATTGGTTAAATTCCTGAAAAACAAAAAAAAAAAAGAAATAGAATTTTGGAATAGAAAAATATCAAAAATATTGACGAAATGCTGTCGAAAATTTGAAAATTTGAAAAATAGGAAGAGCAATTTTGTTGAAATAATTGGTCATAAAATAATCTGACCGAACTACGCTGGTTTGATTCTCCCCATTAGGTGGGATACGTAGGCAACCCTCATCGGGTCCAACCACCCCTTCAAAAAATTAAAAAAAAAATGTCGAAGTTTTAGTTTTCAATAAAATCAAAGTGATGCCATTTTGAAAAATAGCCGAATGTTCCGAAAGGACGCCGGAAGGCTATTTTTGCAAAAATAGCCACTTTGAATCATTTTTAATAATTTGCGGGCACAGCCTTGAAATACTCCTTGTGGAAATGTTGCAAGGCCATAGCCGCAAAATCAAGTCCGGGTTCACACCCCGTTTGCAAAAATAACCAAAAAATGTCAATTTTTGATTTTGTTATAAATAAGTCGGGTGATGCTATTCTTGCTTAAAATAAGCCGAACGTCCCTCAAAAGACGTCGGAAGGCTGTTTTTGCAAGAATAGCCACTTTGGATTTTTTTAAAATAATTTTGGACACAGCCTTGAAATATTCCCTCGCGGAAATGTCGAAAGGCTGTATCCGCAAAAATCAAGTTTTGAGTCATCACTCAACTTTACAAAAATAACCACTTTATCAAACAAGCCATTACATGGCCGAAATTTTACTGAAATAGCTACATTTTTGCATTTGAACTTTCTCAGTCTTGTGTTGGCCTGTGTCGGTGCTGAACGATGCCCCATAGGCCCCAGGATAAAATTTTGAATTTGCATCTTCTTACATAAAATTTTGCAAAAAGAGCCACTTTGTCTAAATAAGCCATTACATGGCCAATTTATGAAAAATAGTTTTGTGTTGGTTTATGGTGATGCCGAACAATGCCCCATGAGCCACAGGATAAAAAAAAAAAATTTCAAGTTTTATCTTTCTTAAATAAATTTTGCAAAAATAGCCATTTTGTCAAATAAGCCATTATGTGGCCAATTTTGTAGAAATAGTCATAAGTGACACCAAAAATATTCTTATTCTTGTAGAAATCTCTTACACAAGTTTGTAGTTGGAGTCGGCTTGTACAATTTTTATTCAAAAAAAAAATATAATCAAATGAACATCTCTTTATTTCTTGCATTAATTTGCAAGAACTACGCTCGGTATGATTCATGCGGGGTCGTGATACGTAGGCAATCTCCATAAGATTCGACCACAACTGTATATGTATATAAATTTAAAAAAAAATGAAAAAAAGGGAGGTTAATAACGAGAGAGGTTTTCAAGGATAATGGAAAAAGAAAAGCTGGAATGATGCATGCAGTGAATACATATATGGTTAACTGACTAGGTGCATTGCATCCAACGTGCGATAACATATCTGTTAAACTCTGTGAGCTTACAAGTTTGTTGCATTTCGAGAAAGTTTAGCGGTTGGCTTGACATAATATTCTGGCCAATCACCATTACCATACTAGATCAAAAGGGCCAATTCTAGCAAGCATGTCTAGTTCCGGCAAAAGTCTCGATGGAGAGAAAACAGAGATACAGCTAATGAAAGATGAGGTGGACCGGTTAAGACGGCAAATAACAGAGATGCACCTAGCCTGGGCTAGGGGACAGTCACCACCAAACCTTCCTACTCTTACACCAGTACCAGAGCGTCCGCCTATTGATCGCTCGACAAGTGCACCGATCTATCCATATTATCAAGGGGAAAACCCTTATACATCCCAGGTTCCACCGGCTAGACAAAATACTCCTCCTCCGGTCACCCCTGTTTTTGTGGCACCTCCACCTGCTACTTTACAGAAGTCGTCCAGGTGAACCGCTTTTTCAAATACATGACAATCATTGTTATGATCCTAAGCCTACCTTTAAGGCTCCTGAACCGCATTCACACACCCCTCACTGGGATAACCCGGCAGAGCCGGAAAAGCACTTCAAAAGTTTGGAGCATGAGGAAGTTATTCGGAAAGTCAAAAGCATGGAGCAATCCTTCAGGAATATGCATGGTTTAGGCAACCAAGTCAGCGTTGCTTACAAAGATCTGTGCCCATTTCCAGATGTCCAGTTGCCCGCTGGGTTCAAAATGCCCAAGTTTGATCTATACGAGGGGCATGGTGACCGAGTAGCCCATCTCCGAGGTTTCTGCAGCAAAATGCGAGGAGCCGGAGGGCGAGATGAAATTCTGATAGCTTACTTCGGTCAGAGCTTGGGAGGGTCTGCACTAGAGTGGTACACCAGGCAGGATCCCAGCAGATGGTTTACATGGGATGACCTGGCCCAAGCATTCATCGGCCAGTTTCAATATAATCTTGAAATAATCCCTGATCGCTTATCATTGCTCAAGCTAGAGAAGAAACCCGCTGAAAGCTTCAGAGAATTTGGGTTCCGCTGGAGGGAACAGGCAGCAAGGGTAGATCCACCGATGAGAGAGAGCGAGATGGTAGATTACTTCTTGCAGACACTGGAGCCAACTTACTTTAGTCAACTGGTGACATCGGTTGGTAAATCTTTCAATGAGGTGGTCAAAATGGGCGGAATGATAGAAGAGGGACTTAAGTCCAATAAGATATTGAGCTATTCCGCGTTGAAAGCAACAACTCAAGCTATTCAGAATGGCACAGGGGTTGCATTCGGGAAGAAGAGAAAAGAAGAAGTTGCAACAGTAGAGGAGGGTACTTGGTCCAGATCGAAAGGTCCTTCACCTCACTACCAAGCCAAACCCTACTACCCAAATCACCCTAATCACCCTCCCAGAAACACATATCCACCACCAAGGGCTTACAATAACCCTCCAGGACCAGGTTTCCGAGGGAATCATGCCTTCGGAAAGGAAAAGACACAAAGAACATTCACTGAGTTGGGAGAAACTTATACTGCTCTGTTCCACAAATTGAAGCAGATAGGTTTGTTGAGTCCTATTGAGACAAGATTGCCAAATCCCCTACCCCCAAATGTGGATCGCTCAGTAAGCTGTGAGTATTGTTCAGGGGCTCTCGGACATGATACCGAGAAATGTTGGAAACTGAAACATGCAGTGCAAAATCTTATTGACACCAATAAGATCGAGGTTCAGACACCAGAGGCACCCAACATTAATCAGAATCCATTGCCAGCTCACCCTTAGACCCAACATATAAGAAGTCATGCTTGGTAATCAGGAGGAGTTTTTGGTGGTTTGTTTTGTTGTCCTTTCTTTTGTCCGAGTTGTTTTCGGGGTTGTGACCCGGATCTTGTTTTGAAGTGAAACCCTCTTATCTTTCCATTTTTGGTCATTGCAGTTTCATTTCAGTTTTGTATTTTGGTTTGCTTATTTGTATTTGAATCATTTCGCCGTTTAGTTTATGAAACTTTCGGTCTTTTATTACCCAGTTATCTTTTGTTTAGTTCTTCTATTTTTAAAATTTGTCATTTGTTCGAACGCCGACTCTAATGACATGGCATCGCACATAATTTTTGGCCTAATATTAAGGGTTAATCACGAAGCAATTGGAAGATAATCAGGGCATTTTAAAAGAAATAAAATGATTTGAGATTATTTGGAGCCCGAATCATGTGAGACTGGGGCAGGTAAGACATGAAGAAACCCTTAAAGGAAAATTGGCCATGCTAAGACGGGGTTCGCTCGTGATACTGAAATGAAAGTTTCATCCAACAATACTTTAAAATGACAGATGAAAAGGCGAATGGACGATATGGTTGTCAATCAGGGCACAAACAGAAGATGTCGTGAATACGTTGTTTGAACTTGGCATGTTTTGAAAATTGGAATGACGAAGGCATTTTGTTCTGCTATCCAAATACTTTATCCATCGTCAACCCTTTGAGCCTTAATTTGAATTCTTTCATACCCCTCCTTCGGAGTTAGTTGCAAAGACTAGAAACACAGGTTTGAAAGACAAGAGAAAAAAGGGAAGAAAAGAAAACAACAAAAGGAGATAAAGAAAAGAAAAGAAAAAGAAAAATGTGTGAAAAAAAGAAATTTGAAAAGAGGAATTGGGAACTACGTTTGACCTGATTCCTTAAAGAGGAATACGTAGGCGCTTCACAGCTCGGTCATAGTGTAAATAAAGAAATAAAAATCCCCAAGTAAAAAGCTGGGGCAAAGAAAAATTGTGTTTATTGTAAATAAATTTAGGTCCGAAGGTTGTAAATTTTGAACCCAAAATTGATTTTGTTTTGAGCCTTCAATACCCTTTCTTTCTAGCCCTATCCAAATCCCACATTACGGTCCAAAGAAAGACCTTCCGATCAGTCTTCAAAAGATGCCGCGTCAGGCGAGGGATAGAGTCCTATCATAATATGACACGCTGAGTCTCAACAGAAAAGACTCTGATTCTCAGCAGAAAGGAAATACGAGAGAGTCTTGGCGGTGACACCCCAATCCCCAGCTAAAAGTGATACAAATGAGAGAGTCTTACCGGTGAAAACCTTCACAGGCACCATAAGACGACGAAAGCTGAGAGAAAATCAAAATGAGAGAGGCTTGAAAGTGAAAACCCTTCGGGCACTACAAGTCGAATAAAGGTGATAATCAGATGGAAATCACGAGACAGAAATCGTGAAAGGCAATTAACGACGAAGGATAGGCCATATGTGCATGTCATGACCAGTAGAGTTGGTATTCGCGTTTGATAAGTTTTTATAGATATTTCTTGCTAGAGAGTCATTTTCTTTTTTCCTTTGTCTTCTATTTTGTTTCTTTTTATCTTTCTCATTTTTATCAAAAATTCCCCATCAAAGTCTGTCTAGTCAGAACAAGTGAGAAATGACTTCAAAACTTGCCACCAACTTTCCAATTATTATGCAAAGCAAGGAAATGCCATTGACGGCGGAGAAGTAGGGTGCGAAGAAGATTATTAAACTGGGGCAGAAAATTTTCTTTTCAAGTTTGAAAATTTTCTGGAAGTCAATACCCACTTGGGGAAGAAGGAAAGTCTTAAGGGAAATGGTCTTCGAACCAGTGTCATCCTCAACAACCTTCAAGAAGAGTGAAACACCAATTTTGAGGAAATGAAAATCCACCGGCGGTGTTATCTTCAGCAAGTTCCGAGGTGGTCGGACAACACAGAGTGGTAAAGGAAGAAAGGAAATCTCATCTTCAACAAAATAACCCCCAGCAAGTTGAGAAACACAGAAAGGGGAAGGGATAAATGGAAAAACCCATCCCCAGCAGGAATATCATCTCCAGCAAATGAAATCATTCCCCTACAAGTTTTGGGAACCCCGAGCGAGGGAAAGGAGAAAAGGAAAAAACCACCACACAGGAGCGGCACAACCGCTCACAATGTTTTGAACTAACAAATTTTCTTTGATTTGAAACAGGGAAAGAAAGTGCTATTGATAGCAGAAAGTCATGCCACAAGGAAGAACACCAATACTGGGGCAGAAAATTTTCCGCCGTTGTTGAAAATTTTCTCGGAGAAACGAGGAAAGCAATTCAAGATGACATGTGAGGTTTGTCCACCTTCAAATAGGATGTTTCAGGTTTGTCCACCTTCGAACATGACGTGTCAGGTTTGTCCACCTTCAAATAGGATGTTTCGGGTTTGTCCACCTTCGAACAGGACGTCTCAGGTTTGTTCACTTTCATACATTGATATCATGGGAGTATTCGCCCTCGAATAGAATACAATGGGAGTATTCGCCCTCGAATAGGATACGATGGGAGTATTCGCCCTCAAATAGAATACGATGGGAGTATCCGCCCTCAAATAGGATACAATGGGAGTATTCGCCCTCGAATAGGATACAATGGGAGTATTCGCCCTCGAATAGGATACAATGGGAGTATTCGCCCTCAAATAGAATACGATGGGAGTATCCGCCCTCAAATAGGATACAATGGGAGTATTCGCCCTCGAATAGGATACAATGGGAGTATTCGCCCTCGAATAGGATACAATGGGAGTATTCGCCATCGAATAGGATACAATGGGAGTATTCGCCCTCGAATAGGATACAATGGGAGTATTCGCCCTCGAATAGGATACAATGGGAGTATTCGCCCTCGAATAGGATACAATGGGAGTATTCTCCCTCGAATAGGATACAATGGGAGTATTCGCCCTCGAATAGAATACGATGGGACTATCCGCCCTCGAATAGGATATTTTACGTTTGTTTTATTTTACATTGTACTTTGCATATTTCATAAATTATTGCCAGAATGCATTTTTAATTCAAAAGTTGCTACCTGTATAACAAAAGGCAAGTCTTCAGTCTTTACATTGCAGGTCTTGAAACCAGTAACCCACCATAAAGGAGAGAGTTACAACAAGAGTTCCCAACGCAAATTCAAGCGCATGAGTCAAAGGAAGGGAGGGAATGAAGGAAATTTTCCCAGCATCATTATCCTCAGCAGGTAAGTAAACAATTCCAAAGATATCCCCAGCAGTCAAGGAAAAATAACACGACCTAGGAGGAAAGCAATTCCGAAACAAGGTAATTCGGAAGAAAGGATGGGATGGAGTTAATGAGTTGTAGTTGAAGTCAGGGTGCCCGCCTTGCAGTAGTAGTTGAAGTCAGGGAGCCCGCCTGAAGAATGGAGTGGCGATTTTATTTTGAAGTAGTAGTTGAAGTCAGGGAGCCCGCCCGGAGAATGGAGTGGCGATTTTATTTTGAAGTAGTAGTTGAAATCAGGGAGCCCGCCCGGAGAATGGAGTGGCGATTTTATTTTGAAGTAGTAGTTGAAGTCAGGGAGCCCGCCTGGAGAATGGAGTGGCGATTTTATTTTGAAGTAGTAGTTGGAGTCAGGGAGCCCGCCCGGAGAATGGAGTGGCGATTTTATTTTTGAAGTAGTAGTTGAAGTCAGGGAGCCCGCCTGGAGAATGGAGTGGCGATTTAGTTTTGAGTTGAAGTCAGGGAGCCCGCCTGAAGAATGGAGTGGCGATTTATTATTTTGAAGTTGTTGTTGAAATCAGGTGTCCGCCTGACGAATGGAATGGCGATTTATAATTAGAGTTTGTCGATAAAGTCAGAAGCCCACCGGAAAAGCAAAACGGCATCTCAATTTCTAAGATCTGATAAGGATAGTGAAGAATCGAAAAGTGACAGAGTGTAACGGAAATCCCAGCTTGAATCCAAGTTCATAATCGGAAGGAAGGCAACAAGGATCAGAAAGATAGATTCAGACTTCAAAGGAGAATAGTTCGAAGATCACAAGGAAAGGACCAATGGTCGGAGTTCGGCAATCAAGATAGGCCGAAATAACAATTGTCAAAAGAGAAGAAGCATGTGAAGAAATATCAGAGCCGGCAGGATGGCAATGAACATGACAAGATCAAGCTGAAAAGATAGATAAGAATTTGCGATACTGTAACTTAGTCTAGCTTCTTATTTTTCGTTTAGCAGCTAAGCAATGGTAACAGCAGTAACAGCAGTAACAGCGGCAACAGCAATAACAGCGAGATCGCAACAGTCATGGTAGTCCCGGCTACCAGAACTTCCCGAACTACATTGACCTGATTCCCTTTTAGCCAGGGATATGTAGGAGACCTTCGGAAACAAAGGTTCGGTCAAACTCTTCCAAAAAAATGCTTCATACGGAGTGCTCAAACGGGCAAAAATCGCTCGTATCCGCTCACTTATCTTTGCACGAAAACTCTTCATGTTTCCGCGCAAAGAGGGGCAGCTGTGAGCACGTGATTTTTGCCATACATGAGAGTTACTCCCAAAAAATTTCAAAATAAAAGAATTTTGTGTTGTTTGCAATATTTGTGGATCATATGTTATTTTTCTCTTATTGTTTGCGTTTGTGTGTCCATGTCCTTTGTTTAAATATATAAAAATACAAAAAAAAATATATTACATTTGTATATAAGATTCAAGTTCACAATTAAGAGTAATTAAGTTTGTTTTACGACAACGAAAAAATCACAAAAATATGTACTTTTACATTTTTAGCATTTAATGTCCTAATTGTGCGATTTTATTGTTATTTAATTATGTGTGATAATTATTATTAGAAGTTAATTAGTAGTTTGATAGGTTAATCTAGTTTTGTAATTTAATTTAGGATTTTTAAAATTTTAGTTTTGGTAAAGAAATATGGAAGAAATCAATAAAAAAAAAGAAAAAAACCGGAATTGGGCCAAATTCACCCAAACCCAATCAAATATACTTGAAACCGCCCCGGTCCGTTAGCCCAAAACCAACCCGACCCGGTCCGTTAGCCCAAATGACCCCCCCTTTTCTCTGATTTTCCTTTCATTCCACAACTTACCCAAACCCTAAAGACCCTTTCCTCTCTTATCTCACCCCCTCAGCCGCCGGCCACCCGAACACAAGAAAAAAACCTAAACATCCGCCCCCCTCCTCTCTTCATCTTCCTCAACCCACCCCTATCTCCTTCAACCCTACAAACCAACAACCTTTCCTCCATTCAACCATTATCTTCTTCTTCATTTTTCAAAGTGAAACCGACGAAAAACCCTAACAAAAACAACCATAACAAACCACCCAGACCACTCGGCAACCACCACTGCCAACGACCCCGTCAACCAGCCCTCCACCATCATTTTTCCAGCATCCTCGTCGACCAGTTGCAGCTGCGTCATCTCCCTTTTGCTCGTCGACCAGCAACCCAACAACCCTCCATAAACTAGCTCCCAGTAACCATGAACGAACCACCCAGCTCGACAAAACAACTTCATCAAACTTCTGCTTCGTCGTCTTCTTCGCGTCGTCGTTTTCTTCACATCAAACGACGAGGGACGGCAGATTGTTCGGCGCTAGATATCGAGTTTCGTTTGAGCCGAGATTGAGTCCAGTTTCAAGTTCAGTCGCCAGTTCAAGTTTGGTTCCGATAAGTTTATCATTTTCCCTTTCCCTTGTTTCGTTTAGAATAGAGTTTTGGTTCTATTCTTGATTTTGTTTTTCTTTGTATTGCTGGTTATCTTGAATTTGCCCTGTCTTATGTGTCAATGAATCATGTTCCATACCTCTGTCGTTTGGGATTAACTCATTCCGTGCGTAGTTAATTGTTGTTTTGAACTATTATTGAATTTGACGATTTGAAGTATAATAATACTCTGTTGAGTTTGATGTTTAGTGTTAATGTGATTTTTTGATTCAGCTTCAACTTCAGTGTCCTGTTGAGTTTTGCTTAGTATTAATGTGGTTTTTGGTTCAGATTCAACTAAAGTGATTAATCAGGAATCAGTGTAGTCAATTGTTACGCTTGATTTGGTGATAGCTATAATGATTTGGTATTCAATTAAGAATCATTTTTGGTCAGTTGATAACGTTGGTACAGATTGAAGGTTCAGGGGTAGAACAGTAATTTTAGTAGTTTTAGGGGATAATACGGAAATTGAAAACCTGAAGAATTATTTAAATTGAGTGATGTGTCTACTAAGCATTAATAATGTTAAGGTAAGGAATTGTTTAATAAAAGTGGGGAACAAGACATAGTGGTATGTGGATGGGTTAAAAGAAGTAATTAAAATATCACATCCATAACTTTTGAATTAAATAAAGAAAAGACACATAGTATTGGGGCTGTAAGGGAATATCATGGGTAGAGATGATTTGAATAATAATTTTTAAGAGCTGGCAGGGTAGTTTTGGGCTACAAATGCTGAAAGATTTGGACATAATAAGGGGGCCCTTTATTTTGAATCCCGGGGGGGAAAAGAAAAAAGATACTGAGAGACATAAGATTGAAGGGGGAAGCTGATTGTTAGAGGTCTCTTTTAGAATTTTTAGCTATAGGAATCTTAGAAAAATCCCATAAAGTATTAGTTAATTTTCAGATCCGGATTTAAGATTTCAGATTCAACTTTCTTCTTTTATACCTTCAAATATATATATATCAAAAATACAAAAAAGAGTTTGAAGCAATAGAGAGTTGTTATTCCAGTGATTTTCAATGTGAATTCTGATTGTTTTAAAGCAATTTGAAGTTCTGAAAAACTCTCTCTCCTGGGATTAATTGCTGCTGATTCCTGCTCGCTGCTGATTTGCTGTTGTTTATCACTGTTGAAACTGTTGCTGAACCATATTGTGCTGCTATATCTATTAGATCTAATAGATCTGTTTCATTTGCTCCAGGTACACATCCCTGTCATTGTAGCCTCTTGATTCGAAAATGAAAAATGAAGTTCTGCTTGGCTCTCCCTATATTACCTTTGATTAAATTACAATTATCTCATTGTATTTTATTACTGTTGCGTCTGTCGAGCTTATTTACAATTGCATTACCTTTGTATAAGAGAACTATTGATTAGGCTATATCTTTTGGGCCGGATATAATATTTAAGTATTATTGATACTTTGTATAATTTTCTGGTAATTAAAATTCATTTGTAATATCACGGTTAATAGTTATATTTGGAATAGTTTTAAGTAATTAGTGTGTGGAATGGAATCTGGAAAAATTATGTTTGTTTAATTTTGTATTTTAGGTATAAATTGGATAATTATGGATTCAATTGTTCTTAAGATAATTTATTCACAGTAAAGTTTTTTTGCAAAGAATACAACAAGCAGTAGCCCATGTAGAATTTGATATGTAAAAGGTTCAATCATTTCAAACAAAAGCTGATACATGTTCACGCCTGATATTTAAATAAGAGTTGATACACTGTTTTACGTTAGATTCATTGTTAATCTGCTTTCTTTTTCTGTTTGGGCCCGGCGCCTGAATATGGAAACCCAAGTCTAAATTGGATTCTTAGATAATAGGTTAAAATGGTATTAGGCCCATCAATGTTTAATTGGTAGATTAAGGCAAATTTCTTAATAATATAAATTAGGATTTTCTTTCCCTTTTGATACAAAAACAAAATAATAGAAAATCTAGCTATTCTATGTATGACCTCTAAAATAATGAGACGAGCCTCGCTGCACTAAATACACGATTGCGGGGCCCTCGATTATTTGTTATATAAAATTAGACTTGGAAGGACCGTTTAGTAAATTTCACGGTCTTTCCCAAAGTTAACAACACGATAGACTCTTTAGGGACGACTTTAATAAAATACTTTCCTAATTATGGGTGCGCATTTATGTGACCCAAATCTTACTCTCGGCGAAACTGAAATACATTAAAGTCACAGGCGTACCGGTTGCGGTGTGACTCGAAATGTGTTTTCGTGACGTCGCAATTCTTTTAAAATTGAAAAGCGGAACATTAGTAGCACCTAATTAAAATATATAAAGAAATCGGATAAAAGCAAAAAATTGCAGTTGAGCGACCGTGCTAAAACCACGGAATCCGGGAGTGCCTAACACCTTCTCCCGGGTTAACAGAATTCCTTATCCAGGTTTCTAGTTTCGTAGATTGTATTACGGAGTCATGAATTTCCTCGGTTCGGGATTAAACCGGTGACTTGGGACACCATTATTTTCCCAAGTGGCGACTCTAATTAATTAAATAAATTGATCCCGTTCCGACTGTCCTTTAATTGGAAAAACTCCTTCACTAATTATTATTATATCTCTTCTCGGGGTGTAGTATTAAACAGTGGCACATTTACATTTATGTATGTGTGTGAAAAAAGGAGGTGTGACAGCTCTGGCGACTCTGCTGGGGATAAGTAACCCAGAACTTCGGTTCAGGGTTTAAGAATTCGAGCTCAGTTAAATTGATGTCACCCTTCTGAGTCAACTTAGTCAGAGAAGAAGCAATGGATGAAAATGCTTGAACAAACCGGCAATAATATCCCGCCAAGCCAAGAAAGCTCCTGATCTCTGTAGCTGAGGACAATCTAGGCCAACTCTGCACCGCCTCTATCTTCTTCGGATCAACCTAAATACCATCACGAGACACCACATGACCCAGAAATGCTACTGACTCGAGCCAAACTCGCACTTGGAGAATTTAGCATATAGCTTCTCCTGCCTCAATCTCTGCAAAACAATACTCAAATGCTGAGCATGCTCCTCCTGAATACGGGAGTAGACTAGAATGTCATCAATGAACACGATCACGAATGAATCCAAGTACGGCCTGAACACGCTGTTCATCAGATGCATGAATGTTGCTGGGGCGTTGGTCAGCCCAAAAGACATCACAAGGAACTCATAGTGGCCATATCTAGTCCCGAATGCAGTCTTCATAATATCAAAGTCCCTTATCTTCAGTTGATGATAGCATGAACGAAGATCAATCTTAGAAAACACTCTCGCACCCTGTAACTGATCAAACAAATCATCAATGTGCGGTAGAGGGTACTTGTTCTTCACTGTTACCTTGTTCAATTGTCCATAATCAATACACATCCGCATGGAACCTTCTTTCTTATTAACAAATAACACCGGTGCACCCCACGGGGACACACTAGGGCAAATGAATCCCTTATCCAAAAGCTCCTGAAGCTGTTCTTTCAATTCCTTCAACTCAGCTGGTGCCATCCAATAAGGAGGAATGGAAATGGGCTGAGTGCCTGACACCAAGTCAATGCCAAAATTAATATCCCTATCCGGCGGCATGCCCGACAGGTCTGAGGAGAATACATCTGGAAAATCCCTCACGAAAAGTACTGGATCAATGCTAGGAGACTCAGCTCCCACACCTCTCACAAATGCTAAGTACGAAAAACACCCCTTTTCAACCATTTTCTGAGCCTTAAAAATGAAATAACATGGCTAGGGACGAAATCAATCGAACCCCGCCACTCAATCTGAGGAATACAAGGAATAGACAACGTAACTGCTGTGAGTACGTGATTTTTGCCCTATATGAGAATTACTCCCAAAAATTCAAAATAAAATAATTTTGTGTCGTTTGCAAGTGGAAGTTTTCAAGTTGATGTTGAAGTCAGGTGCCCACCTGAAAGATGGAGAGGCATTGTCTTTTAAGTAGAAGTTATTGAATCATTGTTGAAATCAGGTGCCTGCCTGAAGAATGGAATGGTGATTTATGATTAGAGTTTGTCGATGAAGTTAGTAGCCCGCTAGAAGAACAGAACGACGTCTCAATTTCTAAGATTTGATAAGGATAGTGAACAATCAGAAAGTGGAAGAGTGTAACAAAAATCCCCAGCATAAACCTAAGGTCAAGAATCGGTAGGAAGGCAACAAGGATCGGAAAAAGATAGATTCACAAATTCGAAGGAAAATAACTCGAGGATCACAAGGAAGGAACCAACGGTTTGAGTTCGACAATCAAGATAGGTCGAAGTGACAGTGGTCAAAAGAGAAGAAGCATCGGAAGAAACATCAAAGCCAGCAAGATAGCAAGGAACATGGGAAGATCAAGTTGAAAAGATAGATAAGAATTTGCAATACAGTAACTTAGTCTAGATTCTTATTTTTTGTTTAACACGGTGTAATGAGGAGATCGGTAAACAGTAGCATCAGATGGTAGTCCTAGCTACCAAAACTTCCCAAACTACATTGACCTGATTCTCTTTTAGCCAGGGATATGTAGGAGACCTTTTGAAGCAAAGGTTCGGTCAAGTCTTTCAAAAAATGCTTCACACGGATTACTCAAACGGGCAAAAATCGCTCGTATCCGCTCATTTATCTTTGCACGAAAACTCTTCATGTTTCCGCGCAAAGAGGGGCAGCTGTGAGCACGTGATTTTTGCCCTATATGAGAATTACTCCAAAAAATTCAAAATAAAATGATTTTGTGTCGTTTGCAATTATTGTGGATTTTGTGTTATTTTTCTCTTATTGTTTACGTCTGTGTGTGAGTGTTTACCTGTTAAATTAAGAAAATACCAAAAAATATGGCATTTGCATTTAGGATTTGATTTCTACACTTTTTGTTTAATCAAGAAAATTGTTGTTGTATCAAAAATATAAAAATCACAAAAAATTAATGTAATTTACATTTTTTGTATTTTAGCGTTTAATTATCAAACGCGTAGTGTTGTTTGTGATTAATGTTTTTTTTGTAATATTTATCATTAAAAGTTAATTAATATTCAGGACAATGTTGGTTTTACAATTTAGTGTAGAATTTTGTTGATTATAAATTTTAAAAAAAAGAAAACAAAGGAAAAGAAGAAAATTGAGGAAAATGAAGAAAGGAATCGAATTGGGCCTCTGTTGCCCATTCAGACAGGCCCAAACGACCCAGGTCCAGTCCATTTGGAGGTGATCAAGTGTAGTATATTGATCCAACAGTCAGGGAAATCAAGGGCTTGGATCAGGACCGTTGATTTTATATTGATCCAACGGTCCCAAGCACACCCAAATACCCGACCCTTTTGCTTTTGAACCGACCCAGTCTCAACCTATTACTAAACGACGCCGTTTCTCCTTAGTAAGAGATCCAGGCCGTCTATTTTGTTTAATCGAACGGCTGGGATTAATCCCTTCATTTTTGATATACCCAAAACCCAAAATACCCAAACCCTGTTACACAGCCCCATTTCACCCCCCTTTTGTCTCCAGAAAAACCAAAACCAAACGACCCTGAAATAACCCTAGCCGCCGGACAACCCCCATGCCCAAAATACGGCGGCAACAACGCCGCCGACCACCAAAACAACACCACAAGTTCCCCCTCCTTCGCCTCTATCTGAATCTACAAACCATTTCGCTCAAATCTAGCCTTAACCGTTCGAATCCCAAATCACACCTTCAAGAACCCTAGAAATTCTAAAGGTTAATTTTTTTCCAATTAATTAGTGATTTGGGGTCTAAAAGACCTTAATCAGAGTATTTTCAGTTGAAAACACTTCGACTAAAGTCCGTTAGACTCCAAAATCCAAATCCGAGATTGGTCCAGGGTCCGTTTGGGCTCTAATTTTTTCTCTCATGGTATTTTTCCTTTTCTTTCTTCTTGCTGTATCCAATTTTATATTTGTTTATTAATCATGTGAATATTTTACCTTTTTTGTTTTTCTTTGTAAATCTTCTGTTCTTCTACTCCATAAGACTTTTACTTGGTCAGTTGTTTTTCTGATTGTTTGTTTTGTTGTAAATACATGTTTTATGATTTTATATCAGTGTTAGAGTCTATCGGGTGAGTTAGGAGTGAATTTGATTGAAAATGAGGCATATAGCCTTCTTGAAGGAAACTTGAATAAGGAAAGTCAACCCGAAGTTGACTATTTGGTTAGAGGGCTCGGAATTAGGTTCTGATGATTCGGTTAGTTCCGGGAGATGATTTGTGTGCCTGCATAATTTCAGGTCATTCGGACGTTGTTTAGTCGGGTTTTTGATTGATTGTGCAATTCGGAAGTTTTGAAGGAATTTAGGCTTGAATCCGTATGTAATTGGTGATTTTAATGTTTAGGATGGTGTTTTTATGATTGGAACAAGTTCGTATCGTGTTTTGGGGTATGTTGGTGGTTTTCGTTGGGGTCCCGGGGGCCTCGGGGTGTTTTCGGATGGTTTAACGGAAGAAAATCATGGAAATTTCAGGTTGAAGTGTTCTGGTTCTGTCATTTTCGCCCCTGCGGAAATGTGGGCGCGGAGGCGAGTCCGCAGGAGCGGACTGAGGAGCGCAGGAGCGCTTGGCATCGCGGAAGCGGAATCCTTTCCGCTGAAGCGGCGTCGCTGGTGCGAGTGGGTGACCGCAGAAGCGGACTTGATGAAAAATGGGAAGGTCCGCAGAAGCGGTTTCTTGACCGCCTGGGCGAGTCCGCAGGAGCGGACTCCGGTGCGCAGAAGCGGGTGTTTTCGCAGAAGCGGAGGTTCAATCGCGGAAGCGGACGCGCATAAGCGGTCCTTTTCTCGCAGAAGCGGAATTGGCCGACTAGGCCTGGAACCGCTGAAGCGACCCTCTGGTCGCAGAAGCGGTTCCGCAGGGGCGGAATTTTATCCGCAGAAGCGAAAATCGCTGTGAGTTAAGTGTATCAGAAGTTAGAAAAAATTTCAAAAACATTTCACACATTTGGGTCTCGGCTTTAGAGGCGATTTGAGCGATTTTGAAGAGAAACTCAAGGGAAATCATCGGGTAATCAACTATGGACTTAAACTATGATTAGTATTGATAATATTATGCAATTATATCATGCAAATGGAGGAATTTGGGGTAATTTATGGAGGATTTAGCCCTAGGCTTGAACTTTAGAAAATCAAGATTTTGAATGGACAAATGGAGTCCGAATTTGGTAAAATTGATATGCTTAGACTCGTATTGAGATGAGGGTTCCGAATATATGACTTTCGTAATTTTTCGGCAAGCGTACCGAAAGTCGGGTTTTGACAACTTTGGGAATTTTGATGTAAATTGAGTTGTATTGATTGGGTATCGTCCCATTGGTCTAATTTGATGTGTATTTACTGTATTTGATCAGATTCTACGCGTGCGGAGCTTGATTCTCGTGGCAAGGGCATTGCGGAGTAGTCGTCGCGTCGTATTGAGGTGAGTAATAGATGTGGGTGATGACCAGCGGGTTCGAAACCCCGGTATACCACTTTGTGACGCTGTATAGTAGCGAGACACGTACTCTCGTGTGAGTGCGGGGTCGATTGTGATTGGGGACTATGGCTTAGTCCGACTTGCTGATACTGTGTTATGATATTAGGCTATTCATGAGCCGTCGAACCTCCTTCTCGGATGGTTGCATATTATACTTTGATATTGGCTACTCTTGAGCCGTTGAACCCCCTTCTTGGGTGGTTGAGTATACTTGTGGGCCGTGAGCCGGTTATTGGATCCCGCGAGGATCGTTATCATTGTCTTATCATATTGACATGTTAGTTACTACCGATCCGTAGCTATTTCTGTTATCATGCTATTTCCAATCTCTGGAACTTGGTATTACTGTTTAACAACTAAAAAATGATAAAAAAGTTTTCAAAACTACTTTTGAGCCTGCGAGGCTGCATTTGCATATTAGCTGACTGGTAGTGGATCGGGCTGCGTGCCGCAGCGTATATTCATGATATTGTGCGTGGGCTGTAGGAGCCCCTCCGGAGTCTGAATCCCCACGGTGAGCACGGGTACCCAAATTGGATTGGGCTACGCGCTGTAGCTGTCATTTCATGCATTGCATTGCATTTAGCTACATCGGCTAGCTGTTATACTATGTTGTTGATAATTGTTGGTACATTACTATTGATATTGAACGGCTAGAGGGTATTGATTATAGCTTTACATAGTGCTTTATTGTGGGTTCTTATCTGCGATGTCTTACCCCTGTTTATTACCACTGAGTCTGGCAGTACTCATTTTACTCCCTGTACCTTGTGTGCAGATCCAGGTACCTCTCAGCCATCCTAATCCGGTGGCTGTCCGAGGCGATTTTTGTGGATATTCGAGGTAGCTGCAGAGTCCGCAGGACCCGATATTCCTTCTTACTGTCTCTTGATTTTGTATTGACTTTTCTTTCCGCACTTGGTATCTTTTAAACCTTTATACACTCATGTTCAGTAGAGGCTCATGACTCTTGACCCTTCGGTCTATGGGAGTTGATGTATTATGGGACTTGGTTCCCTGTTTTCGTTACATGTATCGTTATTGCTTCGTGATTTGATATGCTTAAATGGGCAAAAGAGAGCTTCTAGCTCCGTTATTGTTATTGATTGGTCAGGCTGGCTTAGCAATGTGCTTGGGCGCCATCACGACCGGATTTGGGGTCGTGACAAGTTGGTATCAGAGCCTATGTTTACTAGGCCTCGTGAGTCTTGAGCCGGTTAGTAGAGTCTTGTGGATCGGTACGGGGACGCCCGTACTTATCCTCGGGAGGCTACGAACCTTTAGGAAAACTTCACTTTTCTTGAACTCGTCGTGCGATCTTGTTGTTCCGAGAACCGAACTTCTATATTCTATTCTCTCGCGGATGGCGAGAACGCGAGCATCGGGACGAGGTGGACGACCTCCATTGCCACTGTTGGAGGCCGTGGGCGCGGTCGTGCTAGAGTTAGAGGTAGGGCGGCCGAGCGGTGCCGAGCCGACCCGCCTCGTTGTACCGGTTCGGGAGCGGCCCCCGGTGGTTGATGCTCCGGCGGCCCCAGTTCAGGGCCGGACTATATCTATTGCTATCCCCGGTCTTCGGGAGACTCTCGCTCAAATATTATCGGTGTGTTCCGGTTTGGCTCGGGTAGTTTCGGCTACCGCTATCGTAGCGACATCTCGGTTAGGGGTGGTCGGCGGACCCCTGCCAGCTCGCACACCGACCCGGTTGTTCGAGGACTTCGGACGCCGGATGCGGTCCCTCGCTCGGGTGGTTGCACCGGTTATTCCTCCGGCAGCACCAGCTCCAGCTCCAGAGCATATGGTTCAGGCTATGCCCGACGACGAGCGGCGTCGTCTTGAGAGATTTGGTAGACTTCGACCACCCCATTTCGGTGGCGTTGAGGGCGAGGATGCCCGGGGTTTCTTGGACAAGTGTTAGAGGATGTTGCGGACGGCTGGTATTCTTGAGTCCAGCGGAGTTTCATTTACTACCTTCTAGTTCACTGGTCCCGCATTTGATTGGTGGGAAGAGTTTGAGAGGCGTAGGCTTGCAGGAGCAGCACCTCTCACATGGCAGCAGTTCTCTACTCTCTTTCTAGAGAAATATGTACCTCAATCTCGTCGCGAGGAGCTACGTCGCCAATTCGAGTGGTTGGTTCGGGGCGACATGTCTGTGACCCAGTATGAGCTCAGATTCACACGGTTGGCTAGGCATGCCACATGGATGATCCCTAATGATAGGGAGAGGATCAGGAGGTTCATTGATGGCCTCAACTACTCTATCCGCATTCTTATGACCAGAGAGAGAGTTTTGTCATCATCATTTGAGCAGGTTGTTGATATGGCACGCTCCATCGAGGCGGATCGTCGCCGAGAGAGAGAGGAGCGGGAGGCCAAGAGGCCTCGTGGTTCGGGCAGTTTCGGTGGTGCTCCATCTAGAGGGCATTCCCAGCAGAGCAGAGGTCGCTCATCTAGACCTTCTCATTCAGGCCGCCCAGAGCAGAGCGGAGGTTCTTATGGTCGTGGTCGACAAGGGTTTCAGCAGGGTCAGTCATTGCTTGGTGCCCTTCCAGCCCAGGGTGCAGCACCTACTTCATCGGCCCAGGGTTCTTCTGCGGCGAGGGGTTCCCTCCAGTCCCCTTCTCCAGCACCGGGTGCATGTTATGAGTGTGGTGAGTTTGGCCACATGAGGAGACAGTGCCCTCGACTCCGTAGGGACAGGACTCAGCAGAGGGATCAGCCCTCATCTTCAGCACCATCTCAGTCTAGTAGAGGTGGAGGTCAGTCTTCTCGTGGTCGCCCCAGGGGCGAGGAGAGATCTGGTGGAGGCCAGGCACGGTTCTATGCACTTCCTGACAGGCGTGATGCAGTTGCCTCCGATGTAGTGATTACAGGTATCATTTCTGTCTGTCACGGAGATGCCTCTATTCTATTTGATCCAGGGTCCACATATTCTTACGTGTCCTCTTACTTTGCACATCACTTGGGTGCGACTCGTGGTAGTCTTGATTTACCTGTTCATGTATCCACCCCCGTGGGTGATACGATCGTTGTGGATCATGTCTATAGATCCTGTGTTATATCTATTGGGGGTCCGGAGACCCAGGCAGATTTGTTATTGTTGGGGATGGTGGACTTTGATGTTATATTGGGTATGGACTGGTTGTCTCCGTACCATGCTATATTGGACTGTCATGCTAAGACAGTTACGTTGGCCATTCCTGGTATTTCTCGGATTGAGTGGCGGGGTTCGACCGATTTCGTCCCTAGCCGTGTTATTTCGTTCCTAAAAGCTCAGAAGATGGTTGAAAAAGGGTGTCTATCGTACTTAGCTTTTGTGAGAGATGTGGGAGCCGAGTCTCCTAGCATTGATTCCGTACCTGTTGTGAGGGACTTCCCAGATGTATTCCCCTCAGACCTGCCGGGCATGCCGCCGGACAGGGATATTGATTTTGGCATTGACTTGGTGCCGGGCACTCGGCCCATATCCATTCCTCCTTATCGAATGGCACCAGTTGAGTTGAAAGAACTGAAAGAGCAGCTTCAAGAGCTTCTGGATAAGGGTTTCATCCGCCCTAGTGTGTCTCCGTGGGGTGCGCCGGTATTATTTGTTAAAAAGAAAGATGGTTCCATGCGAATGTGTATTGATTATCGACAATTGAACAAAGTGACAGTGAAGAATAAGTACCCTCTACCGCGCATAGATGATTTGTTTGATCAGTTACAGGGTGCGAGGGTGTTTTCT
The DNA here is from genome assembly GCA_032618575.1 of Nicotiana noctiflora. Lineage (NCBI taxonomy): Eukaryota > Viridiplantae > Streptophyta > Magnoliopsida > Solanales > Solanaceae > Nicotiana > Nicotiana noctiflora. The sequence goes on along the minus strand of JASVEL010003720.1, from coordinate 259,743 downwards.
AAGATCGATCTTCGTTCAGGCTATCATCAACTGAAGATCAGGGACTCAGATATTATGAAGACTGCATTCAGGACCCGATATGGTCATTATGAGTTTTTTGTGATGTCGTTTGGGCTGACCAACGCCCCAGCAGCATTTATGCATCTGATGAACAGTGTGTTCAGGCCTTATTTGGATTCATTTGTGATTGTGTTCATTGATGACATTCTAGTCTACTCCCGTAGTCGGGAGGAGCATGCTCAGCATTTGAGTATTGTGTTGCAGAGATTGAGAGAGGAGAAGCTATATGCTAAATTCTCCAAGTGCGAGTTTTGGCTCGAGTTCGTAGCATTTCTGGGACATGTGGTGTCTCGTGATGGTATTCAGGTTGATCAGAAAAAGATAGAGGCGGTGCAGAGTTGGCCTAGACCGACCTCAGCTACAGAGATCAGGAGTTTTCTTGGTTTGGCGGGATATTATCGCCGGTTTGTTCAGGGATTTTCATCCATTGCTTCTTCATTGACTAAATTGACCCGGAAGGGTGCACCATTCGTGTGGTCGGATGAGTGCGAGGAGAGCTTTCAGAAGCTCAAGACAGGCTTTGACCACAGCTCCAGTGTTAGTATTGCCATCAACTTCAGGTTCATATACCGTTTATTGTGATGCCTCGAGAGTGGGGATAGGTTGTGTGTTGATGCAGGAAGGTAAGGTAATTGCTTATGCTTCTCGGCAGTTGAAGCCACATGAGAAGAACTATCCCGTTCATGACTTGGAGCTAGCCGCCATTGTTCATGCATTGAAGATTTGGAGGCACTATTTGTATGGTGTGTCTTGTGAGGTGTATACCGACCATCGTAGTCTCCGGCACTTGTTCAAACAGAAAGACCTTAATTTGAGACAGCGGAGATGGCTTGAGTTGCTTAAGGATTATGACATCACTATATTATATCATCCGGGGAAGGCCAATGTGGTGGCCGATGCTTTGAGCCGGAAGGCGGTCAGTATGGGGAGCTTGGCATATATTCCAGCTGAGGAGAGGCCATTTGCTTATGATGTTCAGGTGCTAGCCAATCGGCTAGTGAGGTTAGATATTTCGGAGCCCGGCAGGGTATTGGCTTGTGTTGTATCTCGGTCATCTCTATATGATCGTATTCGTGAGCGCCAGTATGATGATCCACATTTGGCTGTCCTGAGGGACAGAGTTCAGCATGATGATGCTAGAGATGTCACCATTGATAGTGACGGTGTATTGAGGATGCAGGGCCGGATATGCGTGCCCAATGTTGATGGCCTTCGCGAGTTGATTCTGGAGGAGGCCCATAACTCGCGGTATTCTATCCATCATGGAGCCGCGAAGATGTATCAAGATTTGAAACAACACTATTGGTGGAGAAAGATGAAAATGGACATTGTCGGACATGTAGCACGGTGCCTCAACTGTCAGCAGGTTAAGTACGAGCATTAGAGGCCCGGTGGCGTATTTCAGCGCATTGATATTCCTGAGTGGAAATGGGAGAGGATCACTATGGACTTTGTTAATGGACTCCCTCGGACGGCGAGGAAGTTTGATTCTGTATGGGTGATTGTGGATAGACTGACCAAGTCAGCTCATTTCATTCCAGTTAGTACTACCTACTCATCGGAGCGGTTGGCAGCGATCTTTATTCGAGAGATTGTTCGGTTGCATGGAGTCCCAGTGTCTATCATATCCGACAGGGGTACTCAGTTCACTTCTCAGTTTTGGAGAGCATTTCGGCGAGAGATGGGTACACGGGTTGAGTTGAGTACAGCATTTCACCCCCAGACAGACGGACAGTCTGAGCGCACTATTCGGATCTTGGAGGATATGTTGCGAGCTTGTGTGATTGATTTTGGTGGTTCGTGGGATGAGTTCCTACCACTTGCTGAGTTTGCCTACAACAACAGTTATCAGTCGAGTATTCAGATGGCCCCGTATGAGGCATTGTATGGCAGGCGGTGTAGATCCCCCGTGGGATGGTTTCAGCCTGGTGAGGTTAGATTGATAGGGACTGAGTTAGTCCAGGATGCTCTGGATAGAGCAAAGTTGATCCAGGAGAGGCTTCGTACAGCACAGTCTCGTCAGAAGAGTTATGCGGACCATAGAGTTCGAGAGTTGTCTTTCATGGTTGGTGATAGAGTATTGTTGAAGGTTTCACCTATGAAGGGTGTCATGAGGTTTGGGAAGAAAGGAAAGTTGAGTCCCAGGGTACATTGGTCCTTTTGAGATACTTAGGAGAGTTGGAGAGGTGGCATATGAGTTGGCCTTGCCGCCCAGCTTATCCAGCGTTCATCGAGTATTCCATGTGTCTATGCTCCGGAAGTACATTGGAGATCCGTCTCATGTATTAGATTTCAGTACCATTCAACTTGATGGTGATCTATCCTATGATGTGGAGCCTATTGCCATTTTGGGACGTCAGGTGAGAAAATTGAGGTCTAAGGAGATTGCATCGGTTAAGGTTCAGTGGAGAGGTCGACCCGTGGAGGAGGCCACTTGGGAGATCGAGCGGGAGATGCGGAGCAGATATCCTCACTTGTTTGAGACTTCGGGTATGTTTCTTGACCCGCTCGAGGACGAGCGTTTGCTTAAGAGGGGGAGAATGTGACGACCCGGCCCGTCGTCACGAGAATTACCACCCCGTTATGTTGTAAATGCATGTTTGATGATTTTATATCAGTGTTAGAGTCTATCGGGTGAGCTAGGAGTGAAATGGGATTGAAAATGAGGCATATAGCCTTTGTGAAGGAAACTTGAATAAGGAAAGTCAACCCGGAGTTGACTTTTTGGTTAGAGGGCTCGGAATCAGGTTCTGATGATTCGGTTAGTTCCGGGAGGTGATTTTTGACTTAGCAAAATTTCAGGTCATTCGGACGTCGTTTGGTCGGGTTTTTGATGGAATGTGCAACTCGGAAGTTTTGAAGGAATTTAGGCTTGAATCCGTGTGTAATTGGTGATTTTAATGTTTAGGATGGTGTTTTTATGATTGGAACAAGTTCGTATCGTGTTTTGGGGTATGTTGGTGGTTTTCGTTGGGGTCCCGGGGCCTCGGGGTGTTTTCGGATGGTTTAACGGAAGAAAATCATGGAAATTTCGGGTTGAGAGTTTTCTGGTTCTGTCATTTTCGCCCTGCGGAAATGTGGGCGCGGAGGCGAGTACGCAGGATGGTCCGAGGAGCGCGAGGAGCGCTTGGCATCGCGAGAAGCGGAATCATTTCCGGTGAAGCGGCGTCGGCCGGTGCGATCGGGTGACCGCGAGTAGCGGACGATGAAAAATGGGAAGGTCCGCGAGGCGGATGCTCGACCGCACGGGCGAGTCCGCGCGGAGCCGGACTGCGGTGCGCAGAGCGGTTGTTTTCGCAGAAACGGAGGTTCGATCGCGGAAGCGGACGCGCATGAGCGGTCCTTTTCTCGCAGAAGCGGAATTGGCCGGCTAGGCCTGGAACCGCTAGAAGCGACCCTCCGGTCGCGGATACGGACTCGTAGGAGCGGAATTTTATCCGCGGAAGCGAAAATCGCAGTGAGTTAAGTGTATCAGAAGTTAGAAAAATTTCGGAAACATTTCACACATTTGGGTCTCGGCTTTAGAGGCGATTTGGGCGATTTTGAAGAGAAACTCAAGGGAAATCATCGGGTAATCAACTATGGACTTAAACTATGATTAGTATTGATAATATTATGCAATTATATCATGAAAATGGAGGAATTTGGGGTAATGTATGGAGGATTTAGCCCTAGGCTTGAACTTTAGAAAATCAAGGTTTTGAATGGGCAAATGGAGTCCGAATTTGATAAAATTGATATGCTTAGACTCGTATTGAGATGAGGGTTCCGAATATGTGACTTTTGTAATTTTTCGACAAGCGTACCGAAAGTCGGGTTTTGACAACTTTGGGAATTTTGATGTAAATTGAGTTGTATTGATTGGGTATCGTCCCATTGGTCTAATTTGATGTGTATTTACTGTATTTGATCAGATTCTACGCGTGCGGAGCTTGATTCTCGTGGAAAGGGCATTGCAGAGTAGTCGTCGCGCTGTATTGAGGTGAGTAATAGATGTGGGTGATGACCAGCATGTGCATAGGCCTTTTCCCTAGTGGACCAGCTGGGGAGGAACAAAACCGTGCGGGCTAGGCCCAAAGCGGACAATATATGCACAGTGGTGGGCCGGGTCGTTACATTATGATATTAGGCTATTCATGAGCCGTCGAACCTCCTTCTCGGATTGTTGCATATTATACTGTGATATTGGCTACTCTTGAGCCGTTGAACCCCCTTCTTGGGTGGTTGAGTATACTTGTGGGCCGTGAGCCGGTTATTGGATCCCGCGAGGATCGTTATCATTGTCTTATCATATTGACATGTTAGTTACTACCAATCCGTAGCTGTTTTTGTTATTATGCTATTTCCAATCTCTGGAACTTGACATTACTGTTTTCAACTGAAAAATGATAAAAGAGTTTTCAAAACTACTTTTGAGCCTGCGAGGCTGTATTTGCATATTAGCTGACTGGTAGTGGATCGGGCTGCGCGCCGCAGCGGTATATATGTTGGATCGGACTGCACACCGCAGTAATATTGTGCTTGGGCTGTAGGAGCCCCTCCGGAGTCTGAACCCCCATAGTGAGCACGGGTACCCAAATTGGACCGGGCTACGCGCCGTAGCGGTCATATCATGCATTGCATTGCATTTAGCTACATCTGATAGCTGTTATACTGTTTTGCTGGTACTTGTTGGTACATGTACAGTTGATATTGATTCTGTGACAGGGTATTTGATTACAGCTTTACATAGTGCTTTATTGTGGATTTCTTATCCGCGTTGTCTTACCCCTGTTTATTACCACTGAGTCTGGCAGTACTCATTTTACTCCCTGCACCTCGTGTGCAGATCCAGGTACCTCTCAACAGTGATCCGGTAACTGTTCGAGGCGACATCTGTAGGATATTCGAGGTAGCTGCAGAGTCCGCAGGACCCGATATTCTTTCTTACTGCCTCTTGATTCTGTATTGATGTTTCTTTCCGTACTTGGTATTTTGTAAACCATTATACACTTATGTTCAGTAGAGGCTCATGACTCTTGACCCTTCGGTCTATGGGAGTTGATGTATTATGGGACTTGGTTCCCTGTTTTCGTTACATGTATCGTTATTGCTTCGTGATTTGATATGCTTAAATGGGCAAAAGAGAGCTTCTAGCTCCGTTATTGTTATTGATTGGTCAGGCTGGCTTAGCAATTTTCTTTGTAAATCTTCTGTTCTTCTACTCCATAAGACTTTTACTTGGTCAGTTGTTTTTCTGATTGTTTGTTTGAATATATTAGTTGTAGAATACATATTTATTTTGATTAATACCGTCGAATAGTTAGTTTCAAAGTTCCTCTATTTTTTCCCGAGACATGTTGAAATCACTGGTTCGTCGATTGATTGTTATCGATTATACGTGTTGCAATCGAATAGTCGAATATTGTCGATTAGTTTCGTAGGCCTGTTTGTTAGCACATTAGGACAGAAATTGACCCTATTTTTATCTAGAATCACTGTTGGATTTAAATCTTGACCTGATTGTGATTCCAAATTAAAGTGGGAATTGGATATAGCTGATGAGTTTTAGTACAAATTAAAAGGGATGTGGTCAGGATAGAAATCACAAGGATTCCAGTGGCAATTGAGAGTTTAAATTGTTTGAAAATGAACTGGTACTAGTGGTCTGTCAGTGGGACTAACATACTATTAACAACTAATTGAATTAACAAAGAAAAGGGGTCTTGGTTGGTCTGAGTGTTCTATTGAGCTGCAAAAGTTAGAGGTAACATGGGGAGTTGATTAAACAATATGACTGCTAACACACTTTTAAATTTAAAAGGGGGTTTAAACATTAAGTAGTGGGTTGGGAAGAGAATATCATGAGAGGAAATCAATTTTTAGTATTGTTGAATGCTTTTAAGAGCCGAAAGATCAGAACAGGGATGAGGGGAATTAAAAAAGGTTAGTTGGGCATGTGCAAAGCAATAACAAGAGAATTTGAAAGGTTAAAGGGTCTGGTTTTGGATATAAAAGGGGGAGTGAATTTTCAGAATAGGAGGGGGATAGAGAGCTGCACACTGGAACAAACATATAAAAACAGACATACAAATAGGCAGAGAAAACAAATTTTAAAGGTTCTAAGCGTTAGAACTGAAGTGAGGTTTTTTTTAGAGCAATAACTATTTTAGTTTGAAGTTAAAGCTTTCTTCTTCGTGGAGTGTTTTGAAAACCAGAAATCATTGTTGCACTGCTGTGATTTCTCTCGTCTTCAACTAGTCATTTGCATTTGGCATTTCTGGGTTCTGTTGGATTTGAAACTGTTCTGCTGTTGTTTTCTTTGCGCCACTGACTTCCTCTTCTTCTTCTTGTATTATCATTTCCAGGTATATCCTCTCATTTCCTAATGATTATGAAGCTGTAATGGCAAGATGAAGAAATGAAGCTATTAATTTTTATGAATATTTGCATCTGTTTAGTTTTGTTTGATACACGTAGAACTTAGTTTAAAATGTGTATTCTGCTAGTGTTAGTCTAAAATGTAACGAACTGTATAATCCTAGACTTGTCTGATTCTAATGTGCTCGACTGAAGTCGGAATCAACTGGTAGTTATGTGGATTAAGTGAATAGTGACGGCTAGTGGCTGTTGATTTGTTGTTTCATGTGAAAAAGGCTACTTGTTTCTCCTTGTTTTCTTCTGGGAATTTGCTTACATTTGATTTAATACATGGATCATCCTTTAACAACATGTCATTTTACATTTTTGATTGATAGATAGATGTTTAAGGGGGTCGTTGTCTCTTTCTAGGATATTAAGTAAGGAAAATGAGTTTATGTGTTGGTTTGGAAGTGTCTTTATCATCATTGAAATCCATGGACTCTGTCGCTAAGCACTCTCCAAAGGATATCTCACTTCATGCCTAAAGTTGAGTCAACATTTACTTCTTTAAGTTTATGTGTTGGTAGAGGTTGCCTTAATGTAATGCTTCTGTTATCTCGAGACAAGTGGTGTTGCTGTCATAGAATGCAAATTTGGTAGGTGCTTAATTTATGTGGTGTCATCAAGGGTAATCCTATGTGATAGTTGTCGTTTAATTGATCCTACGAGAAGCTACTATCAATGTTATATAATTCTAAAGTTACATTTCCGATTTGAAATTGAAATTAACATTTGATTAGAAGTTATGCTATATGTGCCTAGCCTTTCTCTTATTAGTTGTTTATAATTAGCTAATGTGTTTGAATCTAATTGTCTTCTTAAACATTGATAAGTCATGTGGTGTTATAAAGGCTAAAGCTCATTAGCAATTAATTTGTTCCATACTTTAGGTATCGGGCTTGCCTAATAAAGTTGAAAAGTTTAAAATAAAGCATGAGCATGAATTGAAGTGTTCTTTTACTTAATTCTTTCTTTCGATATTTTTCCTTTATTGGTGATATTATTCGCTAGGAGCATGTTTAGGCCGTCATTACTCGGGTAGGTGAGCCTTAGGATATAGGAAATTAATTCATAAATATAAAATTGGGTTTTGGATTAGGTAGTGGGTTCAAGCTAAAAGGGTCCTCCCTTTTGTTTGAATTCGGACTTGAATTCGAGGCTTGGATTTATATTTGTGAATTAATTGGCCTATGGAGACAAATAAAAAATAAAAAGAAATTAGTTTGCCTTAGGATTGACCTTTAATAAATAATAATTAGACGAGCCTCGTTAGAAGACAAAACACACGGGGCCTTCAAATAATTGATATAAAATAAGTAGATTTGGAAGGACCGTTTAGCGAATTCCATGGTCTTTCCAAAAGACAACAACACGATAGAATCTTTAGGCACGACTTTAATAAAATTACGTGCCTAAATATGGGTGCACATTTATGTGACCCAAATCCAAATCTCAACGAAGTCAAAAATGCGTAAAAGGTCACATGCGTACTGGTACGGTGTGATCCAAAATACATTTTTACGACGTTGCAATTCTTGTAAATAATAATCAAAAGCAGTTGAAAGTAAAAATTTGCACATAAGTTGAAGCATGTTATGAAGTCCGATAATTAAGCCAAATGCGACAGTTAAGCGACCGTGCTAGAACTATGGAACTCGGGAATGCCTAACACCTTCTCCCGGGTTAACAGAATTCCTTATCCGGATTTCTGGTTCACGGACTGTTAAATAGAGTCAAACCTTTCCTCAATACGGGTTTCAAACCGGTGACTTAGGATACCATAAATCTCCCAAGTGGCGACTCTAAATCTCTTAATAAATGAATCTTGTTTTGATTGCCCTTTAATTGGAAAAACTCCCTTATGCATTATCCTTCGGGGTATGCGCGCCAAAAGGAGGTGTGACAGTTCTAGCGACTCTGCTGGGGACACAAACCCAGAACCACTGGTTCAGGGTTTAGAATTCGAGCTTTAAATAATTGTTATATTTGGCTTATATACTATCCGATTTTATTATATGTTTGTATTTAATGTGCTAAATGTTGCTTTTACCGCTTTGATATTTTGTGAATTGTATATAAATTGTGCCGATACCCATTTTTCTCTTCTGAGTCTTTTGAAATATAATATCGGGCATTTGCTGGACATAGCCCATTTTTCTCAAGATAGCTGTGGTGCTTGGCACCCGTTGAAGGATTTAGTCACACATGTTTTAGGCGGGGAGTATTGTCAATTAAGCCGGAAAGCCATGCTACCGATGCACTGACACTCCTCGGCTCGAGTTGTCCACTCGAGTTAAAGCCAGTCTAGACACCTTTTCCAACAGGATGATGACTTAGAATAACAAAGCCTTATGCCGGATCCCCGATAGGAACGTCTATTTGCATCATGTGCATATTTGACTTAGGAGGCTCAACACAAGGGTTGGGCCTGTCTAGGACAGGTGTACCTGAAACAAAAGACCAACTTGATGCATCTTTGTCTGTGCATTTATTTCGATCTTACATGCCGACCGGTTTGTTATTAAAAAGAGAGAGGATAAAATGTCAGGATGTAAAGTCAAAATAATTTTATGGAAAATAGTTTGTTTTCTTTGAAAATAATTCTTGAAAATGCTGCAAAAAAATTTTCAAAAAATTGTTTGTTTTCTTTTGTTAAAATGATTTAGTTCATTTGTACCGAACTACGCGGGTTTGATTCTCACCGGATGTGAGATACGTAGGAAATCTTTATCAGGTCCAACCTCCCCTTTTGCAAAAATAGCCAAAAAATATCGAAATTAATTTTTCGTCATAAATAAGTCGGTGATGATGTTTTCAAAACAGCCGAATGTTCCCGAAAGGGACGCCGGAAGGCTGATTTTGTATAAACAGCCACCTTTGGGTCGGTTTTTTAGATTTTGATCGATTGACCCACACAACCTTAAAATCTTCGTCCCCGAAGTGTTGAAAGGCCGTGTTTTCAAAAATAAGTTTTTTTGGGTATTTGAAAAAAGAAAAAAGAGTCGGTGATCAAATGAATGTCGTTTGCATTTTTTGTCAGAATAAGCCAAGCCAGCTTCGGTGGTGTTTTAAACCGTTCTCGCCGAGATAGCCTTACACTACAAGAAAAATATTTAATAGCGAAGGGAAATCTGGTCCGTAAAAGTAACGAATTGGTCGCAAATTCTTAATAGCGACCAGCTAGACTGGTCCTTACAACCTTCGTCCTTAAAGGTGATTAAGGACGAGTTAATGCGCTGGTTGCTATTAAGCATTTGCGACCAGTTTTAAACTGGACTGTAAATGTTTTTAAGGACCATAGTTCTGGTGGTAATTTGCATATTTTAGGGACAAAAATTCTGGTCCTTAAATATTTTCGCGGCTAGTTTAAAGATGGTCGTTAAAATATTTCACGACCAGTAAATTTCTTGTCCTTAAAATATTTTTGCGACTAGTTTAAATATGGTCGTTAAAACGTTCACGACCAGTTAGAACCTGGTCGTTATAGTTATTCAGAGAAGTTTAAAGCTGGTCCCTAAAGAAACAAGTCACAAGTCCCTATAAATTACATTTAGTTTGCAACTAGAGAATCGGAAATCTTAATATATAGATAATGTTGCTTTCATAGAATAATACCAAAATGATCAACATCAGTTAATTAATTAGTTTAATTGTACATCAATGATTTAAGCTAGTCACAATATTGTGTTCATAAACATTTAGCAAAAAATAACATATACTAATAATATCCCTCGATTGTAATGTAAAATTTTCTTGAAATCCAACCAAAATTGTGGTTGATCTCTATGTCGTCAAAGATCGGCTTTCTCGTAAACTTCAATATCCAACACCTGTTAAAGAAAGAGAAACCCATGGAAGAACCCAACCCAAAACCTATGCAGCATTAAAAAATTATTAAACTTTTTTTAATATAATTTTATGTCAATCTTACTTGCATAAAATTGTTACAGAAACACAGCATACAGTCCATTCTTGTGGTATATGGTAGTCATAGCCATCATTCCAATTGAGCTTTTTTAACAAGGTCCATTACCTCTAGCAAATATCTTGCCTAAACTTCGCATAAGTTTGGTTCCATTAAGTGGACCAGCAGTCCCAAGAAAACATGGAAATAACGAACATACCGTGATTTTTCCTTAACCAAAGCAACTTAAAGACTACAGCTAATGTATGCAGCTTTGACATAATACAACAAGCAAGAGCATTAAGAGGGTTACAACCAATCATAACATCATAGATCTAGCAACAAGGTCATTTCAAAAGTTTTGAAACATACAACTGCAGTATAATGCTAGAAGGCTACTAATTGAGTCAGATGGGAGCTCTAGGAAGCAAATTTAGGGTGTCAAAAAGCATTCTTCAAGAGAGTTTTAGACATTAGCAAAATCAATGTTAGCGATAAACTAGCAATTGCTGTCTCAAATTTTTCGTGGCCTCTTAACACACAAGTTATAACCTTGTAAATAGTTAGATTGAAGAACAAGCTCATAAACTCGCAGGACAAATTCTTTTTTCAGAAGTTTAACAGATTAAATCTGTAGAAGTTTGTTGAGCTTCACAGAACAACTTAGTCACTTGTTTAAAAGTTTAGAACACTATGATGCAGGAGAAGTTATTGTGAAACCTAACTTAAGTTTGCATGTTGAAGAACTTTGGCAGGTCAGTAGAACGAACCAATAGTTGGAGACTGATTCCAGTAAACTTTCATGACTGAATATGTGAGGAAAACTATGTCTCTGTGGGGCAAAGCACAAGCATTGTCCAGAGGATGTGAGGGGATAAACCTTGCGATATTGGAGAAAAAACATGAATTGACATTCTTTTTCGTAAATCATAACAATAATGTAATGACCCGGCCCATCGTTACGGGAAATTACCACCCCGTTATGTTGTAATTACATGTTTTATGATTTTATATCAGTGTTAGAGTCCATCGGGTGAGTTAGGAGTGAATTGGATTGAAAATGAGGCATATAGCATTTTTGAAGGAAACTTGAACATGGAAAGTCAACCTGGAGTTGACTATTTGATTAGAGGGCTCGGAATCGGATTCTGATGATTCGGTTAGTTACGGGAGGTGATTTATGACTTAGGAGAGCAATCGGAAATGAATTTGGAGGTCCGGTGTAGTTTTAGGCTTGAATTGGCTAAGGTTGAATTTTGACGAAATCCGAACGGTAGGTGAGATTTTGATCCGGGAGTCGGAATGGAATTCCGACAGTTGCAGTAGCTCCGTTAGGTGATTTTGGATATGGCTGCAAATTTTCAGGTCATTCGGACATCGTTTGGTCGGGTTTTTGATCGAATGTGAATTTTTGAAGTTAAAGTTAAACTTAAGCTTGAATTTGTTGAAAGAGGACGATTTTGATGTTAACGATAGAGTTTTGATGATTGGAACAAGTTTGAATGATGTTATAAGAGGTGTTAGTACTTTTAGTTGAGGTCCCGGAGGCTTCGGGGTAAATTCGGATGCCCAACGAGTCATTTTTGGAAGATTTTTGCCGTTTCGAGCATAAATGTAATGATCCAAAGGTCTATTTTTAGTTTTAGAGATCCAAATTTTATTTCGAGACTTTAAGAATTTAAATAATGAATTATAGGACTGATCCGAAAATTTTGGTTTAATTTCATCAAGTCGCGATTGGGTTTTTGACGCGAAACATGAGTTAATTGTTTAACGAGCGAAATTGATGTTGCACTGAGAAAATGAGATCCAAATTCAGTTTTGTTTGAACCACTGGATCCGTAACAAAATTACGGAGCCATAGGAAAAAGAATCGTCAAATTCCGAGTTCGTATGATTGAGTTATAGCATTTTTAGTGAAATAAAAAGCTGCTGCAATTTTCTGGGGCAAATCTGTTATTTTCGCTTCTGCGATGAACAGTACCCGCAGAAGCGGGTGAACAGTGACTTTTCGCTTCTGCGATGAACAGTGCCGCAGAAGCGATGAACAGTAAATCGCACCTGCGGTGAACAGTAACCGCAGATGCGAAAATCGCTGGGCTTTTAATTGGGGCAGTCCGAGAGTTTCTTCATTTTTGGAGCTAGGGAGCTCGGATTGAAGTGATTTTCGAAGCGATTTTCACCATATGGATGGGGGTAAGTGTTCTATATCCAAAAGTGATTATATTCAATGATTCCTGGTTATTTTTCATCAAGTATTAGTGAATCAAATGGAAGAAATTGGAGAAAATTTGTAAACTTTTCAAAAACGAAAATTTAGGATTTGAAGGGTCATTTGTGGTCCGATTTGGGAGTTCTTGATATGTACGGACTCGTATCGAGATGAGGGTTCCGAATATGTAACTTTCGTAATTTTTCGAGAAGCGTACCGAAAGTCGGATTTTGGCAACTTTGGGAATTTTGATGTAAATTAAGTTGTTTTGACTGGGTATCATTCCATTGGTCTAATTTGATGTGTATTTATTATATTTGATCAGATTCTACACGTGCGAAGCTTGATTCTCATGGCAAGGGCATCGCGGAGTAGTCGTCGCGCCGTATTGAGGTGAGTAATAGATGTGGGTGATGACCAGCGGGTTCGAAACCCCGGTATACCACTTTGTGACGCCGTATAGCGGCGAGACACGCACACTCTTGAGAGTGCGGGGTCGATTATGAATTGGAGACTATAGTTTAGTCCGACCTGTTGATACTGTGTTATTGGCTATTCTCGAGCCGTTGAACCTCCTTCTCGGATGGTTACATACTGTAATGTGATATTGGCTATTCTCGAGCCGTTGAACCTCCTTCTTGGGCGGTTGAGTATGTTTGTGGGCTGTGAGCCAGTTATTGGATCCCGCGAGGATCGTTATCATTGTCTTATCATATAGACATGCTAGTTTACTACTAGTCCGCCGCTATTTCGTTATTATGCTATTTCCAATCTCTGGAACTTGATGTTACTGTTTTCCAACTGAAAAATGATAAAAGAGTTTTCAAAAACTACTTTTGAGCCTGCGAGGCTGTATCTGCATATTAGTTGACTAGTAGTGGATCGGTGCACGCGCGCCGCGGCGATATATATGTTGGATCGGATCGCACGCCGCAGGTGTATCTCTATGAGATGTGCTTGGGTCGTAGGAGCCCTCCGGAGTACGAACCCCCACGGTGAGCACGGGTACCCAAAATTGGAGTCGGGCTACGCGCCGTAGCGGTCATATCATGCATTGCATTGCATTTAGCTACATCCGCTAGTCTGTTATGCTATTTATTGGTATTTGTTGGTACGGGTACAGTGAATATTGATTCTATGACAGGGTAGCCGATTATAGCCTTACATAGTGCTTTATTGCGGATTTCTTATCCGCGCTGTCTTACCCTAGTTTATTACCACCGAGTCCGGCGGTACTCATTTTACTCCCTGCACGCTTGTGTGCAGATCCGGGTACCTCTCGGCGGTGATCCGGTATGGCTGTGCGAGGCGACATTTGTGGATATTCGAGGTAGCCGCGAGTCCGCGGGACCCGATATTCCTTCTCACTGTCTCTTGATTTTGTATTGACTTTTCTTTCCGCACTTGGCATCTTGTAAACCTTTATATACTTATGTTCAGGTAGAGGCTCATGACTCTTGACCCTTCGGTCTATGGGAGTTAGTATATTTTGGGACTTGGTTTCCCCGTTGTTGGTATACGTATTACTATTGTTTCATATTTTGAAATGCTTAAATGGGTTAAAGAGAGCTTCTAGCTCCGTTGTTGATATTGATTGGTCAGGCTGGCTTAGCAATGTGCTGGGCGCCATCACGACCAGATTTGGGGTCGTGACAAGTTGGTATCAGAGCCTAGGTTTACTAGGCCTCATGAGTCTTGAGCCGGTTAGTAGAGTCTTGTGGATCGGTACGGGGACGCCTGTACTTATCCTCGGGAGGCTGCGAACCTTTAGGAAACACTTCACATTTCTTGGAATTCTTATCGTGCGTACTTGATTCAGTTTGAGATATAATTTTTGAAATTCCTTCCACATGTATGTGTACGCATCGAGCGCTCAGTAATGTAATTGCCTTATGGCTTATGATTTCCTCGAACGAGGGGCGAAATATAATCTCGGTGAGTTCATGTTGGGCCAGTCAGGGTGACTTGAGGCTGGACCTTGTTTATGACTTAAGCATTGAGGTGCTGATTTTGTGAGTGGTGGCAATAGATAATGTACTGAGGGTTTGAAATCCCGTATTTTTGTACTATACAGTGCTATGCTGAGATAATACACGCGTCATGTGACGAGCGTGGTGGTATTGTGACCGAGGATTTGGACTTGATCCTTCCCGATTGATTATTACTGTGTAAAATGACTGAGACTGGGCTTATATTTATGTACTTGAGCTAGTAGCCATGTTTGGGGCCTTGTGCCGATCTGTAGAGTATTATGGAAGGTTTACTAATGGATGAGTTGTTAATTGTTCGACTCTTACCTAATCTGTTGTGTAGCTCCGACCTATGGGCGTGGTGAATATTTACCATATCTCTTAATTGGAAGGTAAAGTGCCTTATGTGTAGTGGAACGAGTTCAAACTCGGGAAGACTAAAGTGATTATGCTATGTGTATCCTGGTGGAAGGTATTGTGCTGAAATGCTAAATTGAGGTGAGGTAGGTGGGTTGATTCTCATGTGTAATTGAAAGGTATTGATATGTGTTATGATTCGAGCAGATACAACGCAAGTTCAAGTATAAATTGTGATAATATGATTCGTGTAGTATTGAGATTTAATGTTGTTGAAATACATTGTGATATCTTGTTGAGTTGTGGAAGTATTGTTAGAATGGTTTGGTGATTCTCTGGCAGGTGGATAGGCCAATTTACAAAGGAAACTCTGCCGAAATTTTTGGAAAATTCGGGACTTAGAAAAGATTTTGTCATCTAAAGAGGGGGTGTAACTGTTGTGTGTGAATGAATGCAAGAATTGCAAAAGAGTTAATATTTCTGATGATTCGAGTCTCTGTCAAGGCTTGTAAATGACTTGAGTTTAATCTCATTATAACATTTCGGCATCACTTGAGTAATAATGATATGGGTGGTTAAAAGTGCTTTGATGAATGGCTTCGAGCTAAGTTGGGGAGGTTGCTATTGATTAACTGATTTCACTATTGTGTGCTATGTCGATTCTGTCTCTAAGTATGTTGGGAAATTCTGGTAAAGGTTATGGTGCTTCGTAGATCTGATGAAGTACTAGGGTGTTTTGAACTGTTGTTGGTAAAGAATATTCACCGTATAGAAAAGAAAGATAGCTGATAGTATCCGTATGTAATCATGATCTGCAGTGTCAGAGTTCTAACAAAACACGAGTGGTTCTACTCAATAGGACAGTTGAATTACAGCTGAATAAGGGTGAATGATGCCCGAGAATGGTTTTGCAGTGTTCAAGATTTTGCTTGTAACAGTCAAGTGCCTTAAGATTTGTGTATGTGGCTAAAGATGGCGGTTTCGTTAGAGAAGATCAAGGGGCTTGTGTTATATCATGTGAATGATGGAATTCTAGGTATCCGTATTGGGAAGTAATGATAACAAATTCAAAAATCGCGGGAAGTTCATCAAAATAAAGTGTGGTAGAATGTGGTACTTTTGGGAAACATTGAGAGAGTATTCAGTGGCCTAAGGGTCTTAGACCGTGTGGTCTTGTGTACGAGTCTTGTGTGGTAAAAAGGGTTGAGGCATTGTCGTACTACAGTAAAGACTGATATGAAATTAGAGATGAATCAGAAAGGAAACTGGGTAAATGGAACAACTTGTTAATAAACCAGAATGGTATAAAAAGGAATACGATTGATTCCTGGTATGTGGTTGAAGTAATGAGTCTTGCAGATATTGTGCAGCGAAGCTCTTGAGTGCTGACAATTGTGTAACTTGATATGGGTATAAGGATTCAGTCCTGGCAGTTTAACTTATGCAATGTAATTGGGAGAAAGAGTTTATGATGTATTATGGAAGGTTGATAATGGTATGTTCTAGGTTTTGAGATCAGTTCATAATATATGGGGAGTCATTAATATTACTGAGCAGCGCGGACAGCTGCAAGTGATTTAAGAATCGATCTTTCCGGTGATTAAGGAAAATGGTGCAGCTATTCTAGTGAATTGGCAGGGAATATGGTCCAAAAAGACAAGGTAATGTAAACTGATAATATCTAGTGGTATGGTGGTATTCTCTTGTTGGATCGCCTGTAATAATTGAGTCGTTGATGGCATAGTGAAATTCCTGAATGGCTTTCGTGGTATGAATGGACGCTTGATGTGCGTTATGTATTCGTACAGTGGAGTACGGAATGAGGCATAGTGATTCATGTGTTATATATGTGTTGGAGACTTGAAGTTCTCGTTAGTCCGCCTATGCGGTGGTTGTATATCGTGTGTATCAGCACTGTTTAGTGATTATTGGAAATTGGAAGCCCTAGTGGCTATCTCGTTACTTGATGTGATGAATTTGGATTGTGATACTTGATTGCTGACTTGTTGTCATGGGTTAGGTTGTCTAGGCTAATGTGATATGGACCATGATGGAATGGCACAAATTGCCTGGCAGAGTGCATCAAAGTATGCTCCAGCGGGGTAGTTGTACCTCAGGACCAGCGGACGGCTGGTGGGTATTGCTTTGTCGGTTGGGCCTTCGTAGCGGATATCAGTGCAGAGGTTTCTACCATTGATTTAGTTCCGATAGTGAGGAACTTTGTCGGATCTGTTTCTTGTGTCCGAGCTTGAGGCTATATATGTTTACTATAATGAGCAATTCGACTCGATGTGCATTTCTTTTGCGAAGGTATGGTATCCGGATCGGGTGGCACGCCGCCACGGGTATGTCGTTGGGGCGGGTTGCACGCCGCAACAGAAGATTGTGAAAATATAGTTAGTTATATGCTACCTGGTATACAATACTTCCTCGCTTCTGAGGAGAAGTCCGTTTTGAGTATCGCTGGGCGAATGGCACATCGGTTGTGTCCTTTCAGGATTTAATAGCATACGTTAATTGTTTCACCGTGGGTGAGGTTGATTGCTTGGGTTCAAGACCTAGATGTGTGCGTGGCTAACCGTTTCAGCTTAGTGGCTTGAGGTGCTTCATGAGTTATAATGTTGGGATAAAATCACGAGTCTTGGCAAGGCCACGTGATGTTATGACCTCTCGAGAAGGATTCAGGTACTCTATTTCTATAATACGAGACGCGATCTCAGTTCTATGTTATGATGGCACAGAGGAATTGAATTGCAGCTCTTTTGCTAGAGACAGTTATCATGATTTGAGTTGTCATGATTCGAGTGTGTGCAGACGTTTCTGTTGGAGCCTATGTTGTGCTCGTCACGGCTTAGGCCGGTGGTTGAGATGTCATGTCACCAGTGTGGTGTGTTATGATTGAAATGACCGTTGGAGTCATTAATGAATACGAGCATATTGGATCTTAGCTTGTTAGAAAGGTAAAAATCGAGGTTTGGCTCCGAAACATTTTGTGGTACCAGTTTTAAAAGGGAAATAGATTCACGAATGGTTAACCTGAGAGATGGGTTCGGTATATCGCGTGCTTCAGTTGCCGTGGGCAGGATATGGAGGTGTTGGAATAAGACTCTATCTAATAAAAGAGGTTTTCAGCTAGTATTTGGTTATTGTGGCCAGTTGTTGTGATTAGAGACTATCGACTCGAGTGATTGGGTTGTCGATACATCATATGATCTCACCCGGAGTAGTGAATATGGGTTATTGCAGTGGATTCGAGTGTATCCTCAGTATAGGCATGGGATTTGCAATTGGCATATGATTTCAGAAAGTACAATGTGATTTATGGTTAAGATGGTCTGTGAAATTTTGACTATATGGTGTTTTCGGACTTATGTGACATAGGGTGACGTATGATCGCCCGAATATATGCTTGGTAAGGTCATTCAGCTATTGGGTTGCTTCTAGTACAACTTTGAGTACGCTCGAGGACGAGCGGTAATCCATATGAAAACTGTAATGACCCGGCCCATCGTTACGGAAATTACCACCCCGTTATGTTGTAATTACATGTTTTATGATTTTATATCAGTGTTAGAGTCCATCGGGTGAGTTAGGAGTGAATTGGATTGAAAATGAGGCATATAGCATTTTTGAAGGAAACTTGAACATGGAAAGTCAACCTGGAGTTGACTATTTGATTAGAGGGCTCGGAATCGGATTCTGATGATTCGGTTAGTTACGGGAGGTGATTTATGACTTAGGAGAGCAATCGGAAATGAATTTGGAGGTCCGGTGTAGTTTTAGGCTTGAATTGGCTAAGGTTGAATTTTGACGAAATCCGAACGGTAGGTGAGATTTTGATCCGGGAGTCGGAATGGAATTCCGACAGTTGCAGTAGCTCCGTTAGGTGATTTTGGATATGGCTGCAAATTTTCAGGTCATTCGGACATCGTTTGGTCGGGTTTTTGATCGAATGTGAATTTTTGAAGTTAAAGTTAAACTTAAGCTTGAATTTGTTGAAAGAGGACGATTTTGATGTTAACGATAGAGTTTTGATGATTGGAACAAGTTTGAATGATGTTATAAGAGGTGTTAGTACTTTTAGTTGAGGTCCCGGAGGCTTCGGGGTAAATTCGGATGCCCAACGAGTCATTTTTGGAAGATTTTTGCCGTTTCGAGCATAAATGTAATGATCCAAAGGTCTATTTTTAGTTTTAGAGATCCAAATTTTATTTCGAGACTTTAAGAATTTAAATAATGAATTATAGGACTGATCCGAAAATTTTGGTTTAATTTCATCAAGTCGCGATTGGGTTTTTGACGCGAAACATGAGTTAATTGTTTAACGAGCGAAATTGATGTTGCACTGAGAAAATGAGATCCAAATTCAGTTTTGTTTGAACCACTGGATCCGTAACAAAATTACGGAGCCATAGGAAAAAGAATCGTCAAATTCCGAGTTCGTATGATTGAGTTATAGCATTTTTAGTGAAATAAAAAGCTGCTGCAATTTTCTGGGGCAAATCTGTTATTTTCGCTTTTGCGATGAACAGTACCCGCAGAAGCGGGTGAACAGTGACTTTTCGCTTCTGCGATGAACAGTGCCGCAGAAGCGATGAACAGTAAATCGCACCTGCGGTGAACAGTAACCGCAGATGCGAAAATCGCTGGGCTTTTAATTGGGGCAATCCGAGAGTTTCTTCATTTTTGGAGCTAGGGAGCTCGGATTGAAGCGATTTTCGAAGCGATTTTCACCATATGGATGGGGGTAAGTGTTCTATATCCAAAAGTGATTATATTCAATGATTCCTGGTTATTTTTCATCAAGTATTAGTGAATCAAATGGAAGAAATTGGAGAAAATTTGTAAACTTTTCAAAAACGAAAATTTAGGATTTGAAGGGTCATTTGTGGTCCGATTTGGGAGTTCTTGATATGTACGGACTCGTATCGAGATGAGGGTTCCGAATATGTAACTTTCATAATTTTTCGAGAAGCGTACCGAAAGTCGGGTTTTGGCAACTTTGGGAATTTTGATGTAAATTAAGTTGTTTTGACTGG
Organism: Nicotiana noctiflora; assembly: GCA_032618575.1. Classification (NCBI taxonomy): domain Eukaryota; kingdom Viridiplantae; phylum Streptophyta; class Magnoliopsida; order Solanales; family Solanaceae; genus Nicotiana; species Nicotiana noctiflora. The sequence goes on along the minus strand of JASVEL010003720.1, from coordinate 239,799 downwards.
GTATCATTCCATTGGTCTAATTTGATGTGTATTTATTATATTTGATCAGATTCTACACGTGCGAAGCTTGATTCTCATGGCAAGGGCATCGCGGAGTAGTCGTCGCGCCGTATTGAGGTGAGTAATAGATGTGGGTGATGACCAGCGGGTTCGAAACCCCGGTATACCACTTTGTGACGCCGTATAGCGGCGAGACACGCACACTCTTGAGAGTGCGGGGTCGATTATGAATTGGAGACTATAGTTTAGTCCGACCTGTTGATACTGTGTTATTGGCTATTCTCGAGCCGTTGAACCTCCTTCTCGGATGGTTACATACTGTAATGTGATATTGGCTATTCTCGAGCCGTTGAACCTCCTTCTTGGACGGTTGAGTATGTTTGTGGGTTGTGAGCCAGTTATTGGATCCCGCGAGGATCGTTATCATTGTCTTATCATATAGACATGCTAGTTTACTACTAGTCCGCCGCTATTTCGTTATTATGCTATTTCCAATCTCTGGAACTTGATGTTACTGTTTTCCAACTGAAAAATGATAAAAGAGTTTTCAAAAACTACTTTTGAGCCTGCGAGGCTGTATCTGCATATTAGCTGACTAGTAGTGGATCGGGCTGCGCGCCGCAGCGATATATATGTTGGATCGGACTGCACGCCGCAGGAATATCTCTATGAGATGTGCTTGGGCTGTAGGAGCCCCTCCGGAGTCTGAACCCCCAGAGTGAGCACGGGTACCCAAAATTGGAGTCGGGCTACGCGCCGTAGCGGTCATATCATGCATTGCATTGCATTTAGCTACATCTCCTAGCTGTTATGCTATTTATTGGTATTTGTTGGTACAGGTACGGTGAATATTGATTCTTATGACAGGGTAGCCGATTATAGCCTTACATAGTGCTTTATTGCGGATTTCTTATCTGCGCTCGTCTTACCCTAGTTTATTACCACCGAGTCCGGCAGTACTCATTTTACTCCCTCGCACCTTGTGTGCAGATCCAGGTACCTCTCAGCAGTGATCCAGTAGTTGTGCGAGGCGACATTTGTGGATATTCGAGGTAGCTGCAGAGTCCGCAGGACCCGATATTCCTTCTCACTGTCTCTTGATTTTGTATTGACTTTTCTTTCCGCACTTGGCATCTTGTAAACCTTTATATACTTATGTTCAGTAGAGGCTCATGACTCTTGACCCTTCGGTCTATGGGAGTTAGTATATTTTGGGACTTGGTTTCCCCGTTGTTGGTATACGTATTACTATTGTTTCATATTTTGAAATGCTTAAATGGGTTAAAGAGAGCTTCTAGCTCCGTTGTTGATATTGATTGGTCAGGCTGGCTTAGCAATGTGCTGGGCGCCATCACGACCACTTAGCATGACATAAGAGTAGTCATATGGATATTCATCCTATACCTGAAATGTTTAACCATTTAAGTTGCTCAGATACAACATAGAACCGTTGCCGAGCCATTTCTCCATATGGCTCAGTTGTGGCTGCTGGCTGATATCATCCTCATTTTAGTATGTGTTCAAAATGGATCTACCTGAAATATTAGAAACTAAGAGCTTTCTCGAATCAATGCTCGAATCATTGACAGAAAAGACACCTGTGGCCCGAAGCAGGATGTAATAGTCAAGAAGCTACAAGATGAATTGAGAGGGAAGAAGTATTTTCTAAGGGAGCACTGCTGATTTTCTATCTTATCAAGAAACGACACGAACATGTAGGTTTTGAGGATTTCGAATGTGCAGGTGCTGCAGCTTCTAAGTCTGAGAATATGAAATTTTCATGTGGAGCTAATACTGGATTTTCAAATCTACTGTTGCTTTGAAACATACAACTGCAGTATATGCAACTGGGGATCAAACTAGGTAGGTGCTTGATGAGTCACTTTATTTGATAGTACTATTGGAGTCGAAACAATTTTGCGGCATAGAACAATTTGGAAGCCAAAATAATGAAAAAACTAGAGCAAGAGTCAACTTGCAAAAGATGTGAATCAAGTAGAAAATCAAGCCACATCTTTCTGGGATGTTTCAAGTTGGAGATGGAGTAAATTCAAGTTCCTAGTCTGCTGTTGACCCAGGGACGAATGAGGGATAATCTCGCAGGTTCAATCAGAAGGAAGAAATCGAGGGATACACTCATTCTATCTGTAGTCATTGTAGCTTGCACTTTGTTTTTTATTATCTATTGGCTTTCTATATAATAAATATATTTGTTGATACAACAAAGTTGAGAAGATAGTGATGTTTTCTAAGGAATTTTGCGCTTGTAGTCATTGCTATTTCCCCAAAAGCGAAAATCTTGAGTTCATGATTAAAAAGCCTTTCTGTTTTCTTCTAACTTGATTTTATAACAATATATAGTAGTATTACTTTTGTTCTCTCTTATTCCAACTTCAAATATTTACCTACTACTGCTAGAACAATAGCCTTTCTGTTTTCTTCTAACTTGCTTTCAAATATTTGCTTTTCTTCTATATACTTTTATAACAATATATAGTAGTATGCCTTTCCGTGCTATGCTGATAACTCTGTACTTGCAACCATAGCAAATTTAGCCATGTTGCTACTTGTAGTTGTAGCAGTCTTTTATTTTCTTTACTTTTCCAATTGAGTTCTTCAGGACCAATAGCCAGAGAGAATGGATTGGTAATAGTGTATACACCTCACGAGAAATAAAATAAATGACAATATTTACTTGTAAAACCCATGGCAGTTGGTACAATAATACCCTCCGTTAACCTATTTTGAAAATATTGCCCTCACCGTTATCTTTTCGGCTCAAGAGTACCCTTACGACTAACGGCCATGTTAGATAAAAAAAATTTAATTAATTTCCACGTGTCATAACGGAAAAAAGGTCAAACCTGCCCCTAGACTATTGGAGTTGGTACAATAATACCCCTCATCTCAAAAAATCTCTCCCCCACCCCCTTCACCCTGCCCCTCTAGCGTGTGTGCATTCATATCTTGTTCTTCTCATCCTTTTTTTGACCTTGCACTCTATTTGAACAATCAATACAAACATCATTAATGTTTTATTTTCAGACAACAAAAATGTTTAGTCACCAATACTTTACGTCATACAACTTTCAAAGACTCTGTTAGGAAAATAAATTTAAATAATTTTCACGTGTCATCGTCCCATTGGCCTAACTTAAAACTCACTTAAATTAAAATAAACTCACACACATTCTAAGACCATTTTCTCTGTTTCTTTCTCCTCTTTCTTTTAAAAATTATTCTACCAACTAGAACTTACATACACCTATTTTTTTCCCTAAGCAAACAAAACCCTCTCGTATAGTTAATCACCTTATTTTTTCTATTTCTTTGTCTATTAAATGTACACATCAATACTCCTTTTTTTTCATCACATAAATACCATTGATCATCAATTTTCTTACTACACTTCACTGCTTCATACAATAAGCTCAATCAAGTGTTTATTACAGTCACATTCACCAATAAGTCGTATTTTCTCATATTCTCATGCATATAATCTCAAATATTTCTCTTAATTTAACCGTCTCTTTTTTAAATTGGCGGTGTTGATATAACCTAAAGAGCATCCTCGTACAATAGCTTAATTTATGGATATGATCGGATGTTCAGACTATAGTGAGCCGATGAAGAAGAAAAAGATCGAGGTCCGAGTAGAGACCAAATATAATATTGGTATAATCAAAATTGGATGCGGAGTTGTTAAGAAATATGCAACAAAAGATATTGCAAATGCTCAATGATACACTCGGTTAGTGTTCATATAGGGTCAGAAAGTTGTATGACGTAAAATATTGGTGACTAAAATTGGTTGTCTGAAAATAAAACTTTAATGATGTTTGTAGTGATTATTCAAATAGAGTGCAAGGTCAAAAAAAGGATGAGAAGAACAAGAAGGATATGAATGCACACACGCTAGAGGGGCAGGGTGAAGGGGGTGGGGGAGAGATTTTTTGAGATGAGGGGTATTATTGTACCAACTCCAATAGTCTAGGGGCAGGTTTGACCTTTTTTTCATTATGACACGTGGAAATTAATTAAATTTTTTTATCTAACATGGCCGTTAGTCGTAAGGGTACTCTTGAGCCGAAAAGATAACGGTGAGGGCATTATTTTCCCAATTGTGTTCTTCAGGACCAATAGCCAGAGAGAATGGATTGGTAACAGTGTATACACCTCACGAGAAATAAAAGAAATGGCAATACTTACTTGTAAAACCCATGGCAGTTGGTCTCGGAGCCTCAGTTGCAGAAAGTAGTTCTTGTGGAATAGTCGAGAAAGCTTCGCTGGATAGGTAATTCAAATTGTTCATGTACTGCAAGAAAGTTGTACAAGGACCACTATTATCAAAAGAAACCTAAAATAAGAGTAACAAAAAGGTACAAAAGATGTTCACTCCGTAAAAATGCCTTGGTCGAGTTACAACTGTTGCTAGTTAGCAGAAACTCAAGCAAGCTCACAAGTTATTCAACACTGATAACTTCACCATACTTTCTCCCCAAGAGATTATATAAGTTCATCAGCAGCTTAAAATGGCAAGATAAATTCAGACATATACCTTGATGCTACATGTAAAGTTTTAGAATGTGATCAGAGTGACATTTATACTTCAAGTACTTTCCAGGGAAAAGCCCAATGTTCCAAGTTATAGCACAAATGAATATGACAAAGACTACAAACACAAGATTGAACGAGCTAAACTTCTTCACTCTCCTCACTACTTGCCAACTGATTTTCTATCTTATCAAGAAACGACACGAACATGTAGGTTTTGAGGATTTCGAATGTGCAGGTGCTGCAGCTTCTAAGTCTGAGAATATGAAATTTTCATGTGGAGCTAATACTGGATTTTTCAAATCTACTGTTGCTTTGAAACATACAACTGCAGTGTATGGAAGTGGGGATCAAACTAGGTAGGTGCTTGATAAGTCACTTTAGTCATTAGCTTAGCTAGTCCATGACCAAGACATTAGAAGAATCAACTCATTAGAGAAAAACAACTCAAAAGACAGATCTGAAAACTGTAATAAATGGTTCAAGGTCCTACTGCCTTCTTCTTAGCTACTGCCTTCTTCTTTTCTTTTTTGCAAAAAGCGACGCTACAGGTCGCCTCACGCTACAAAGGCAGAGGTGCTTGCCTTTTTGAAAACGCTACGCCACACTGTAAAATAGCGATGGCAGCTCGCATCGCCTCACCTCAATTAGTTTCATAGATTAACATACACTTAAATCACATTCATAGATTAACATACACTTAAATCAACAAAATAAATTGAGGTTTCATGTAAGTTGTTACTCACCTGGTATCATCAAGGATCCAAATAGTCATTCTCCTCAGCTGGAGGCTTGGAAATTAGTTTGTTGCGCTAGTACTAATTCTTTTATTTTCCTCAATTCTCTCATCTCATTTTCGAAGTTAGACAGACGATCCTTCAAAGACTGGTTTTCATTTTCAGTTGAACGTAGCTTAGCCAATAATTCAGTTTTTGAGGTAGTTCCCCCTTTCAAATCTTTTGCCTTTAATCCACCCCCAAAGCCAAATACATGACTACGACTTTGAGGTCCAAAGCATTTTTCTACAATCTCTATGTTAGGAAGTGACGGTTCAGACTGCACCAATTCCTTGATTTGAGCCTACAAAGTATATAGAGAAATTTTTGTCAGATCCCATAATAACTAAAGTAAAGAACAAATTCAATTAACCAAACGCACATGTTTCTCGATTGTTTCAGGTTCAACAAGTATGTTATTCTTCTTGCGAGTCTCGAAGAAAATAGTTGCCAAATCTGGTGGTGTGCCATCTTTTCCGCCCTTTACATAAAAGTAAATATGTCAAATAACGTCTCATTAATATTAAGCAATAATAGATTTGATAATAACACCTTTTGATAAATAATCTCTCTAATTGGCTTGCTACCAATATGATGAAGCATCTTCAACTTAGTTCTATTTGCTGCATTCCTGTTACTTCTCGCCTATATTTGAGTGACAACATTAAATCAAATGCTATAAATAATGTATTAATTAAAATATCACTGTATAAAATAAAATTACATAATTAGGTATTATGTCAAACCTGAAAACTTTCGGTAGAAAAATGTTCTTTTACCAACCACTCCCATTGTTTCTTGTCTACCCCTTGGGCACATTCTTAAGAGCCTCTTGGATTGGCTTACCCTTCACATAGTTTGCATGCAATTGTCCTCTCCATTTGTTCCATAACTCTTTCATCCATCCCAAAATATGATCCCGATGGATATCCATGTCATCACTCTCAAATTTATCCTGCAATACATCAAACATAGATTGATATCCAATATCATCACAGAAACTCCATGTTATATAGAAGAAAACATAGTCCTACAATAAAGCTTGAATTAACAAATGCCTTAGCTTTATTTCAATTTTATACATGAATACAGGGCAGAAATCAATCTGGCATACTCTTGAATGTGAAAGGTAGAGATCCTAAAGTTCTATGCAGTCTCAACCCAAAAGCAGCAAAACAAAAGACTCTCATCTAGCTAAATAACTTGATTAAATTTACTACGACCAACACTCAAACTTTAACTATCACTACCACTGAAACAATTGCTAGGGCTATTTAAATTAACTGATCTGCGGAGTTGATTGGTTCATAAGCTAGTGGAATCAGAATAAGCCCATGAATATAAACAGAGACAAGGATGCCAAAGTTTATCCATGAGATGAGAGTTTGCAAGTATTTCAAATGACACAGACCTAGGACAAGAAGCATATTTAAGCTGTTAGCTTAGCTATGCTAAATAAATTTACTGAAAATGCTCCAAGAATCTTGAGATATCACCTTTAATAAGCAACTTGAGGATTAAGTATCATGGTTATTAGCTAAAACTAGAGTTAGAGATTGCAGATTATTGAAATGTTCTTGCTAACTGGCGTACTGCATGAGTAAATCCCTTCTAGTGTGTAAGATATTCTTATTAGAAACAAAGCTACATAATGAAAGGTCCATGTTACTTCATCCTTATACCATGGAATTGTTACTACAGTGCATAGTAGAGATCGTTGCCATCTTAACCGAATAAAAAGTTGAACCAGAAAAATCATACCGAATTCATTTCGATGAGGTGATCAATTTATATATCAATCAATCAAAACCAAATAAAACGAAAGAAATTAACTCAAAACAGAGTATGCCATTCTAACAAGTACTTTGGACTTCAAAACAGAAGGGCATTAGAAGAAGACAGAAAACAGAAAACAGAAGAAGGGCATCAAATGAAATCTGGTAACAGATGAATTACAGAAAACAGAAATCTGGTAACTGATTCAATTGCAATACTGAAATTCTTTTTCTTGATATATCTTCTGTTCGACTCAAGCTATCAACTTCCAACTTTCAGAAACACTAAGAAAATGCATTCGCAAGAATGAAACTAGGATTACCTTAACAGCTGCCCACATGTGATTTAACTTCTCTTCCTTAATGAGATTCCACGATGATACTCCCAACGGGCATATATTACGGTCACGAACTATTTTTCCCAAGTGCCTCGAAAATAGATTGCTATTCTTTCCCACTATTCGATTATTATAGAATGTTACTTTTAGCTTTACTCCAACTTCAAGTGATGCAACTTCTTTGCACTTGTTACTTCCTCGAACCTTTTTTACCTTTCCAGCAGTACCTGAACCTACATTTGCTTAATTTATAATTGTTAGAAAATATTGTAAAAATGGTAAACTTGTGATCAAGCAGATTTGAGAAACTTTACTTGTTTCAACTGTTTGGGTGGACTGCATAACTTGATCAATAGAAGGAGAAAATGGAATATCAGTTTGCATATTCTCCTTGTCATGAAACAAAAGCTTTTGATTCATTGTTCGTAATCCTTGAGCGGCATACATGGTAGAGTCTAATCTTGTACTCTTAGAAGGTCTTGGCATATTTTGACTGGCATAATGAGAATTCGGATAGAAGGATTGCTCTTCATTTTCAGACTCTTCAAATGAGCACATAGATCTAACTCGCCCTCGTCCTTTCCCTAGAATACCTGGTGCAAGAAATCCTATTACTAAAAATTTGGCATTAAATTAAATTCAATTCTAAAGAAAAATAATAGGTTTGAGAAAACATACTTGCTTCAACTTTTTGGGTGGAGTGCATAACTTGATCAACATCCTTGTCATGAACCAAATGATTCTTATTCACTGTTCGCAATTCTTGAGCGGCAGACAAGGTACTCTTAGAAGGTCTTGACATGCTTTGACAATTATAATGAGGATTTTGACGGAAAGATGGCTCTTCATTTTCAGCTTCTTCAAGGGAAGACATAGATCTAAGCTCTTGATCTCGTTCCTTTCCCAGATCACCTGGTGCAAGAAATTACATGAGTACATGAAATCAAATCTAAATAATTACAAAATTAATTCTAAAAGAGAATAGATTTTAGAAATCGTACTTTCTGATTTTTTTTAATGTTGTACATAATGTCATCAGTAGATTTAAAAGATGGAATATTAGTTTTCATATGCCCTTTCTCAAAATCCAATTGATTTTTTTTCGTTGGTCCCATTTCAAACACCCCAAAGAGCACATAGATCGAAGCCCTCGTCCTCGTCCCTTCACTACAACACCTAGTATAAGGAAATCACATTAGTAAGAAAATAGCACTAAAATTTAGGTGTACAAATTGATAATAAAATATATTTGAAAAACCATACTCGTTTCAACAATTTGGTTGTACTTCATAGCTTGATCAGTAGATGGAAAAAATGGAATATCTGTTCTAGATACCCCTAAAGAGCTCAGAGATTTAATCCCTCTCCCCCGTCCCTTCCCTATAGCACCCGGTGCAACAAACACATATTTGGTAGTAGCTCTCCCAATAGATGCTACCTCATTTTCATTCTTTGATGGTCTCATATCAAACCTACAAAAAGAAATAAGACATTATAAATGCAATGTACCAACAAAAAAATATATAATCATAATGCATAACAATAATATGGTAATGGCATAAAGAGATACTTCACCTCAGTCGGTTCTTTTTCGTTTATTTTGTGTAGGATTTTCTAAATCTACAACATCACCATCCATTTGTTGCAAAATCTCATAGGAGTCGCGAGGTTGTGTCTTTCTTGCTACACACCAACCCTTGTTGGAATTATCATTAGCATAAAATACTTGAGATGCTTGGTCCGCTAATATAAAAGGCTCATTTGTTTTCAAATATCGCCCCCAATTAACACTTACAATACCATATTCATCTGTTTTAATTCCTTTCTTTTTATCATACACATCAAACCAATTACATCGAAACAAAGTCACTCTTCTTCCGGTGAATTGCAATTCAAGAACGTCAATTAAAACTCCATAGTAATCAATATTCTCACTATGTTCATCAGTCTCACCGACAACAACCACACCACAATTTTGAGTCCTTAAATATTTATCATAATCTTCCACATGAAATCTATATCCATTAACAACGTAGCCATTATAATGTAACACATATTGGGTCGGACCACGTGAAAGTGCAAGGAGATCTTCCATGATCTGACTATGATCTTCTTTATATAATTGTGCAACCTATTAAAAAGATAAGTTGATTAATTTAAAATGGGTAAAATATAATATTAGATTTTTAAATTTAATATGTATATATTACTCACCCTATCTTTAAACCATTCAATAAATTGTCTGTTCCATTCTGTATCAGACAAGTGTTGAGTAGAATCCACATGAGTTCGTGCAAATTCTCTACAAATTTTAGTTGAACCACAAATGTCATACATAAAGAATAAACAATCCTAAAGGAAACAACGAAAACAAAATGCGATATGAAGGACAAAATTTCATACTCTAGAAATGGTAGAACTTCATCACAATTCTTCAGTATGTATATATGTGCTTGATCCAATTCATCCGCTTCAAGATCATGATATTTTGGAGCTCCTAAAGTTTTTCCAGATTTACAAAATAGAGATAAACCACCATCAGAATTTTTTAAACCACCATCGTCATTTCGTTCTGGCCGATTAAACTTTGTGTCGATTCTATGAAGATACCTAGAACATAAGGTCATACATTCATTTGCAAGGTAACCCTCTGCAATTGAACCTTCTGGACAAGCCCTATTACCAATGAGAGATTTCAAAAAATACAACCATCGTTCTATAGGATACATCCACCGATACTGAACCGGTCCAGCAAGCTTAGCTTCATTAGCTAAGTAAGTAGGCAAGTGCACCATGACATCAAAAAATGAGGGAGGGAATACCTTTTCTAACTTACAAAGTGTTATAGGAATTTGAGCTTCAATCTGATCCAAGTCACTAGTCCTTAATGCCTTTGCTCCAAGCACATTAAAAAATAAAGACAACTCGATAAGTGGTTCACACACTGTTTTGGATAACATACCACGTAGAGCAAGAGGGAGTAAATGTTGTAGAAGAACATGGCAATCATGACTCTTTAATCCAGAAATCTTGTGCTCTTTCAAGTTAACATTTTGAGAAATATTAGATGAAAATCCATCCGGCACCTTTAAGTTCTTTAAGAAAAGGCATATGTTGTGCTTTTCTTGGGGAGATAATGTGTAACATGCAGTTGGAACTTCATATTTTTCTCCTTTTTTGATTGGGTGCAATTCCGGCCTAATGTTCATTTCTTGCAAATCGAGTCGAGTTTTAATGGTGTCCTTAGTCTTTCCTTTGGTATTCATGATCGTCCCCAAAATATTATCACATATATTTTTTTCAATATGCATAACATCCAAATTATGTCGCAACAAGAGTGATTTCCAATATGGAAGTTCAAAAAAAATACTCCTCTTATTCCAGTTATCTTTTCGAACATCATGTGATATCTTGGTCCTTTTCTTTGGATCCTTTGTTAACTGTAACCCTTTAAGATCTTGCATTTGATTAAGTATCTCAATACCAGAACGCATTTTCGGTGGGAGCCTTTTCTCTTTTGTGCCATCAAATGACTCTTTATCATTCCTCCATTTGTGATTAAGAGGAAGGTAACGCCGATGACCCATAAAACATTGTTTCTTACTATTCTTCAATCTGATTGAGGAAGTGTCTTTATTGCAACATGGGCATGCCAATTTACCTTTTGTACTCCATCCAGATAAATTTCCATATGCTGGAAAGTCATTGATGGCCCATAACAAAGAAGCATGTAACTTAAAATTTTGTTTGGTTGATGCATCAAAGGTCTCAACACCAATTTCCCATAACTCATTCAACTCCTCTATCAAGGGTTGAAGATATATGTCAATTGCATCTCCTGGACTATCTGGACCAGGTATAAGCATGGACATAATGAAATTTTCCTGTTTCATACACAACCAAGGTGGTAAATTATAAGGAATAAGTACCACATGCCAAATACTATATGAGGTTTTTGAATTCCGAAATGGCTGGAATCCATCACTAGCAAGTCCAAGTCGAATATTACGAGGCTCAGCTGCAAATGAGGGATGGAGTTCATCAAATGATTTCCATGCCATTGAATCAGCTGGATGCCGCATTGTTCCATCATCAACCCTTTTATCATGATGCCATGTCATTAGAGAAGATGTTTTTGAAGACATATACAACCTTTGAAGCCTAGGCTTCAGTGGAAAATAACGTAAAATCTTTGATGCTATTTTTTACCATTCTTATTATTCTTTGCTTCCCCGCTATGTTTATCTGTTTTCCATCTGGATGCACCACAGACTTTACAAGAATCAAGTAAATTATCTTCCTTCCAATATAGCATGCATTCATTTATACAAGCATCAATTTTTTGGTAGGAAAGCCCAAGATCCCGAATCACCTTCTTTGCCTCATAATATGAATTTGGCAAATTCGCTCCATCAGGCAGCATCTCATCCTTCAACATTTTTAATAACATTGTAAATGACTCGTTGCTCCAACGACCCATACTTTTTATGTGAAGCAATTTAATCAAAGTAGAAAGCTTTGAAATTTTTGAACTTTGGTATAGTGGCTTCTCGAAATCTTTCAATAGGCAGTAAAACTTTTTGGCTTCAACATTTGGTTCTTCTTCAAGTAAATCATTGTAACCAACATCAACATCAGCAGTGCCTCCATCATGGTTAGGATACAAATCCCTCAGCATTTCATGTATTTCATCCTCATCCTCATGATCATCTACTTCATTATCATCTTCAACTTCGCATTCCGATTGTGGCTCACCCAAAACTTCACCATGATGATACTAAAAAGTATAATTTTTAATTATTCCATACACTTTCAAATGTATCTCGACTGTCTCACGTGTTCCTAATGTTGTGTTACAACATTTGACACACGGACATCGTATTTCATATAATTCTCCTGTTCTTCTAAAGGCATAATCCAAAAACTGTTGCACCCCAATTAAGTAGGATTCGTCAAGTCGGTTATCAAGTTGCATCCATCGTTTACTTGGTGCCATAACCTTGGATAGAAAATAGAAATAATATTTGAAAAATTAAGATCACAAAAACATTAAGATGCACATTACGTTAAAAAGAAAGTAATAAGTAACTCTCTGATCATACAACTTATTATTTCTTCATTTTCATATATCATTTGCCTATATATATACTCTCAACTTGCTTTTTCCACATACCATATTCTCACATTCCTCTGTTCATATAAGTGACTTTTTGATATTTTTCTACATTTAATTCAATTCACCAAGCGAAAGCAACAAAGCACTTCCACAAGGAGCTACAGAAGAAATGGTCAACATTAGTATCCCACATCAAATTTCCCTAACTTTTATACTAGAAAGGTGATACTTCCCCTAAATCATTGAGTGCTTTAGAGGGTCCCAATCATGATTTAACAATTTCTTAATACCAGCTTGCTAATGATATTTTAAATTACAACTACATGCTTTTCTATTTAAGAACAATTACTTCCAAAGACTACTAAACCAAGACAAATCAAAACTGTCCTCATAATCACTTAGTAAAACAAGACATAGGCTTACATAACTTCTATTGATGTGCTAAAACCTGCTAAGGAGTGATATTAGCTTTGAATTTGGTTTATCTTGTGCTCAAGAAATTATTCAAATTACCCTGGCCTAACAGTTGTCCATTTACGGTGGTTTAGCTTTCGTCTTCTTCTATCCAGCTATTACACATTATTCCCAGTGGTTTCTTTGAGAAAACGTTAGCTTGTGCATCTTAGAAGATGCCTAATTACAAGACAATTATAAATATTTTGAGCTTTATCAATTGAGAATAATGATTTTTCTCCAAATCTATGATATATAGGAATTTCCTAGTATATACGCTACAACTCTGTCTTACTTTTGGCAGCTGGTAACATGTAAGCTACAGCTGAACCAGTCCATTGAGAATTTCTTCAATTTAGAGCTGACATCCACCATAATTCAATCTCACCCTTTTAATTTATGTTGAATTCTTCTGCGTAAACCCTTCCAGATACAAACCTATTGACTTCAATGTATATATCGTAAGCTAGACTTCTTGTTTTCAGTTTTATAAGATGTAACAGGTCTTAAGGATTATATGTAAAAAGATGAGTTGGATAGAAAATGTCATATTTGCGTCACAGTGAAGAAAAAGTATAAATAGCATTAGCCTGCACTTCTGTGAATTCAATATGATGGGCAAACTTCAATTTAACATATTGTAGCACAAACTATACTTGTATACTCAACAATAGAAGCTATATATCTTTGTCTCTACCATAGAAAAAACTGCCAACATCAAATATTAGTTCTATCTATTTACTACGCACACGTACAAACTTATAAATGTACATAGAATCCAGTCTAGACTATCCAAATATTAGATTACGTAATTAGATACTAGCACGACAATTGTGAATATAACATACTAAGCATCCGTCCACCCCGAAAATGCCTAAATTGATCAATGATGTATTGCTTGGCAACACCTTCATCGGCTTAACGAGTAACAATCTTGCTTATCTCTAGCCACAACTTTCCAGCAATCTTAGTTCCCCTAGGCGTAATCAGTAGACACATAAGGGACAGTATATATTGTCATTCTTGTGACACTGCAGTTACAACATCAAGGTCAGGCAATTAACACCCCTGGACTATACTAGATACTCTTTTACGATTCCATAACTAGAAACAAAAACTAAAAGAGAAAGAAATTGAAGAACCCTTTTGCGATTTCTGATTCAAATTAAAGAAATTGAATCCATATATAGAGTTCTAAGTTGCAGAAAACAAATAAAGAAACAAAAAATTGAACCACCTTTTTGCGATTTCTGATTCAAAGGGAAAAAGGACACCAAGAAGAAGAAACAAACGGAACATATCAAAGAGAAAGAAATTGAACTTACACTTGTTTATCGGAAAATCCAATAGTATAGTCTCCAAAGAAGAAACTGAACAGACGCGCGCCTCGCTCGATCAAACTGAACAGACGCCTTGCTGCTCGATCAAACTGAACAGAGTTTGACGCCTCGCTCGATCTTTGTAGCGACTGAGATTCTGATTTTTGAATGAGTTTAGCGGCTGAGATTCTGAATGTTGAAGCTTCGAGTTCGATTGGCAAACTAAACAGAGTTGTTTGAGGCCTCGCTCGATCTTTATAGCGATTAAGATTAATTTTGAATTTTTAAGGAGTTTAGTGGCTGAGATTCTGAATTTTGAAGGAGTTGGATTGGCAACCTCCTAGGGATTTTAGGCTTAAAGTTTGAGAGATTTTAGGGTAAAACACAATTTGGAGGGATTCGGTGTAATTTGGAGCTTAATTTCCTTTTGTTTTTTAATTTTAATTTTTATATTTCATTAGTTCCCGCCAGCCTATCCCGCTAAAATCCAGCATTAGAGACCAGATATTAATTTTTGTGTAGACAAGAATAGGTCTGGTCGTGTATTTATGTGTTAAAATTGTATATTAAGGACCAAAAAAAATTCTCATCCTTATAAGTTCACTTTTAGGGACCATAATTAAAACTTGTCCCTAAATACTGGTCCCTAATAAGGCTTTTTTTGTAGTGTTAGAGCATCTTTCAATTGTCGAAAGGCTATTTTCGTAGAGGATTAGATAAGTTGGTGAAGTGTCATAAATGATCTTTCCCGGCCTCAAAATTTAAGTGAAATTCAGAAGGGGCCATGTTTGCAGAAATAGCCATCTGGTTGAAATTGGCAAATAGGGAAGGAATATGCCAGTTTATTTTTTTTAAAAAAAAAAAATCATATTTCTTTTGATTAGAGCACATGGTGTCTGATTTTCAAGTATGTAAATTCTTTTGGCAAAGTTTGTTAATAGGGTGAGTTTCTGAAACTTTGTAATCTAGTTTGTTTTATCTTTAAAAAAATTGAAAAAAAAATGTGTTTTATTGTTATTGACCTTTCATTGACCCGAACTACGCATGGTCTGATTCATGCGGGGTCATGATACGTAGGAAATGTATATAAGATTCGACCACCACTAAAAAAAATAAAAAAAATAAAAAGAAAAAAGAGGGATTAATACCAAGCAAAGTTTGCAAAATAATGGAAAAGATACAGAAGTAAGAAAGACGGAATGCCGCATGCGGTAAAGGTCAAAACATGTAGAAATGGTTAACTGCCTAGGTGCACTGCATCCAACATGCAATAACATATCTGTTAAACTCTCTGAACTAACAAGTTTGTCGCATGTTCCAGAAAATTTTAGCAGTTGACTTGACAGAACATACTGGCCAATCACCATTACCATAATAGATCAAAAGGTCCAATTCCAGCCAGCATGTCTAGTTCCGGGAAAAGTCTCGATGGAGAGAAATAAGAGATGCAGATAATGAAAGAGGAAGTGGATAGGTTGAGACAACTGAAAACAGAGATGCACCTAGCCTGGGCTAGGGGACAGTCATCACCAAGCCTTCCTACACTTGCACCAACTCTGGAGCATCCGCCCATTGACCCCTCAGCAAGTGCCCCGATTTATCCATAGTATCAAGGGGAAAACCCTTATACACCCCAGGTTCCACCGGCTAAACAAAATCCTACTCCCCCGGTTACCCTTGTTTTTGTGGCACCTCCACCTGCTACTTTATAGAAGTTGTCGAGTGAGCCACTTTTTCAAATCCATGACAATTATTGCTATTCTCCCGAGCCTACCTTTAAGGCTCCTAAACCGCATTCATACACCCCTCACTGGGACAACCCGGCAGAACCGGAAAGGCATCTCAAAAGTTTGGAGCAGGAGGAAGTTATTCGAAAAGTTAAGAGCCTGGAGCAATCCTTCAGGAATATGCATGGTTTAGGCAACCAAGTCAGTGTTGCTTACAAAGATCCGTGCCCATTTCCAGATGTCCAGTTACCCGCTGGGTTCAAAATGCCCAAGTTTGATCTATACGAGGAGCATGGTGACCCAGTAGCCCATCTCCGAGGTTTCTGCAGCAAAATGCTAGGAGCCGGAGGGCGAGATGAAATCTTGATAGCTTACTTCGGTCAGAGCCTAGGAGGGTCCGCACTAGAGTGGTACACCAGGAAAGATCCCAGCAGATGGTTTACATGGGATGACCTGGCCCAAGCATTCATCGGCCATTTTCAGTATAATCTTGAAATAGTCCCTGATCGTTTATCATTGTTGAAGTTAGAGAAGAAGCCCGCAGAAAGCTTCAGAGAATTTGGGTTCCGCTGGAGGGAAAAAGCAGTGAGGGTGGATCCACCAATGAGAAAAAATGAGATGGTAGATTACTTCCTACAGACATTGGAACCAACCTACTTCGGACATTTGGTAACCTCCGTGGGTAAGTCATTTACTGAAGTAATAAAGATGGGATCCATGATCGAGGAGGGCTTGAAAGCTAACAAAATCATGAGCTATTCTGCTCTAAAGGCAACCACTCAAGCTATTCAGAGTGGCACTAGAGGAGTGCTTGGGAAGAAGATAAAAGTAGAAGTCGCAGCAATTGATTCCAGAGCCTGGTTCAGAACTAGAGGCCCTGCATCCAAGTATACTCCACCACAACCCCACCAACAAAATTACTTCCACAGTCCGTATAGCCACCCCCAACACTACTACCCAACACCGGATCCTCACTTTACTGTCCATCACGCCCAGGCATATGCCCCACCTCCCGTCCGGGCACCGTGGCGTGAACCAACATAACAAAATAACTACCCACCCCCAAGAGCATATAGGAACCCCACGGGTGCGGGTTTTCATCCGAACCAAGCCTTTAAGAATGACAAAGCACTAAAACCAAAGACTTTCACTCCCTTGGGAGAATCTTATACCAGTTTGTTCCATCGATTAAAGCAGGTAGGATTGTTGAACCCGGTCGAGGCCAAATTGCCAAATCCTCCTCCAAGAAATCTGGATCACTCTATAAATTGTGCTTATTGCTCAGGATGCCCAAGGCACGACATAGAAAAATGTTGGAGATTGAAAACGGCTATCCAGGAACTTATCGACACTCATCGAATTGAGGTCCAAACTCCAGCGGAACCCAACATTAACTAGAATCCACTCCCAACCCATCATAAGACCAACATGATCGAGTTAGTACATGTAGAAGAGGGACATGAGAAAACCTCTCAAACCGTGATGATGATCAGGTCCAGTGGGGTCGGAATCAAAAAGGGGCCAAGCCATAACAAGTCACTCATCCGTGAGAAGGAAGCACGTGATGGGTCGGAAGCAGAAAAAGGGAGTGCGAACAAAATACTTGTGAAACCAGAGGGGGTGAAGATAGTCGTACCAGGGGCAGCAACCAAACCTGTCTTAACTGTAGCGGGTGTCCGTATAGACCCCCTCATCATCAAGCCGACAGTTCAGTTGCCGATAGCCGACAGCAAAGTCGTTCCATGGAACTATGATCGGGTTACAATGACATACAAAGGAAAAGAGATCAAGGAAGAAGTTTGTGAGGCACAAGGTTTGACTCGTTCAGGGAGATATTTCGTTCCTGGAGAATTAAGGAAGACCAATCTGGCAATAGTGAAACAACCAGTAACCGATAGTGAAGTAGAGGAGTTTGTGAAGAAGATGAAGTTGCATGATTACTCTATCTTGGAACAACTCAAGAAAACCCCGGCTCAAATTTCATTACTGTCATTACTGATCCATTCTAAAGAACATCGAAAGGCCTTAATGAAATCCTGAATGAGGCCCATGTACCTGAAAAGATCTCCGTCAGCCACCTAGAAAAGATTACGAATAGGATATTCGAGGCAAACCGGGTTACCTTCACTGATGATGAGCTGCCTAAGGAGGGTACCGAGCATAACAAAGCCCTATATCTTACGGTGAAATGTGAAGAGTCTGTGGTTACTAGGGTTTTGGTTGACAACGGGTCCAGTGCGAACCCTCTCTACATTGAACAAGATGAAAGTGGATATCAGAAGGGTGCGTAAGAATCGCATCTATGTCCGAGGATTCGACGGAGGAGGCAATGAATCAGTCGGGGATATAGTGTTGGTACTGACAATCGGACCTGTGGAATTCACCATGGAATTCCAAGTGTTGGACATGGTGGTCTCGTATAACCTTTTGATAAGACGGCCGTGGATCTGTGCTGCAAAAGCGGTTCCGTCTAGCCTACACCAGCTTGTCAAGTTCGAATGGGATCGACAAGATATTGTGGTCCATGGAGAAAATGATCTACAGCCCGGCACCATCGTTCCCTTTGTTGAGATAGAAGAGGACGTCGGGCCATGGGTATACCAGGTTTGCGATGCGGTATCTGTTAACAGAGTTCCGGAGGGGGAGTACATTCCTGATGACAAAGTAATCTCTACGGACGTCATGGTGGCTTACGAAATGCTGGGAAATGGTTTCGTGCCCGGCAAAGGCTTGGGTGCATCTCTGCAAGGTATTGTATAGCTGGTATCCTTGCCTAAAAATGTAGAGACTTTCGGTTTGGGATTTGAACCGATGCTAGAAGACATTGAGCGAGCTATGTGAATCAAACAGAAGACATGGGTACTACCAAAGCCTGTTACGTGCCTCTCCCGATCCTTTGTCAGGTCCGGAATTAGAAGACGTCCGACAACATGGACTTCCGGCCCTATAGTCAGACCAGATGAAGAGTTTCTGAGAAAGTTCGAGGATCTGTTCTCGGATGTATGCATGTTAGAAGATGGTGAAGGTCCCAGCCATGCTGAAATACAATTTGTGGGGCCAAAATCGAAATTGAATAATTGGGATGCTACTCTTCTTCCTATCCGAAAGGAGTCTTGGTAGTCCGCTTTGTGTTTGTCTTTCAAGTTTTGTTTGGGACTATCCCAGGGTTGTAGTCCATTTCATTTTGCTTCCCCGTTTGGGTTAGAGTGTGAAAACCTTGTTTTCTTGTACTTTCCAATTAATGAAATTTTGTTCCTTTTGCTTCTAATTTTGTTTATTTTTCCTTTTACTTTCCTGAGCAGCTTTCTTTCAACTTGATCTTAATGATGTGGCGTGCCTAAAGAATAATCAACCCAGTTTAGAAAGTCAATCTGGTTCAGAAATAATAATAATAAGAAATAACGAGAGTGAATCAGAATACGACGAAGATGAAGCCTTAGAAGAAATCGGCGAGGAATTGAGTCAATTCGAAGAAAATCCCAAACCCAATCTAAATGATACAGAGGGTGTCAATCTTGGGGAAACAGATGATGTTAAAGAAACCAAAATAAGTGTCCATCTCGAACCAAACCTCAGAGAAGAATTAATCAAAACACTCGTGGAATTCAAAGATATTTTCGCATGGTCGTACGACGACATGTCGGGCCTCAACACTGATCTAGTGGTTCACAAATTACCCATTGAACCGGCATGCCCTCCCGTCAAGCAAAAACTACGGAATTTTAATATTCAGATGAGTGTAAAGATCAAGGAGGAAGTGACCAAGCAACTACAAACAAAAGTTATTCGTGTCACTCGATACCCCGATTGGCTGGGTAACGTAGTACCGGTGCCGAAGAAAGACGGGAAGATCAGGGTATGTGTTGACTACCGCAATCTCAACAAGGTAAGCCCTAAGGATAATTTTCCGCTTCCCAATATCCATATCTTAATCGATAACTGCGCCGGGCGCAAGATCGGATCCTTTGTGGACTGCTATGCGGGATATCATCAAATTTTAATGGATGAAGAGGATGCAGAAAAGACAGCTTTTATCACACCATAGGGAACTTACTGCTACCGGGTAATGGCGTTCGGCCTGAAGAACGCAGGGGAAACATACATGAGGGCGATGACTATGGTGTTTCATGATATGATACACAAAGAAATTGAAGTGTACGTGGATGATGTGATCACAAAATCGAGACATCAAGAAGACCACATAGCCGACCTCAGGAAGCTTTTCCAAAGACTTCGAAGATATGATATTTAGCTCAACCCGGCTAAATGTGCTTTCGGGGTTCCATCAGAAAAGTTGCTAGGATTCATCGTCAGCCAATGAGGCATTGAGTTGGACCCATCAAAGATCAAATCCATCCAGGAATTACCCCCGCCAAAGAACAAAACAGAGGTAATGAGTTTGTTGGGAAGATTAAATTATATCAATAGGTTTATTGCTCAGCTTACAACAACATGCGAACCCATATTCCTTCTGTTGAAGAAAGTCCCTATGATAGAATGGACGACAGAAGCTTTCGACCAAATCAAGGGGTATCTGTCAAACCCACCCGTATTAGTTCCGCTGAACCTGGTAGACCTCTGATTCTTTATCTAACGGTCTTGGAGAATTTGTTTGGCTGTGTACTGGGGCAGCATGATCTTACGGACAGAAAGGAACGGGCCATTTATTATCTTAGTAAGAAATTCACAGTCTACGAGGTTAAATACACTCATTTGGAGAAGACCTGTTGTGCCTTAACTTTGGTAGCCCAAAAGCTGAAACATTATTTGTCTTCCTACACTACTTATCTCATTTCACGTTTGGATCCATTGAAGTATATTTTCTAGAAGCCTATGCCTACAGGGAGGTTGGAAAATATTACTTACGGAGTTCGACATCATATACGTGACAAGGACGGCTATGAAAGCTCAAGCCCTAGCCGATCACTTAGCCGAGAATCCCGTTGACGACGAATACGAACCTTTGAGGACGTATTTTCCAGATGAGGAAGTATTGCAAATTGATGGGTTGGAACTAACCGAGGAGCCGGGTTGGAAGCTTTTCTTCGATGGAGCGGCGAACGCAAAAGGAGTCGAAGTAGGGGCTGTACTTATCTCTGAAACAGGACATCATTATCCTGTCACTGCTCAACTGCGTTTTCATTGTACCAACAATATGGCTGAGTACGAAGCATGTATCTTAGGGTTGCAATTAGCAGTGGACATGGATGTACAGGACGTCTTGGTCTTGGGGGACTCGGACCTCCTGGTACATCAGATACAGGGAGAATCGGAAATAAGAGATTTGAAGCTTATCCCATATCGTCAATGTTTGCATGATCTGACTAAGCGTTTCCGGTCAGTAGAATTCAGACATATCCCAAGAATGCATAATGAGGTTGCCGATGCTTTAGCTACTTTGGCATCGATGTTACATCATCCGGACAAGATTCATGTTGATCTGTTACATATTCAGGTTCGGAATCAACATGCTTATTGCAATATGGTAGAGGATGAAATGGATGGCGAGCCATGGTTTCATGATGTCAAAGAATACCTCAGGATAGGAATATACCCAGAGCAGGCAACTGGAGATCAAAAGAGAGCTATTCGGCGATTGGCAAACAGATTTTTCCTTAGTGGAGGAGTGCTATACAAAACAACCCCGGATTTGGGATTGCTGAGATGTATAGATGCAGGTCAAGCCACAACAGTGATGAAAGAGATACATGCCGGAGTTTGTGGGCCACATATGAGCGGATATGTATTGGCAAAGAAGATTCTTCGAGTAGGATATTATTGGCTCACTATGGAGCGTGATTGTCGTTGTTTCCGCGCAAAGAGGGGCAGCTGTGAGCACGTGATTTTTGCCTTACATGAGAATTACTCCCAAAAATTTCAAAATAAAATAGTTTTGTGTTGTGCGTGATTTTTTGTGATTTTTGTGTTATTTTTCTCTTATTATTTGCATTATTGTGTGTGCGAGTCTATTTAAAATACAAAAAGTGTTTGCATTTGCATATTAATTCATGTTTGCAATCTAGAGTAATTAAGTTTGTTTCACGAAAAAAAAAAAATAATAACAAAAAATAATGTATTTTTGCATTTTTACCATTTATTGTCCAATTGTGTGATTTCACTTTATATTTAATTGATATTTAATTATGTATGTTAATTATTAGTATAACTTAATTAGTACTTTTATAAATTTTATTTAATTTTGTAGTATAGTTAGAATTTTGTTTTAATAAGATTAGGAACTAATTAATTAAGGAAAAGGAAGTAATTGAAAACTTGGTTTGAAATTCGGATAAGCCCAAATTCCCTAAAGTCCAAGCGGCCCAATTACCCAGTCCAATTCGAACCCTTCTTAGAGATATCCAAACGACGTCGTTTGGTCATACTTGATTTGGACCATTGATCTCAAGTTGATCAACGGCCAAGATCCTATCTTCCCTTACCCATTTTTGTTTAACCCGACCCATTACCCGTTCCAAAAACAAACCAAGATCACAACCGTTGGATTTTTATAATCCAACGGTTCATATCAATTCAGGCAATTTTGATATATCATCTTCCCCCCCAATACCCCCAAACCATTCCCATTCCTGAAAATCCCCAATCCAAGAACCCTAACGGCCGCCACCCCGTTCCACCGCCTGAAACCCGGCGGCAACAACGCCGCCGGTCACCAAAATAACACCCCTGAACCACCAAACCACCCTGAGTCCGAATCCATAACTCCCTCTCCTCGAATCATCACCAAATGGTTCGAATCTTCAATCGAAGATTCGAGCCAAAGTCAAAACCATCCCCAATCAACTCCAAATTCATACCACAGCACCCCCGCAACCCCCTCACCACCATACCGTCGTTGGTTCCCTTCGAATCAACCCAGGATTTGTCGGATTTCAATTAAACCGTATGAACCCTAAAACTCGAATTGGAGTTTCTTCATCGGACTTTATGAAGATTAAGGTCTAATAGACCTTAATTGACTTGTTTTTCACTAGAAAAACATTTCAATTAAGGTCTTTTCAACCTTGAATCCCAAAGCCCAAGTTGGCCGAGCCTCGAATAGTTTTCAAGGTATTTCTTCTTCTTTTATATTCTCATCTATTCATACTCGTCATTGTAGTTTAATCAGTTTCATTCGTCGTTGATTTTCTTTAAATAGTTTTCAATTTTCTGTTTTTCTTTCTTCTATCAAAGACCTTTATTTGGTCAATTTGTTGTTTCTGATGTGTTTAATTAAATATGTTAGTTATAGAATACGAACTCGCGTCGATTAGCGTCGTCGAATAGTTAACTTGGCATACGACCGGCATTGGCCGAGATTGGTGAGATCACTGTCTATTGGTTTCGAATTGTTATCAATAACACATGTTATAGTTAATCGAATGTCGTCGGGCAGTGGGTTACCATTGTTTCAAATTGTATTGAGTTGGCGATTTGTTTGATTCATGTGATTGATTGACATTGATTCCATTAATACTGAATTGGTTATAGCCGAATAGTTGAGGATCAATTGTTAGACTTTATTTTGTCGAAATACCATTGAGAGTTTTGTCCTGTTTGTTTAACTTTGATTGCTGGCCGTGTCAATTAAGCAGTCGATTTATTTGTTATCGTCGATTAGTTTCATAAGTTTGCTTGTTAACACATTAGAACAATACTTAGCACTGCCAATTTGCTCCGAAGCTACTGGTTGGATAAAAAATCTGGAGCTGTGTGTGTTTTTTGAATTGTCAGTGATGTTGGGATATATCTGTTAGTGTTTTGAATCAGAATGATAACATCTTAGGATTTAAAGATTGCCCTACCCATGAAACAAAGCAGTGGAACCTGCTGTTACAGCAGAGCACTTAGCCAGGTCTAGACATAAGCAATTGTTTAAATAATAGGACCCATTCTTAGACATATTATAGTGATAAAACAGAAGGATGGGCTGTCAGGGAATATTTGAGTCAGAAATTAGTTTTTAATATTGTTAGGTGCTCTTAAGAGCTGTAAATCAGGAAAACACATGGGAGGGATTGAAAAGTTTACAGAGAGGCATGTGCAGAGCAGGAGAGGCAAGGCTGTTGTATTTTGGTCTATAAAAACAGTAGGCAGAGGGAGTTTAAGAAAGAAAAAACACACTGGAACACAGGGGGGAGAAAGTTTTAAAGTGAGGAAAACAGAGAGAGTTTTATGAGGGATTTTGGGGATACATACACAGGCGGACAGTGAGAGATTCCGAGAGACATAGAGAGACATTCATATATACATAGAGATAGACTCTTAGAATGCTGGTCTGGAACATTGAGAAACACATAGGCTGAGACACTGAAATATACAGATTAGGGATAGACATTAGAGGGCTTGGAGATTCCTGAATTGAGCTACATTTCCCCGTTCGATTGGTTCACTAGAGTCAGTAGCATTTGCTGGTTGGCTTTCAAGCAGACTTTGGGTTCAGTTGAGGCATTCTAATAAAAGTTTGGTGTTGTGTTGTTGTGGTTCTTGTGCTGTTTGCTGTTTGTTGTTACTGCTGGTCGTGGCTCTTTGCTGTTTGTTTATTTGGGTGTGACTGTTTGGTCTCTGCTACAATTGGCCTTGGTTGATTGACTGTTTTGAATTGCATTTGGATTGTGTTGTTGGTGCACGCTTGCATTGCTTTTGCTGTTGTCCATTGTTACTGTTGACTTCTTCTTCTCCTTCTGTTTCCATTGTCCAGGTACTCTCTATATCCTTGTATACAATTGTAAAGAATCGATGAGAGTTTGACTTGGAAAATCAAATGAAGAAGCATATACGAAACAGTTGACTAAGTTCATTCGATGTTCTATTTTTGTATCCATTTGTGAAATGTTTAGCTAAATACTCGTCTATGATTGAAGATGTATGAAGTTTGATTAGGATTGAGTAAACCAGTTGTAATCATGACATGAAATAATTGAACATTTTTTCTATGAAGATTATGTGACTGTGATGATGATGTTCAATATTGTAGTATTAATACCTCATGTTGGTTTGGTTACTTTGATTATTGAAGTCTCGTGTGCCAAAATATACGGAGT
The DNA here is from genome assembly GCA_032618575.1 of Nicotiana noctiflora. Lineage (NCBI taxonomy): Eukaryota > Viridiplantae > Streptophyta > Magnoliopsida > Solanales > Solanaceae > Nicotiana > Nicotiana noctiflora. Next base: position 214,700 of record JASVEL010003720.1, on the reverse strand, counting down.
AATACGATCTCATGGATACTTTGATAATAAATTCTAAAGGTAGCTTAATAGCTTAGCCATGTATATAAAGGAATCTGAAAGCTAGTACCATGTCTCACTACCATTTTTATAACAATCTGTCATGAACTTAGATTATTAGATAATTGCAATTGGGGTTGGGCTATTAATTGGAACTTAAATAAATCATGCAAACGAGGACTTTAATGTGAATCATTCGCATATGTCAAATAGTTGCGGGTTCGACGTCGGAATTTGATAGCCAACTCTATAGTATAAATGACAAATTCCTTGGCCTCGTCTCATTAGAAATGGATCCATAAGTCCGTTGGTATAAACTTGACTGGGAGGTTTTAATGTATAGTTTTAAAATATCGTTTAACCAGGACCTTGGTTTATTGTTTGAGACCAGTCAAATAAAAAGGCATAATCATGTTAGGTCTGGCCTTTAATAAAAGAGCGAGATGAGCCTCGCCGCACTAAACACCTAATTGTGGGGTCCTCGAATAATTGTCATGGAAACTTAGACTTGGCAGGACCGTCTAGTGAATTTCACGGGCCTTTCCTAAAGTTAAATAGACGATAAACTCTTTAGGTACAATTTGAAATAAAATTACTTTCCTGAATACGGGTGTGCATTTATGTGACCCAAATCTTACTCTCGGCGAAACTGAAATACATTAAAGTCACAGGCGTACCGGTTGCGGTGTGACTCGAAATGTGTTTTCGTGACGTCGCAATTCTTCTAAAAATTGAAGTTGGAAACACATACATATTGTTAAAAAGTGTATAGCAATTCATATAAAATTGAGAACGACGGTTGAGCGACCGTGCTAAAACCACGGAATCCGGAGTGCCTAACACCTTCTCCCGGGTTAACAGAATTCCTTATCCAGGTTTCTGTTTCGCGGACTATAATACAGAGTCAATCTCCTCGGATTCGGGATTAACCGATGACTTGGGACACCATTATCCTCCCAAGTGGCAACTCTGAAAATTTAAATAAATTGATCCCGTCTCGATTGTCCTTTAATTGGAAAAAACTCCCCGCGCTCCTGCGGGTGCGGTAAAAAGGAGGTGTGACAGCTCTGGCGACTCTGCTGGGGATGATAACCTCTGAACTTCGGTTCAGGGTCTAAGAATTCGAGCTCAGTTAAATTGTTGTTTTGTCTATATCCGATTTTATTACATGTTTAATTAATGTGCTACATGTCTACCGCTTTGATACTAGTTGCACTGTATATACAAATTGCTATATGTTTACCGCTTTGATATTGCGTGAACTGTATATAAAACTGTGCCGAAAACCCGTCTCTTCTTACCCCCGGGGATGTGCTTACTGGTTGAGACTCCCCTTTCCGTTAGTGTCAATACCAAAATAAGAAAAGAGGCAGGATAAGTTACAAAGCCGGACGATCCCGCGGGTCCCCGGTACGTAGCTCCCTCCTCAAATCCGAGTTGTCTGCTCGGGTACACGGTCTAGTACCATTGAAAAGCATCGGGATATTGAGCCTAGATTTAGGACGTTTATTTGCATCATATCTGACTTAGGGGACTCAACGCAGGGGTTGGGTCCGTCTAGGACAGGCAACCCGAAATAAAAGACCACATGTTATATGTTGCATTTATTTGTTCTAGATTATTACGGACTAAATTCCTGAAAAACAAAAAGAGAGGAAATTTTAGAATAGAAAAAATCGAAATGTCAACGAAACGCTGTCGAAAGTTTGAAAAGAAAATTTGAAAAATAAGTGGAACAATTTTGTTGAAATAATTGGTCAAATGATCTGACCGAACTACGCAGGTTTGATTCTCACCACTAGGTGAGATACGTAGGCAACCCTCATCGGGTTCAACCACCCCTTTAAAAAACAAAAAAAATGTGTGTTTAATTTTGTCGATAAAATCAAAGTGATGCCGTTTTTGCAAATAACCGAATGTTCCGAAAGGACGCCGGAAGGCTGTTTTTTGCAAAAATAGCCACTTTGAATCATTTTTAATAATTTGCGGCCACAACCTTGAAATATTCCTTGTGGAAATGTTGCAAGGCCATAGCCGCAAAATCAAGTCCGAGTTCACACCCCTTTTGCAAAAAATAACCAAAAAAAATGTTAAGTTTTTGATTTTGTTATAAATGAGTCGGGTGATGCTATTCTTGCTCAAAATAGTTGAAAGGTTGTATCTGCAAAATTAAGTTTGAGTCATCACTCAACTTTTCAAAAAATAATCACTTTATCAAATAAGCCATTACATGGTCGGTCTTTGCATAAATAGCCACTTTTGGCATTTGAACTTCTTCAGTCTTGTATTGGACTGTGTCGGTGCTGAACGATGCCCCACAGGCCCCATGATAAAAAGTTTGAAATAAAGTTTTGCAGAAAGAGCCACCTTCTCTAAATAAGCCATTACATGGCCAATTTGTAAAAAATAGTCACAATTGACATAAAAAATTTCTCAATCTTTTGTTGGCCTATGGCGATGCCGAATGATGCCCCATAGGCCTCAGGATAACAATTTTTGATTTTTGCGTCTTCTGAAATAAAATTTTGCAAAAATAGCCACTTTGTCTAAATAAGCCATTACGTGGCCATTTTATGAAAAATATAGTTTTGCGTTGGTTTATGGTGATGCCGAACGATGCCCCATGAGCCACGAGATTAAAAAAAAAAAAAAAAAAAAATTTCAAGTTTATCTTTTTTTTAATTAAATTTCGCAAAAAATAGTCATTTTGTCAATTAAGCCATTATATGGCCAATTTTGTAAAAAATAGTCAATTGATATTAAAAAACTTCTTAGTCTTGTGTTGGTTTATGGCAATGCCGAACGATGCCCCCATGAGCCGCAGGATGAAAAATTTTCAAGTTTATCTTTTTTAAATAAATTTTGCAAAAATAGTCATTTTGTTAATTGAGCCATTATGTGGCTGATTTTGTAGAAATAGTCATAATTGACACCAAAAATTCTCTTATTTGTGTAGAAATCTCCTACACAAGTTTATAGTTGGAGTCGGCTTATATAATTTTCCTTCAAAGAAAAATCAAAAAATAATAATAAAAATCAAATAAATATCTCTTTATTTCTTGCATTAATTTGCAAGAACTACGCTCGGTCTGATTCATGCGGGGTCATGATACGTAGGCAATCCACATAGGATTCGACCATATACATAACCAAAAAAAAAATGAAAAAACTACAACAAAAAGAAAAAAAAAAAAAAAAAAAAAAAAAAAAATTGCATCCCTAATGTGCGTTTACCTACCTGTCAAATAGCCTAACGCTAACATGATGACTTCGCTTTGTTGTGTCCATTTCCAGAAAGGTGGTTGGTTGTGGTTCTAAAATAACTCTTCCCTGTAACACAAAGTCAGAGGACAATGGCAGAGAATCTCAAGACTGAGTGGGTTGACACCGATACCCGACAACGACTGGTTGAACGGAACCACGAGTCAATAGAAGAAGTCAAAATATTGAGACAACATGTGGCTGACATGTACCGGGCATGGATGGATGGAAAAGCACCACCTCCGCCACCACCTAGCTTCCTGGATTCTGTCCTTACCCGTACAATGAACCCGATGCCAGATGATCTCCCGCACTCTCCATATATACCCGCCTATCACAACTTCTCCATCCATTCGAGTAGCTCAATTACTCGTCCCCCAACTATGTTTTCACAACGCTACTCCCGTCCCCAACACCACTACTCTCCCCGGGACAACCAAAATCGTACTTCACCTTCCGGGTACCCAGCTCCACAAAAGGCTTACCAACCCCCACGAACATACCGGAAACCCCCCGGGTCAGGTTTCAGGCCAAATAAGGCGTTTAGGGAGGAAAGGTTGTTGAAGCGAGAAAAGGCGCTCACCCCTATCGGAGAGTCCTATGCAAGCCTGTTTGAAAAGTTAAAACATGTCGGCCTGATTACACCGCTCCCCGGATATACTCCCGACCCACGTGCAAGAAGCTTTGATCCTACTGCACGATGCGCATACCACTCCAATGTCAGAGGGCACGATATTGAGAGTTGTCGTACCTTGAAAAAGGAGATAGAAAGAATGATTCAAAAAGGGTGGTTGATTGTGATCAATGACGACGACAAGGAGCACACGAATCCTCTGGGTGGTGTATTGACTGAAGCTAAAAATGTTGAAGCAGATGGCAGCCTCGGCAATATTGATGCAGAACTTAGTGGCTAAAATGTTGTGCTTGGTAATTGGGAAGACACTCCATCTTTTGGTCAGCTAGATGGAGCTTTGGTGGTTCGTTTTGTCGTCATTTCTGTTGTCCGAGTTATTTTCAGGTTTTCCTGTGGTCAAACCCTTTTGTGTTAGCAGTTTGCAAGTCTTGCCCAGTTTTGTTTCAGGGCTGTACTCTAGTTTGTTTTGCTTGTTTTGTCATTGAACCATTTCGTTATTAGTTTAATGAAACTTTCGGTCTTTTGTTACTTCCGGTCATTTTATTTGTTTAGTTCTTTTTACCCTTTAGATTTGTCTTGTGCTCAAACGCCGAATCTAGTGACACGACATGCGCACACATAATTGTGGCTTAATTCTAAAAGTTAATCATTAAGCAATTGGAAGATGATCGGGTCATCTAAAGGAAATAGAAACAATTTGAGATTATTCGGATCCCGAGTCATGTGAAATCGGGGCAACTAAAAAGGAAACAGTTAAAGGCAAGCTGGCCAAATCGACGTGGGGTCATTCACAATAATGAAAATGAGAGTGTTGTCCAACTGTGCTTTAAAGATATGACGAATGTTAATTGTGTTGTTTATACTTGGCATGTTTTGAAGATTGGAATGACGAAGGCATTTTGTTCTGCTATCCAAACACTTTATCCATCGTCAACCCTTTGAGCCTTACTTTAAATTCTTTCACACCCCTCATTCGGAATTAGTTACAAAGACTAGAAACACAAGTTTGAAAGGTAAGAGAAGACAAGTTTGAAAGGCAAGAGAAGAAAGGGATAAAGAAAAAAGTAAAGAAAAAGAAAACAACAAAAAGAGATAAAGAAAAGAAAAAGAAAAATGTGTGAAAAAAAAAGAAACTTGAAAAAGAGGAAGTGGGAACTACGTTTGACCTGATTCCTTAAAAAGGATACGTAGGCGCTTCACAGCTCGGTCATAGTGTAAATAAAGAAATAAAAATTCCCAAGTAAGAAACTGGGGCCAAGAAAAAATTTGTGTTTATGTAAGGAAAATATAGGATTCCGAAGGTTGTAATTTTGAACCCAATTTGTTTTATTTTGAGCCTTCAATACCCTTTCTTTCTAGCCCTGTCCAAACCCACATTACGGTCCAAAGAAAGACCTTTTGACCAATCTTCAAAAGAGGCTGAGTTAGGCAAATGAGAGAAGTCTTATCAGAACATAACACTCTGATTCCCATCAGAAAAGACTCCGATCTCCAGCAGAAAATAGGATAGCCTTAGCGGTAACACCCCTAATCCCCAGCAAAAAGTAACACAAATGAGAGAGTCTTAGCGGTGAAAACCTTCACAGGCACCATAAGGCGATGAAAACTGAGAGAAAAACCGAAATGAGAGAGGCTTGATAGTGAAAACCCCTCGGGCACTACAAGTCGAACGAAGATTGGAAATCAGATGGGAAAGCCCCAGGCGAAGATTACGAAAGGCGGTTTAACGATGGAAGATAGGCTATATGTGCATGTCATGTCCATTAGAGTCGGTACCCACGTTTGATAGGTTTACTTTATAATTTTTCTTTTTAGAGAGTCATCTTCCTTTTTGTCTTTTATTTTGTCTCCTTTTATCTTTATCCCTTTTTTATCGAATATTCCTCAATAGAGTCTGTTTGCAAGAAATGACTGCAAAATTTTCCATCAGCTTTCCAATTACGCAAGACGGGATTTTGATTGGTACACCCAAGTGGTATAAGTCAGGAAGGATCAAGCGCCAGGCCAGTGTCCAGAGGGATATTCCCCAGCAATAGGAAAATGACAAAGGGAGGGATTGATGTCAATAAGGATATCTCAAGGAAGGTTAATGACCTCAAGAAAGGTTAATGAGACTCAAAGGTTGGGAAATGCCCAGTCCTTAGATATGCCGCAAAAGAAGGAGAGATATCCCCAGCAGGAAGGTATTTTCAGTGACAAGGGTGAACAAAGAAAATGGTTCACCAGTAAAACATGCAAGGTCTTCACAAAGGGTCACTATCATAGGAATTCGGGTGGTCAGTGGAAAACCACGTGGACAGGTTTGCAAATAAAGAGTCGTCAAGGAAGGCGGGGAAGCAAGAAAGGAGAAAACTATCCCCAGCATGAACATCATCAAATGATAACATCCCCGGCAGGGTCTGACAATGAAACGCAGAGCATGGAAAGAGGAGGAGAACCATCCCCAGCAAGAGCACCACAACCAGCCACCACATTTTAAAACTAACCAATTTTTCTTTGATTTGAAACAGGAAGAAGAGGGGTTGTTGGCAGAAAAGCATGCCACGAAGAAGATTCTCAAACTGGGGCATAAAATTTTCTCCCGTTGCGAAAATTTTCTCGAAACCAAATACCCGATTGGGGAAAGAAGCCGGATAACGCGAGGAAATGATCTTTGAACCCGATTATCCCCAGCAGCTTTGAAAAAAAAAAAAAAAAAAAAAAAGAAGAAGAAGAAGAGAAAACAACAAGTTGTGATAGAGGAAATTACACCCCCAGCAGACAAAGACAAAACGAGGAAGCTTGCGTTCAGAAAGGCAAGAAGTCGGTATCATCCCCAGCAGTTCTCGAAAAAATGAAACACTGATTTCGAGATTTATCCAGCAGCACTATAGCCTACAAGTTTTTCAAGGGAGCCAAGCGCGAGTCCTGAATGAGGTTTGGAAAGAGGAAAAAGGAAAAGGGATCCCCCGACAGTGTAATCCCCAGCTGATGACATTTCAATCCCCAACGAGCCCGGGAGAGAATAAAGGGTTGAAGGAAGTAGAAAAGGAGGAAATAAAGAAGACCATCCCCAGCAACATTATCCCCAACAGGTAAGTAAACAATTCCAAAGATATCCCCAGCAGTCAAGAGAAAAATAACATGACCCAGGAGGAAAGCAATTCCAGAACAAGATAATTCAGAAGAAAGGACGGCCCAAGAAGCGATGCAGGAAGAAGAAAGTGGTGCAGGAAGGCGACATGGATAGGATGGAGTTAGTGAGATGTTGTTGAAGTCAGGAGCCCGCCTGAAGAGAGGAATGGCGTTTAATTTTCAGAGTTGATGATTGAAGTCAGGAGCCCGCCTGAAGAGAGGAATGGCGATTTATTTTCAAAAGATGTTGTTGAAGTCAGGAGCCCGCCTGAAGAGAGGAATGGCGTTTAATTTTCGGAGTTGATGATTGAAGTCAGGAGCCCGCCTGAAGAGAGGAATGGCGATTTATTTTCAAAAGATGTTGTTGAAGTCAGGAGCCCGCCTGAAGAGAGGAATGGCGTTTAATTTTCAGAGTTGTTGTTGAAGTCAGGAGCCCGCCCGAAGAGAGGAATGGCGATTTATTTTCAAAAGATGTTGTTGAAGTCAGGAGCCCGCCCGAAGAGAGGAATGGCGATTAATTTTCAGAGTTGATGATTGAAGTCAGGAGCCCGCCTGAAGAGAGGAATGGCGATTTATTTTCAAAAGATGTTGTTGAAGTCAGGAGCCCGCCTGAAGAGAGGAATGGCGATTTATTTTCAAAAGATGTTGTTGAAGTCAGGAGCCCGCCTGAAGAGAGGAATGGCGATTTATTTTCAAAAGATGTTGTTGAAGTCAGGAGCCCGCCTGAAGAGAGGAATGGCGTTTATTTTCAAAAGATGTTGTTGAAGTCGGGAGCCCGCCCGAAGAGAGGAATGGCGATTTATTTTCAAAAGTTGATGATTGAAGTCAGGAGCCCGCCTGAAGAGAGGAATGGCGTTTATTTTCAAAAGATGTTGTTAAAGTCAGAAGCCCGCCAGAAAAGCAGAACGCCGTCTCAGTTTCCAAGATTTGATAAGGATGGTGAACAATCGAAAGTGACATAGTGTAACGGAAATCCCCAGCATGAATCAGAAGGAAGGCGACAAATTTTCAAAAGATGTTGTTGAAGTCAGGAGCCCGCCTGAAGAGAGGAATGGCGACTTATTTTCAAAAAATGCTGTTGAAGTCAGGAGCCCGCCTGAAGAATGGAGTGGCAATTTACTTTCGAAGTTGTGTGGGGAAAGCAGTAGAGTATAACAGAGATCCCCAGCATGAATCCAAGTTTGTAAGCAGAAGGAAGGCAACAAGGATCAAAAAGATAGACTCAGACTGCAAAGGAGAATAGTTCGAAGATCACAGAGAAGGAACCAATGGTCAGAGGTCGGCAATCAAGATAGGCCGAAATAACAATTGGCAAAAGAGAAGAAACATCAGAAGGAACAATCAAGCCAACAAAAAAGCAAGGCGGCAAAAGCAAGTTGAAGATAGATAGGATCATGTGATCCGTAGGCTAGCCTAGCTTCTTGTTTTATTTTAGCACGATGTAATGAGGAGATCGGTAAGCGGTGATAACAACAACAACAACAGTAACAGCAAGATCACAGCAGTCACGGTAGTCCCAGCTACCAAAACTTCCCGAACTACATTGACCTGATTCCCTTTTAGCCGGGGATATGTAGGAGATCTTCTGAAGCAAAGGTTCGGTCAAACTTTTTAAAAAAAAATGCTTCACACGGAGTGCTCAGACGGGCAAAAATCGCTCGTATCCGCTCACTTATCTTTGCACGAAAACTCTTCATGTTCCCGCGCAAAGAGGGGCAGCTGTGAGCACGTGATTTTTGCCCTACATGAGAATTACTCCCAAAAATTTCAAAATAAAATAGTTTTGTGTTGTGCGTGATTTTTTTTTGTGATTTTTGTGTTATTTTTCTCTTATTATTTGCATTATTGTGTGTGCGAGTCTATTTAAAAAGTGTTTGCATTTGCATATTAATTCATGTTTGCAATTTAGAGTAATTAAGTTTGTTTTACGGAAAAAAAAAAATAATAACAAAAAATAATGTATTTTTGCATTTTTACCATTTATTGTCCAATTGTGTGATTTCACTTTATATTTAATTGATATTTAATTATGTATGTTAATTATTAGTATAACTTAATTAGTACTTTTATAAATTTTATTTAATTTTGTAGTATAGTTAGAATTTTGTTTTAATAAGATTAGGAACTAATTAATTAAGGAAAAGGAAGTAATTGAAAACTTGGTTTGAAATTCGGATAAGCCCAAATTCCCTAAAGTCCAAGCGGCCCAATTACCCAGTCCAATTCGAACCCTTCTTAGAGATATCCAAACGACGTCGTTTGGTCATACTTGATTTGGACCATTGATCTCAAGTTGATCAACGGCCAAGATCCTATCTTCCCTTACCCATTTTTGTTTAACCCGACCCATTACCCGTTCCAAAAACAAACCAAGATCACAACCGTTGGATTTTTATAATCCAACGGTTCATATCAATTCAGGCAATTTTGATATATCATCTTCCCCCCCAATACCCCCAAACCATTCCCATTCCTGAAAATCCCCAATCCAAGAACCCTAACGGCCGCCACCCCGTTCCACCGCCTGAAACCCGGCGGCAACAACGCCGCCGGTCGCCAAAATAACACCCCTGAACCACCAAACCACCCTGAGTCCGAATCCATAACTCCCTCTCCTCGAATCATCACCAAATGGTTCGAATCTTCAATCGAAGATTCGAGCCAAAGTCAAAACCATCCCCAATCAACTCCAAATTCATACCACAGCACCCCCGCAACCCCCTCACCACCATACCGTCGTTGGTTCCCTTCGAATCAACCCAGGATTTGTCGGATTTCAATTAAACCGTATGAACCCTAAAACTCGAATTGGAGTTTCTTCATCGGACTTTATGAAGATTAAGGTCTAATAGACCTTAATTGACTTGTTTTTCACTAGAAAAACATTTCAATTAAGGTCTTTTCAACCTTGAATCCCAAAGCCCAAGTTGGCCGAGCCTCGAATAGTTTTCAAGGTATTTCTTCTTCTTTTATATTCTCATCTATTCATACTCGTCATTGTAGTTTAATCAGTTTCATTCGTCGTTGATTTTCTTTAAATAGTTTTCAATTTTCTGTTTTTCTTTCTTCTATCAAAGACCTTTATTTGGTCAATTTGTTGTTTCTGATGTGTTTAATTAAATATGTTAGTTATAGAATACGAACTCGCGTCGATTAGCGTCGTCGAATAGTTAACTTGGCATACGACCGGCATTGGCCGAGATTGGTGAGATCACTGTCTATTGGTTTCGAATTGTTATCAATAACACATGTTATAGTTAATCGAATGTCGTCGGGCAGTGGGTTACCATTGTTTCAAATTGTATTGAGTTGGCGATTTGTTTGATTCATGTGATTGATTGACATTGATTCCATTAATACTGAATTGGTTATAGCCGAATAGTTGAGGATCAATTGTTAGACTTTATTTTGTCGAAATACCATTGAGAGTTTTGTCCTGTTTGTTTAACTTTGATTGCTGGCCGTGTCAATTAAGCAGTCGATTTATTTGTTATCGTCGATTAGTTTCATAAGTTTGCTTGTTAACACATTAGAACAATACTTAGCACTGCCAATTTGCTCCGAAGCTACTGGTTGGATAAAAATCTGGAGCTGTGTGTGTTTTTTGAATTGTCAGTGATGTTGGGATATATCTGTTAGTGTTTTGAATCAGAATGATAACATCTTAGGATTTAAAGATTGCCCTACCCATGAAACAAAGCAGTGGAACCTGCTGTTACAGCAGAGGCACTTAGCCATGTCTAGACATAAGCAATTGTTTAAATAATAGGACCCATTCTTAGACATATTATAGTGATAAAACAGAAGGATGGGCTGTCAGGGAATATTTGAGTCAGAAATTAGTTTTTAATATTGTTAGGTGCTCTTAAGAGCTGTAAATCAGGAAAACACATGGGGGGGATTGAAAAGTTTACAGAGAGGCATGTGCAGAGCAGGAGAGGCAAGGCTCTTAGTTTTGTCTATAAAAGAGAACAGATGAGGACACAGACCGAGGACAGCTGGGGAGAGGGTTTTAAAGTGAGGAAAACAGAGAGAGTTTTATGAGGGATTTTGGGGATACATACACAGGCGGACAGTGAGAGATTCCGAGAGACATAGAGAGACATTCATATATACATAGAGATAGACTCTTAGAATGCTGGTCTGGAACATTGAGAAACACATAGGCTCAGATTAAGAAGCATAGACACACATACAAAAAGGGGGGCTTGGAGATTCCTGAAGGGAGCTACATTTCCCTGTTCGATTGGTTCACTGGAGTCAGTAGCATCTGCTGGTTGGTTTTCAAGCAGACTTTGGGTTCAGTTGAGGCATTCTAATAAAAGTTTGGTGTTGTGTTGTTGTGGTTCTTGTGCTGTTTGCCGTTTGTTGTTACTGCTGGTCGTGGCTCTTTGCTGGTTGTTTATTTGGGTGTGACTGTTTGGTCTCTGCTACAATTGGCCTTGGGTGATTGACTGTTTTGAATTGCATTTGGATTGTGTTGTTGGTGCACGCTTGCATTGCTGTTGCTGTTGTTGCATACTACTACTGCTGACTTCTTCTTCTCCTTCTGTTTCCATTGTCCAGGTACTCTCTATATCCTTGTATACAATTGTAAAGAATCGATGAGAGTTTGACTTGGAAAATCAAATGAAGAAGCATATACGAAACAGTTGACTAAGTTCATTCGATGTTCTATTTTTGTATCCATTTGTGAAATGTTTAGCTAAATACTCGTCTATGATTGAAGATGTATGAAGTTTGATTAGGATTGAGTAAACCAGTTGTAATCATGACATGAAATAATTGAACATTTTTTCTATGAAGATTATGTGACTGTGATGATGATGTTCAATATTGTAGTATTAATACCTCATGTTGGTTTGGTTACTTTGATTATTGAAGTCTCGTGTGCCAAAATATACGGAGTAATACGATCTCATGGATACTTTGATAATAAATTCTAAAGGTAGCTTAATAGCTTAGCCATGTATATAAAGGAATCTGAAAGCTAGTACCATGTCTCACTACCATTTTTATAACAATCTGTCATGAACTTAGATTATTAGATAATTGCAATTGGGGTTGGGCTATTAATTGGAACTTAAATAAATCATGCAAACGAGGACTTTAATGTGAATCATTCGCATATGTCAAATAGTTGCGGGTTCGACGTCGGAATTTGATAGCCAACTCTATAGTATAAATGACAAATTCCTTGGCCTCGTCTCATTAGAAATGGATCCATAAGTCCGTTGGTATAAACTTGACTGGGAGGTTTTAATGTATAGTTTTAAAATATCGTTTAACCAGGACCTTGGTTTATTGTTTGAGACCAGTCAAATAAAAAGGCATAATCATGTTAGGTCTGGCCTTTAATAAAAGAGCGAGATGAGCCTCGCCGCACTAAACACCTAATTGTGGGGTCCTCGAATAATTGTCATGGAAACTTAGACTTGGCAGGACCGTCTAGTGAATTTCACGGGCCTTTCCTAAAGTTAAATAGACGATAAACTCTTTAGGTACAATTTGAAATAAAATTACTTTCCTGAATACGGGTGTGCATTTATGTGACCCAAATCTTACTCTCGGCGAAACTGAAATACATTAAAGTCACAGGCGTACTGGTTGCGGTGTGACTCGAAATGTGTTTTCGTAACGTCGCAATTCTTCTAAAAAATAAGAGCGGAGCATTAAAAGCACATAGTTAAAATATATAAAGAATCAGATAGAAACAAAAATCGCAATTGAGCGACCGTGCTAAAACCACGGAATCCGGGAGTGCCTAACACCTTCTCCCGGGTTAACAGAATTCCTTATCCAGGTTTCTAGTTTCGCAGACTACATTATAGAGTCATAAAATTTCCTCGGTTCGGGATTAAATCGGTGACTTGGGACACCATTATTTTTCCAAGTGGCGACTCTGAATTAATTAAATAAATAAATCCCGTTTCGATTGTCCTTCAATTGGAAAAACTCCCTCGCGCTCTCGCGGGTGCGTAAAAAGGAGGTGTGACAGCTCTGGCGACTCTGCTGGGGATTGAAACCCAGAACTTCGGTTCAGGGTTTAAGAATTCGAGCTCAGTTAAATTGTTGCGTGGGGCATGGATGTTATCGGACCAATAGAGCCTGCGGCTTCCAATGGTCATAGGTTCATTCTGGTAACGATCGATTATTTTACCAAGTGGGTGGAGGCTAAAACCTTCAAGTCAGTGACCAAGAAGGCGGTGGTGGACTTCGTACATTCCCACATCATCTGTAGGTTTGGAATCCCAAAGGTAATCATCACGGATAACGGTGCCAATCTTAACAGCGGATTGATGAAGGAGGTATGTCAACAGTTCAAGATTACACACCGAAACTCCACACCGTATCGTCCCAAAGAAAATGGTGCGGTTGAGGCAGCAAACAAGAATATAAAGAACATATTGAGGAAGATGGTAGAAGGGTCTAGGCAATGGCATGAAAAGTTACCATTTGCATTGTTGGGTTATCGCACTACTGTCCAAACTTTAGTAGGTGCAACTCCTTACTTGTTGGTATACGGAACTAAAGCAGTAATACCAGCAGAAGTTGAGATTCCATCCCTCCGAATTGTCGTTGAAGCTGAAATTGACGACGATGAGTGGGTCAAAGCCCGATTTGAGCAGTCGAGCTTAATTCGATGAAAAGAGATTGACAGCAGTATGTCATGGCCAATTGTATCAAAAGAGAATGGCAAGAGCATATAACAAGAAGGTACGTCCCAAGAAATTTGAAATGGGACAACATGTGCTGAAGAGAGTTCTACCACATCAGGCCGAAGCGAAAGGCAAGTTCGCTCCAAATTGACAGGGGCCATTTGTTGTGACTAGAGTGTTATCCAACGGCGCTCTATGTTTAACTGATGTTGAGGGGAGATGCACTGATATGGCTATCAATTCTGATGCAGTCAAGAGATATTATGTGTAATTCTTTAATGCATTTGTCAACGTTTGGTTTCGTTCGTTTGTATTTGGCATTTTTCGGAGAATGAAATGACAGAGGCAATTTTTCTACTACCCAAACACTTTAACCCTTGTTTTCCCCTTCGAGCCTTAATTATTCTTTCATATACCCTCTTTTGGAATCCTCAATGAAGATGTATAACAAAATAGAAAAAGAAACAAAGAAAAGTCACAAGAAAAAGTGAACTACGTTCGACCTGATTCCTCAAAGAGGATACGTAGGCGCCACACGGCTCAGTCATAGTGTAACAAAAATCAAAGATTCCCCAAGCAACAAAACTGGGGCAGAAGTCATGTTACGTTTGAAAAGAAAGTGTTGATTCCAAAAGTTGTAATGAGCTACCCGTTGAGGTTGCATCCCTTTTCTCTAGCCTCGTACACAAAAACCATATTAATGACCAAAAAGACCCCTCGATCAGTATTTGAGAAATGCCAAGTCATGCAAAGGAAAGCCGAGAATAACACCCCGATCCTTGACTGAACCTATGACTCACAAGCTGAAAAATGGATAGCCCATTAGAGGGAATCTCGTTGATAATACCCCAGCCCCCGGCAGAGAAAGAAAGCAAAATGAGAGAGTCTTAGCGGTGAAAACCCTCGCGGGCACCTTAAGGCGAAGAAAGCCGAGCAAAAATAAAATGAGAGAGTCTTACGGTGAAAACCTTTACATGAACCCTAAGGCGACGGGAGGTCGAGAGAAATGAGAGAATCTCATTAGTGAAAACCCCCTAAAGGGCACTATGAGGTGACAAGGTGAGATGGTTGCAAGGTGTCCTCATGGGACGAGGTTGGGACATTCGTTTACTTCTAGCAAAACGAAGCCGTCAAAAAAGCGATTGACATTAATAGATTAGGCAGATTAATCTCAAAGGCACGAATAACCATTGGATTGGTTATACATTCAGATAAGTTTTTCCCAGTCTTGGGCTCAGAAAAGTTTTCCTTCTATCTTTTGCGATCAACATTCTTTTTATTTATTTTATTTTATCTATCATTTTTCTCTCTCTTTAAAGACTTTTTATGTTTATGTCAAGAATTGACTTTTCAAAGCTTACTACCAAGTCGCCCAAAGCGGTGCAAAGGAAGATGAGTAGGCGCGGAACAAGGCAATAAGTCAAAAAGACGTTCTGATGTTAGGATTGGAACGACAAGTTGGTTTGAAGGTTCAAAGGAATTACGGAGTAGGGCAGAGAACAGTAGGGACACAAATTACACATCCGGAAAATAGTTTCTCCAAACAGGTCGTCGATCGAGAGGGTCGGACCACACTGAGGCTGGAACAAAAAGGAGAGATGAGAGATCATCCGAGGCAAGAACACCATCCCCAGAAAGTATCAACGTCACCCCAAAGTTCGAGGAAGGAAATACAACTAAAGGATAAAAGGAAAACCGCCCCAGCGAGAGCGGCACAACCACTCACTGCATTTTTGAAACTAACAATTTTTCTTTGATTTGAAGCAGGAAAAGAGGGTTCGTCAGTGGAAAAGCATGACACAAAGAAGGTTATCAAACTGGGGCAGAAAATTTTCTCTCGTTGCAAAAATTTTCTTGAAATCAAATAACCGAGTTGATAAAGATAGAAGGTAACACGAGATTATGGGAGGAAGGAAAATACCAACTTCGAGTGGAATAGTCTTGAAAGAGGCCAGACAACACGAGGAAGTGATCTTTGAACCCGGGTTATCCCCAGCAGCTTTGAAAGAAGCCAGTTAACATGAGAGAATTATCCTGGAACTAGATTTATCCCCAGCAGCTTTGAGAGAAAGAAAACAACAAGGTGCAACAAAGGAAGTTATACCCCCAGCAGACAAAACAAAGTGAGGGAACTTGTGTTCAGAAAAGCAAGAGGCAGGTATCATCCCCAGTTGTTCGGAAGAATGAAATGCTGAAAAGTTCTTATATCCTACAGTTTTCAAGAAAGTAAAGTGCGAGTCTTGAAGGAAGTTGGGAAAGAAGAAAGGGGGTTCCTCGACAGTATAGTCACCAGCGGACAACATTTCAGATCCCCAGCGATCTCAAAAGAAAACAAAAGTTTTGAAGAAAATGGAAAGGGAGGGAATAAAGTAAATCTTCCCAGCATCATTATGCCCAGCAGGTAAGTGAACAATTCTTAAGATGTCCCCAGTAGTCAGGAGGGAAAACAACACGACCCAGGAGGAAAGCAATTCCAGAACAAGGTGATTCAGAAGAAAGGATGGTTTAAAAGGTGATGCAGGAAGAAGAAAGTGGTGCAGGAAGCGAAGGAAGGCGGCAGGGATGGGATGAGGTTATCGAATTATTGTTGAAGTCAGGTTCCCGCCTGAAGAATGGAATGACAATTTATTTTCCAAATTTGTTGTTGAGCTCAGGTGCCCGCCTGAAGAATGGAATGGTGATTTATTTTCGAAGTTTGTTGTTGAAGTTAGGTGCCCCCCTGAAGAATGGAATGGCGATTTATTTTTGAAGTTTGTTGTTGAAGTCAGGTGCCCGCCTAAAGAATGGAGTGGCGATTTATTTTCGAAATTTGTTGTTGAGGTCAGGTGCCCGCCTGAAGAATGGAGTGGCGATTTATTTTTCAAAGTTTATTATTGAAGTCAGGTGCCCGCCTGAAGAATGGAGTGGCGATTTATTTTCAAAATTTGTTGTTGAGGTCAGGCGCCTGCCTGAAGAATGGAGTGGCAATTTATTTTTCAAAGTTTATTGTTGAAGTCAGGTGCCCGCCTGAAGAATGGAGTGGCGATTTATTTTTGAAGTTTGTTGTTGAAGTCAGGTGCCCGCCTGAAGAATGGAGTGGCGATTTATTTTCAAAGTTTGTTATTGAAGTCAGGTGCCCGCCTGAAGAATGGAGTGGCGATTTATTCTCGAAGTTTATTATTGAAGTCAGGTGCCCGCCTGAAGAATGGAGTGGCGATTTATTTTCAAAGTCTGTTATGGAAGTCAGGTGCCCGCCTGAAGAACGGAAAGGCGTTGTTTTCAAGTGGAAGTTTTCAAATTGATGTTGAAGTCAGGTGCCCGCCTGAAGAATGGAGAGGCGTTGTCTTTTAAGTAGAAGTTATTGAATCATTGTTGAAATCAGGTGCCCGCCTAAAGAATGGAATGGCGATTTATGATTAGAGTTTGTCGATGAAGTCAGAAGCCCGCTGGAAGAATAGAATAGCGTCTCAATTTCTAAGATTTGATAAGGATAGTGAACAATCGGAAAGTGGTAGAGTGTAAAGAAAATCCCCAACATAAACCCAAGGTCAAGAATCGGTAGGAAGGCAACAAGGATCGGAAAAAGATAGATTCAGAATTCGAAGGAAAATAACTCGAGGATCACAAGGAAGGAATCAACGGTTTGAGTTCGACAATCAAGATAGACCGAAGTGACAGTGGTCAGAGGAGAAGAAGCATTGGAAGAAACATCAAAGCCAGCAGGATGGCAAGGAACACGGGAAGATCAAGTTAAAAAGATAAATAAGAATTTGCAATATTGTAACTTAGTCTAGCTTCTTATTTTTTGTTTAACACGGTGTAATGAGGAGATCGGTAAGCAGTAGCATCAGCAGCAACAACAGTAACCGCAAGATCACAGCTTCATGGTAGTCCCAGCTACCAAAACTTCCCAAACTACATTGACCTGATTCCCTTTTAGTCAGGGATATGTAGGATACCTTTTGAAGCAAAGGTTCAGTCAAGTCTTTCAAAAAATGCTTCACACAGATTACTCAAATAGGCAAAAATCGCTCGTATCCGCTCACTTATCTTTGCACGAAAACTCTTCATGTTTACGCGCAAAGAGGGGCAGCTGTGAGCACGTGATATTTGCCCTATATGAGAATTACTCCCAAAAATTCAAAATAAAAGAGTTTTGTGTTGTTTGCAATTATTGTGGATTTTGTGTTATTTTTCTCTTATGTTTTACGTCTGTGTGTGCGTGTTTACCTGTTAAATTAAGAAAATACCAAAAAATATGGCATTTGCATTTAGGATTTGATTTCTACACTTTTTGTTTAATCAAGAAAATTGTTGTTGTATCAAAAATATAAAAATCACAAAAAATTAATGTAATTTACATTTTTTGTATTTTAGCGTTTAATTATCAAATGCGTAGTGTTGTTTGTGATTAATGTTTTTTTTTTGTGATATTTATCTTTAAAAGTTAATTAACATTCAGGTCAATGTTGGTTTTACAATTTAGTGCAGAATTTTGTTGATTATAAAAAAAAAAAAGAAAACAAAAGAAAAGAAGAAGATTGAGGAAAATGAAGAAAGGAATCGAATTGGGCCTCTGTTGCCCATTCAAACAGGCCCAAATGACCCCAGGTCCAGTCCATCCCAAAGATACTCCAAACAGTGTCGCTTTGGGGGAGCCTGGATTTGGAGGTGATCAAGTGTAGTATATTGATCTAATGGGCAGGGTTTAAGAAATCAAGGGCTTGGATCAGGACCGTTGATTTTATATTGATCCAACGGTCCCAAGCACACCCAAATACCCGACCCTTTTGCTTTTGAACCGACCCAGTCTCCACCCATTACTAAACGATGCCATTTCTCCTTAGTAAGAGATCTAGGCAGTCGATTTTGTTTAATCGAACGGTTGGGATTAATCCCTTCATTTTTGATATACCCAAAACCCAAAATACCCAAACCCCATTACACATCCCCATTTCACCCCCTTTCGTCTCCAGAAAAAACAAAACCAAATGACCCTTGAAATAAACCCAAGCCGCCAGACAACCCCCGCGCCCAAAACCCGGCGGAAACAGCACCGCCGGCCACCAAAACAACACCACAAGTTCCCTCCTTCCCCTCTATTTGAATCCACAAACCATTTCGTTCAAATCTAACCTGAACCGTTCGAATCCCAAATCACACCTTCAAGAACCCTAGAAATTCTAAAGGTTAATTTTTTTCCAATTAATTAGTGATTTGGGGTCTAAAAGACCTTAATCAGAGTATTTTCAGTTGAAAACACTTCGACTAAAGTCCGTTAGACTCCAAAATCCAAATTCGAGCCAAATTCGAGATTGGTCCAGGGTCCGTTCGAGCTCTGATTTCTTCTCTCATGGTATTTTTCCTTTTCTTTCTTCTTGATGTATCCAATTTTGTATTTGTTTATTAATCGTGTAAATATTTTACCTTTTTTTTGTTTTTCTTTGTAAATCTTCTGTTCTTCTACACCATAAGACCTTTACTTGGTCATTTTTTTCTGATTGATTGTTTGAATATATTAGTTGTAGAATACATATTTGTTTCGATTAATACCGTCGAATAGTTAGTTTCATAGTTCCTCTGTTTTTGCCCGAGACATGTTGAAATCACTGGTTCATCGATTAATTGTTATCGATTATACGTGTTGCAATCGATTAGTCGAATATTGTCGATTAGTTTCGTAGGCCTGTTTGTTAGCACATTAGGACAGAAATTGACCCTATTTCTATCTAGAGTCACTGTTGGATTTAAATATTGAACTGATTGTGAATCCAAATTAAAGTGGGAATTGGATATAGCTAAGGAGTTTTAGTACAAATTAAAAAGGATGGGGTCAGGATAGAAATCACAAGTATTCTTGTGGCAATTGGGAGTTTAAATTGTTTGAAAATGAACTGGTACTAGTGGTATGTCTGTGGGACTAACATACTATTAACAACTAATTGAATTAACAAAGAAAAGAGGTCTTGGTTGGTCTGAGTGTTCTATTGAGCTGCAAAAGTTAGAGGTAACATGGGGAGTTGATTAAACAATATGGCTGCTAACACACTTTTAAATTAAAAAGGGGGATTGAACATTAAGTAGTGGGCTGGGCAGAGAATATCAGGAGAAGAAATCAATTTTTTTAGTGTTGTTGAATTCTTTTAAGAGTTGGAAGATCAGAACAGGGATGGGGGGAATTAAAAAAGGTTAGTTGGGCATGTGCACAGCAATAACAAGAGAATTTGAAAGGTTAAAGGGTCTGGTTTTTGGATATAAAAGGGGGAGTGAATTTTCAGAATAGGAGGGGGATAGAGAGCTGAACACACTTGAACAGACATACAAAAACAGATATACACATAGGTAGAGAAAACAAATTTTAAAGGTTCTAAGCGTTAGAACTGAAGTGAGGTTTTTTTTAGAGCAATAACTATTTTAGTTTGAAGTTAAAGCTTTCTTCTTCGTGGAGTGTTTTGAAAACCAGAAATCATTGTTGCACTGCTGTGATTTCTCTCGTCTTCAACTAGTCATTTGCATTTGGCATTTCTGGGTTCTGTTGGATTTGAAAATGTTCTGCTGTTACATGTTTAAGGGGGTCGTTGTCTCTTTCTAGGATATTAAGTAAGGAAAATGAGTTTATGTGTTGGTTTGGAAGTGTATTTTTCATCATTGAAATCCATGGACTCTGTCGCTAAGCACTCTCGAAAGGATATATCACTTCATGCCTAAAGTTGACTCAACATTTAGTTCTTTAAGTTTATGTGTTGGTAGAGGTTGCCTTAATGTAATGCTTCTGTTATCTCGAGACAAGTGGTGTTGCTGTCATAGAATGCAAATTTGGTAGGTGCTTAATTTATGTGGTGTCATCAAGGGTAATCCTATGTGATAGTTGTCGTTTAATTGATGCTACGAGAAGCTACTATCAATATTATATAATTCTGAAGTTACATTTCTGATTTGAAATTGAAATTAAATCTAATACAAGTGTGACGACCCAAAGGGTCATCACTTGTTAAATTAATCATTTCGAGCTTCTGAGGCCTTGAAAACCTCATTCTATGTTGCCTCGATTTACGTGCACCATCCGAGCATGTAGCCGGAAAGATTTTGTGATAGAAAATATGAATTCTATGAGAAATTTGGATAAAAATGATATTAATATTGATATGGTTGACTTCGGTCAACATTTTTGGTACACGGATCCGGACCCGAGATTGGATGGTCCCGAGAGGTCCGTAGAAAAATATGGGACTTGGACATGCGTCCGGAGTCGAATTCTGAGGCCTAGAGCCCAAGTTATGAATTTTTATGTGAAATTGTTTTTGATGTAATTATTAAAGGAAATAATTTAATTGACCTTGGTATCGGGCTCGTATTTTGGTTCCGACGCCCGGTACAAGTCTTAAATATTATATATGTGATTTCTGTAAAGTTTGGTGACATTCGGATGTCGTTTGAGATGTTTTGGACCTTGAGTTCCAAGTTAAGAAGTTTTGAAAATCAAAAGTATGAAAATCATAAGTTTTGAGGCTTGATTTGATTAAAACGAAGTGATATTGGCGATGTGATCACACGAACAAGTTCATAATGTGTTTTTGAGGTTATGTACATGTTTGGTTTGGAGCCCGGGGGCTCGGGTAAAGATTTGATAGGCCGTTGGATGAAATTTTGAAATGTTGCACTGCTGGTTTTTTTTCACCCAGCTGTTGGCTTCGCAATTGCGAAGAATTTCTCGCAATTGCGAAGGGGACAATGTAAGGCAAGGCTCGCAAATGCGAACCTTGATCGCAAATGCGAAGCCAGCCTTGTTCGCAAATGCGAACAATTGTTCGCATTTGCGAAGGTCCCCAGTGCCTGCCTATGTTCGCAAATGCGAACAATAGTTCGCAAATGCGAACATTCCCCATACTGCCTTGGTTCGCAAATGCGAACCATTGTTCGCAAATGCGAACACTGCCTTATTCAGCCTGTGTTCGCAAATGCGAACCTTTGTTCGCAAATGCGAACACCCCTTTGCCTGCCAGTGTTCGCAAATGCGAACAAATGTTCGCAAATGCGAACTTCCCAGCCTTAGCTTATTTTTCAAACTCCAGAAATTGGTCGGGGTTCGCAATTGCGAACCCATGTTCGCAAATGCGAACACTGAGACCTGAAAAACACGAATTTCGGTCATTTCTTCACATTTTACAAAACCAAAACACCCATTTGCGATTCTTCAAGGATTTCTTCTTCATCAAAACGATTGTAAGTCACTTTTTACTTAATTCTTTCAATTCCTAACATCATTAAACATGTTTTTCATAAGAAATCAATGATTTTCATGGTAGAATTCTTGTTTTTGTTAGAAAATAGGGTTTTTCATAAATTGGGGAATTGGACCTCGAATCGAGGTCCGATTTTGAAACAAATTATATATATGAACTCGTGGGGGGATGGGTAACCGGATTTTGGTCCTAACCCCGAGTTCCGACCATGTGGGCCTGGGGTTGAAATTCACTATTCCGGGCAGAATGTTGTAAAAGTTGTATTTGGTCTTAAGAATTAGTTTGTTGAGTAGAATTGATGATATTAAATCAATTGTGTATAGATACGGTTGGATTGGAGCCAAATTGAAAGAAAAGACATTTCCACGGATTGAATTGTTCATAAGCATTCGAGGTAAGTGTTTGTTCTATCCTAGCTTGAGGGAATAGGAATATGTGTTATGTGTTATGTGATCGAGTGCGGTGTATGGGCTGTGGTGACGAGCATCCATACACTGGCGTCTAGTATGACCGTGAGTCATTGGAAAATGATTATTTTGAGATATATTACAGATGAATTGTTATTGTTTTCCCTTGTTGGGACTTGTTGTGAAGATAATTATTGATTGCCCTTGATGGGACGGTTTATGAATTACTGTTTCTTTCTTTGCCATTAACTGTGATTGTTATTTGGGTGAGGAAGAGTGATAATGCACGAAGGGTGATGTCGTGCCATGTTTATTTATTTATGCACGAAGGTTAATGCCGTGCCA
Source organism: Nicotiana noctiflora (assembly GCA_032618575.1). NCBI lineage: Eukaryota > Viridiplantae > Streptophyta > Magnoliopsida > Solanales > Solanaceae > Nicotiana > Nicotiana noctiflora. The sequence goes on along the minus strand of JASVEL010003720.1, from coordinate 192,040 downwards.
TGTTTATTTATTGATTATGCACGAAGGATCATGCCGTGCCTTGTTATTTAACCATGTACGAAGGATCATGCCGTACTATGGATGTGAGGATGAGAGTAAAAGCACGAAGGGTGATGCCGTGTACTTTATTACTATGGATGTGAGGATGAGAGTAAAAGCACGAAGGGTGATGCCGTGTACTTTATTTGTTTATTTGGTGAGGATGAGAGTAAAAGCACGAAGGGTGATGCCGTGCAACCGCTTGCTATTTCTTGAATTGATATTACTTGTGTTTACATTATACTTTGCTTTTCCTTGTGAATTTATTTAATGTTGTTAATTGTTGAATTCTTTGAGATATTCCTTATTGTGTTAATACTTGGTTATTTCTTGTTATTTTGTGGTACACATATATATATTGAATTGCACAGGTTTATGTGGGTGTCTGGTCCTAGGCTTGTCACTACTTCGCCGGGATAGGCCGGGCACTTACCAGCACATGGGGTCGGTTGTGCTGATGCTACACTTCTGTGCGTTTTTGCACAGGTCCAGGTTACGATCAGGAGCAGCAGCAGCAGTAAATAGATTGCGTGGGAGTTGATCATATTTGAGACCGAGGTAGCTTGCAGACGTCCGCAGGCCCGGCGTCTCTCTCTTTATTTATGTTATTAGCTGGAGTCTCTTTGTTCCGAGACAAACAGAATTGTGTTATATTTCTTTCGGACTTTTATGTGTAGTATTCCATAGTAGTTTGTGAGTTGGTGACTCCACGTCTTGGGTAGAGGATTTCAGTATGATTTTCACTTTGTAATTGTTATTTCCATTTTGATTAAACATTCCGCATTTATTTAATTAAAATTGTGTTAAAAACAGGATAGTATGAATACGGTGGCTTGCCTAGCTACCACGAGTAGGCGCCATCACGATCCCGATGTTGGGGGAAAATCCGGGTCGTGACAAGCTTGTGTAGTAGCTTGTTCTTCTTTATATGATCGTATTCGAGATCGCCAGTACTTGTCCTCCAGAGTCTATTGAGTTAGGAAAGAGTCTCTCATTTGTTCTTTCTTGTCGTGCGACTTGTTCCTCAATTGCTGATTGAATTTCTATTCTGTCCTTTCGCGGATGGTAAGGACACGCGCTTCTTCGTCCGCTGACCAGCAGCTTGAGCCCCAGGCGGCTCCCGTGAGGGGCAGGGGCCAAGGCCGTATCGGAGGCCGTGGTAGGGGTAGAGCTCAGCCCCAGGCAGCTACTCCGGAGGTGGAGCCTCATATTGAGATTGACGAGGAGGTTCGGTTCCAGCAGCTCCAGTGGGCCCAGCTCGGGTCCCGGGAGAGGCTTTATTTACCCCGGATCTCCGGGATGCCTTGGTCGAATAGCGGGATTCATGGACGACATTGCCGGAGCGGGTTTATTATCGGTTGCCCCGGCCACTTCTCGAGCTGGAGGAGGGGCCCGGACTCCTATTGCTCGTACTCGGAGCCAGTAGCTCCTCAGCCTCAGGCACCAGTGGTTCAGCCGACTGTGGCCACTCAGTCAGGTACCACAGCTCAGGCGGCGATGGAGCGGCCATGACTTTCGATTCGTTATGGAGGCTTGATCGGTTCTCCAAGCTATTTACCACTACATTAAGTGGAGCCGCATCAGAGGATCCTCAGGACTTCTTATTCAGTTGCCATGAGATTCTCAAGACTATGGGGATTGTGGAGACAAACGGAGTTGACTTCTGTACCTTCAGACTTGCAGGTTCCGCCAAGACTTGGTGGAGAGATTATTGCCTGACTCGACCAGCAGGGTCCCCAGCTTTATCATGGGACCGGTTTGCGGAACTATTTATGGAGAAGTTTCTCCCTGCTACTCAGAGGGATGTACTTCGGAGGCAGTTTGAGCGCCTCCATCAGGGCACTATGACAGTTACACAGTATGAGACGAGATTTATCGACTTGGCTCGTCATGCGGTGGTGATACTTCCCACGGAGCGGGAGAGGGTCCGCAGATTTATAGATGGGCTTAATCAGCCGATTAGACTCCAGATGGCTATGGGCGTGGGGAGTGACATATCATTTCAGGAGGCAGCCAATGCGGCACGCAGAGTTGAGATGGCTCTTGCTAGGGAGGCGGTTATTCTTCGGATAAGAGGCCTCGTCATTCGGGCGGGGTTTGGTGGTCCTTCCTCCGGTAGCGAGAGAATCCTTTGATAGAGGCCGGTCCTCCGGGCCTTTTCATTCCGCCCTTCGAGCTTCACGGGGTGGATCGGGTGATCGTGGTTTTCGGGGAAATTATTCGGACCAGTCTCCTATTAATGCTCGGCCTCTTCGGAGTGTTCATGGAGGCCATTCGGGTCGTCGGGGCCGGCAGCCCTATCAGTCCAAGAGTTGCTACGGTTGTGGCGACCCGGGTCATTTTATCGGGAATTGCCCTATAGCAGCGGGCAGCTCTCAGCGAGCGAGGTCCTCATCCCATTATCCAGGCCCCAGCTGATGCTCAGCCTGCCCAGCTAGCCGGAGGCGGGGGTAGAGATTATAGAGGTGGAGGTCGAGACCGTAGAGGTGGAGACCGTCCGGCGAGAGGTAGAGGTCAGCCGGTTGATGGTCGTCCTAGAGACGCGGCTCGGAGGAGGTGCGGATCCCCGATTCTATGCTTTGCCGGCCAGGCCCAGAGGTAGAGGCATCGGATGCCGTGATTACGAGGTACTATTCTTGTGTGTGGAAGAGGTGCTTCGGTATTATTTGACCCTGGATCTACGTATTCCTATGTGTCTTCCTACTTCGCACCGTATTTGGTTGTGCCCAGCTATGCTCTGGATATTCCAGTTTATGTGGCTACACCAGTGGGTGACTCCATCGTAGTCGATCGGGTGCATCGTTCGTGCGTAGTTATATTTGGGGGTCTTGAGACCCGTGTTGATCCGTTGCTCTTGGATATGGTAGATTTTGATGTCATATTGGGGATGGACTGGTTGTCCCCATACCATGCTATTCTTGATTGTCATGCTAAGACTCTCACCTTAGCCTTGCCAGAATTACCCCGATTAGAGTGGAAGGGTACCTCAAGCCACTCCGTTCGCACTGTTATTTCTTATGTTAAGGCTCGACGTATGGTCGAGAAGGGGTGTCTAGCTTATCTGGCTTATGTTCGTGATTCCACCGCGCAGAAGTTCCTTCCATTGAGTCGGTCCCTATTGCACGGGAGTTTCCGGAGGTTTTTCCTTCAGACCTGCCGGGCATGCCACCCGACAGGGATATTGATTTCTGTATTGATTTGGCATCGGGCACTCAGCCCATCTCTATTCCACCCTATCGTATGGCCCCGCCGGAACTAAAAGAGTTGAAAGATCAGTTGCAAGACCTTCTTGAGAAGGGCTTTATCAGGCCCAGTGTTTCCCCCGGGGAGCACCTGTATTATTTGTAAAGAAGAAGGATGGCTCGATGCGGATGTGTATTGATTACCGGCAGTTAAACAAGGTGACTATCAAAAATAAATATCCACTACCGAGGATTGATGATTTGTTTGACCAGCTCCAGGGAGCGAGGGTATTCTCTAAGATAGACTTGAGGTCAGGCTACCATCAGTTGAAGATCAGGGCGGCTGACATTCCTAAGACAGCCTTTCGCTCTAGATATGGGTATTATGAGTTCTTGGTCATGTCCTTCGGGTTGACCAATGCCCTAGCAGCATTCATGGAGTTGATGAATCTGATATTCAGGCCTTACTTAGATCTGTTCGTGATAGTCTTCATAGATGACATCTTGGTGTACTCCCGCAGCCAGGAAGAGCACGAGCAGCACCTCGGAGTGGTTCTTCAGACTCTGAAAGATTACCAGCTATATGCCAAATTTTCTAAATGTGAGTTCTAGCTGAGTTCGGTAGCATTTCTGGGTCACATTGTATCGGTGGAAGGTATTCGGGTAGACCCAAAGAAGATTGAGGCAGTCCAGAATTGGCCTCGACCAGCTTCAGTGACTGAGATTCGGAGTTTCTTAGGATTAGCAGGTTACTACCGTCGATTTGTAGAGGGGTTTTCTTCTATTGCAGCCCCGATGACCAGGTTGACCCAGAAGGGTGTCCAGTTTCAGTGGTCAGAGGAGTGTGAGGCGAGCTTTCAGAAGCTCAAGACAGCCTTGACCACCGCACCAGTGTTGATACTACCTACAGGTACAGGGCCTTATACGGTTTATTGTGACGCATCTCGTACAGGGCTTGGAGCGGTATTGATGCAGGATGGTAAGGTTATCGCTTATGCTTCGAGGCGGTTAAAGATACATGAGAAGAATTATCCAGTTCATGATCTTGAGTTAGCAGCAGTGGTTCATGCCTTAAAGATCTGGAGGCATTATCTATATGGTGTGACATGCGAGGTGTACACTGATCACAAAAGCCTACAGTACTTGTTCAAGCAGAAGGAGTTGAATCTACGACAGCGGAGATGGTTAGAGTTGCTAAAAGACTATGATGTTACTATATTATATCACCCAGGTAAGGCCAATGTGGTGGCCGATGCATTGAGTAGAAAGTATGCCAGCATGGGTAGTCTTGCATATATTCCGGTCAATCGGAGACCATTAGCTCTAGATGTCCAGGCCTTAGCCAACCGGTTCGTGAGATTAGACATTTCTGAGCCTAGCAGAGTGTTAGCCTGCACGGTCGCTCGTTCTTCCTTATTAGAGCGTATCCGTGAGAGGCAATTTGATGATCCTCATTTGCGTGAGTTGAGAGATACAGTACAGCGGGGAGGTGCCACACAGGTAAACCTAGGTGATGATGGGGTATTGAAATTGCAGGGTCGAGTTTGTGTACCCAATGTCGAAGGGATTCGAGAGTTGATCTTAGCAGAGGCCCACAGTTCGCGGTATTCTATTCACCCAGGCGCCGCGAAGATGTACCAGGACTTACGGCAACACTATTGGTGGCGCAGAATCAAGAAAGATATCGTTGCGTATGTCGCTCGGTGTCTAAATTGTCAGCAGGTGAAATATGAGCACCAGAGACCTGGTGGTGTATTCCGGAGGATTGAAATTCCCGAGTGGAAATGGGAGCGGATCACTATGGACTTCGTTACTGGACTTCCTTTGACTCGGAGGAAATTTGATGCTATTTGGGTCATTGTTGATAGGCCGACCAAATCAGCACACTTTATTCCAGTATCTGTCTCCTACTCGTCGGAGAGGTTAGCGGAGGTTTACATTAGGGAGATTGTTCGTCTCCATGGGGTGCCAGTATCTATTATCTCTAATCGGGGAACGCAGTTTACCTCGCGGTTCTGGAGAGCGGTCCAAGCAGGAGTTAGGCACCCAGGTTCAGTTGAGTACAGAATTTCATCCTCAGACGGATGGCCAATCCGAGAGGACTATCCAGATACTAGAGGACATGCTTCGAGCCCGTGTTATTGATTTCGGAGGCTCGTGGGACCAGTTTCTGCCATTAGCAGAGTTCGCCTACAATAACAGCTACCAGTCTAGCATCCAGATGGCCCCGTATGAGGCGTTGTATGGTAGGCGATGTCGATCTCCAGTCGGATGGTTTGAGCCGGGAGAGGCTCGGTTGTTGGGTACAGACTTAGTTCGGGAGGCCTTGGATAAGGTCAAGACTATCCAGGAGAGATTGCGTTCAGCTCAGTCCAGACAGAAGACTTATGCGGATCGTAAGGTTCGAGATGTCGATTTCATGGTTGGTGAACGAGTATTGCTCCGAGTGTCGCCTATGAAGGGCGTGATGAGGTTCGGGAAGAAGGGCAAGCTCAGCCCTAGGTATATTGGTCCATTTGAGATTCTAGACCGAGTGGGAGGGGTGGCTTACAAACTAGCTTTGCCGCCTAGCTTATCAGCCCTGCATCCAGTTTTTCATGTATCTATGCTTCGGAGATACCACGACGATCCCACACATGTGTTAGACTTCAGTACTGTCCAATTGGACAATGATCTATCTTACGAGGAGGAGCCGGTAGCCATTCTAGACGGGCAGGGTTCGAGAGTTGAGGTCGAAGAGTTATCCTTCCGTGCGTGTTCGGTGGAGAGGTCGGCCTCCCGAGGCATCGACACGGGAGTCCGAGTCCGATATGCGGAGTCGCTACCCACACTTGTTTCCTCGACTCGAGTACTTCTTCTTTTGTCCGTTCGAGGACGAACGGTTGTTTTAGAGGTGGAGATTGTGATGACCCAAAGGGTCATCACTTATTTAATTAATCATTTCGAGCTTCGGAGGCCTTGAAAACCTCATTCTATGTTGCCTCGATTTACGTGCACGATCCGAGCATGTAGCCGGAAAGATTTGTGATAGAAAATATGAATTCTATGAGAAATTTGGATAAAAATGATATTAATATTGATATGGTTGACTTCGGTCAACATTTTTGGTAAACGGATCCGGACTCGAGATTGGATGGTCCCGAGAGGTCCGTAGAAAAATATGGGACTTGGACATGCGTCCGGAGTCGAATTCTGAGGCCTAGAGCCCAAGTTATGAATTTTTATGTGAAATTGTTTTTGATGTAATTATTAAAGGAAATAATTTAATTGACCTTGGTATCGGGCTCGTATTTTGGTTCCGACGCCCGGTACAAGTCTTAAATATTATATATGTGATTTCGTAAAGTTTGGTGACATTCGGATGTCGTTTGAGATGTTTTGGACCTTGAGTTCCAAGTTAAGAAGTTTTGAAAATCAAAAGTATGAAAATCATGAGTTTTGAGGCTTGATTTGATTAAAACGAAGTGATATTGGCGATGTGATCGCACGAACAAGTCCATAATGTGTTTTTGAGGTTGTGTACATGTTTGGTTTGGAGCCCGGGAGGCTCGGGTAAAGATTTGATAGGCCGTTGGATGAAATTCTGAATTTTTGAACTGCTGGTTTTTCACCCAGCTGTTGGCTTCGCAATTGCGAAGAATTTCTCGCAATTGCGAAGGGGACAGTGTAAGGCAAGGCTCGCAAATGCGAACCTTTATCGCAAATGCGAAGCCTTTGACCCAGCCTTGTTCGTAGAGAGAGAAGTTCTTCATCTTCAAAGATTGTTCCAACTACTTAATTCCAAGGGATTCTAGGGCAAGGATTCAACTTCCCCTACCAAGGGTCCGAACCTAACACATTATTTTGAAACAAATTTTATTCTACGCATTCCTAACACATTATTCGGACCAAGACACCACAGCTACTAGGTTTTATGCACAAAATTTTACGGGGCCTTACAGTTCGCAAATGCGAACTTCCCACCGTTAGCTTATTTTTCAAACTCCAGAAATTGGTCGGGGTTCGCAATTGCGAACCCATGTTCGCAAATGCGAACACAGAGACCTGAAAAACACGAATTTCAGTCATTTCTTCACATTTTACAAAACCAAAACACCCGTTTGCGATTCTTCAAGGATTTCTTCTTCATCAAAACGATTGTAAGTCACTTTTTACTTAATTCTTTCAATTCCTAACATCATTAAACATGTTTTTCATAAGAAATCAATGATTTTCATGGTAGAATTCTTGTTTTTGTTAGAAAATAGGGTTTTTCATAAATTAGGGAATTGGACCTCGAATTGAGGTCCGATTTTGAAACAAATTATATACATGAACTCGTGGGGGGATGGGTAACCGGATTTTGGTCCTAACCCCGAGTTCCGACCATGTGGGCCCGGGGTTGAAATTCACTATTCCGGGCAGAATGTTGTAAAAGTTGTATTTGGTCTTATGAATTAGTTTGTTGAGTAGAATTGATGATATTAAATCAATTGTGTATAGATACGGTTGGATTGGAGCCAAATTGAAAGAAAAGACATTTCCACGGATTGAATTGTTCATAAGCATTCGAGGTAAGTGTTTGTTCTATCCTAGCTTGAGGGAATAGGAATTTGTGTTATGTGTTATGTGATCGAGTGCGGTGTATGGGCTGTGGTGACGAGCATCCATACACTGGCGTCTAGTATGACCGTGAGTCGTTGGAAATTGATTATTTGAGATATATTACAGATGAAATGTTATTGTTTTCCCTTGTTGGGACTTGTTGTGAAGATAATTATTGATTGCCCTTGATGGGACGGTTTATGAATTACTGTTTCTTTCTTTGCCCTTAATTGTGATTGTTATTTGGGTGAGGAAGAGTGATAATTCACGAAGGGTGATGCCGTGCCATGTTTATTTATTTATGCACGAAGGTTAATGCCGTGCCATGTTTATTTATTGATTATGCACGAAGGATCATGCCGTGCCCTCTTATTGAACCATGTACGAAGGATCATGCCGTACTATGGATGTGAGGATGAGAGTAAAAGCACGAAGGGCGATGCCGTGTACTTTATTTGTTTATTTGGTGAGGATGAGAGTAAAAGCACGAAGGGTGATGCCGTGTACTTTATTTGTTTATTTGGTGAGGATGAGAGTAAAAGCACGAAGGGTGATGCCGTGCAACTGCTTGCTATTTCTTGAATTGATATTACTTGTGTTTACATTATACTTTGTTTTTCCTTGTGAATTTATTAACTGTTGTTAATTGTTGAATTCTTTGAGATATTCCTTATTGTGTTATTACCTGGTTATTTCTTGTTATTCCGTGGTATATATATATATATTGAATTGCACAGGTTTATGTGAGTGTCTGGTCCTAGGCTTGTCACTACTTCGCCGGGATAGGCCAGGCACTTACCAGCACATGGGGTCGGTTGTGCTGATGCTACACTTCTGTGCGTTTTTGCACAGGTCCAGGTTACGATCAGGAGCAGCAGCAGGAGTAAATAGATTGCGTGGGAGTTGATCATATTTGAGACCGAGGTAGGTTGCAGACGTCCGCAGGCCCGGCGTCTCTCTCTTTATTTACGTTATTAGCTGTAGTCTCTTTGTTTCGAGACAAACAGAATTATGTTATATTTCCTTCAGACTTTTATGTGTAGTATTCCATAGTAGTTCGTGAGTTGGTGACTCCATGTCTTGGGTAGAGGATTTCAGTATGATTTTCACTTTGTAATTAGTTATTTCCATTTCGATAAAGTATTCCGCATTTATTTAATTAAAATTGTGTTAAAAACAGGATAGTATGAATACAATGGCTTGCCTAGCTACCACGAGTAGGCGCCATCACGATCCCGATGTTGGGGGAAAATTCGGGTCGTGACGACCGGGATTGGGGTCGTGACAGTGTTACAGTCTAATTGTCTTCTTATACAGTGATAAGTCATGTGGTGTTATAAAGGCTAAAGCTCATTAGCAATTAATTTGTTCCATACTTTAGGTATCGGGCTCGGCTAATAGAGTTGAAAAGTTTAAAATAAAGCATGAGCATGAATTGAAGTGTTCTTTTACTTAATTCTTTCTTTCGATATTTTTCCTTTATTGGTGATACGCTAGGAGCATGTTTAGGCCGTCATCACTCAGGTAGGTGAGCCTTATGATATAGGAAACTAACTCATAAATATAAAATTGGTTTTTGGATTAGGTAGTGAGTTCAAGCTAAGAGGGTCCTCCCTTTTGTTTGAATTCGGACTTGAATTCGAGGCTTGAATTTATATTTTGTGAATTAATTGGCCTATGGAGACAAATAAAAAGTAAAAAAAACTTAGTTTGCCTTAGGATTGGCCTTTAATAAATAATAATGAGACGAGCCTCGTTAGAAGACAAAACACACGGGGCCCTCAAATAATTGATATAAAATATGTAGATTTGGAAAGACCGTTTAGCGAATTCCATAGTCTTTCCAAAAGATAACAACACGATAGACTCTTTAGGCACGACTTTAATAAAATTGTGTGGCTAAATACGGGTGCAGATTTATGTGACTCAAATTCAAATCTCAACGAAGTAAAAAATGTGTAAAAGGTCACAGGCGTACTGGTACGGTGTGATCCAAAATATATTTTTACGACGTTGCAATTCTTGTAAATAATAATCAAAAGCAGTTGAAAGTAAAAATTTGCACATAAGTTGAAGCATATAATTAAAATCAGATAATAGGCCAATTATAATAGTTGAGCGACCGTGCTAGAACTATGGAACTCGAGAATGCCTAACACCTTCTCTCGGGTTAACATGATTCCTTACTCAGATTTATGGTTCGCGAACTATCAAACAGAGTCATTCTTTCCTTGATTCGGGATTCTAAACCGGTGACTTGGGACGCCGTAAATCTCTCAAGTGGCGACTCTGAATCTTTTAAATAAATCCTATTTCGATTGTCACTTTAAGATGGAAATAACTCCCTTTATTATATCCTCGCGGCCTGCGGAAAAAGGTGGTGTGACAACTGTCTTAGCATGATAGTCCAATATAGCATGGTACAGAGACAACCAGTCTATACCCAATATCACATCAAAGTCCACCATCCCTAACAATAACGGATCCGCCTGGGTCTCCAGACCCCCAATAGAAATAACACAAGATCTATAGACATGGTCCACAACAATCGTATCACCCACGGGGGTGGATACATAAATAGGGAAATCAAGACTACCACGGGTCGCACCCAAATGATGTGCAAAATAAGAAGACACGTACAAATATGTGGACCCTAGATCAAATAGAACAGAGGCATCTCTCTGATAGACAGAAATGATACCTGTAATCACTGCATCGGTGGGAACTGCATCACACCTGTTAGGAAGTGCATAGAATCGTGCCTGACCTCCACTGGATCTCTCCTCACCTCTAGGGTGACTACGAGAAGACTGAACTCCACCTCTACTAGCCTGAGATGGTGCTGAAGAGGAGGGCTGATCCCTCTGCTGAGTCTTGTCCCTACGGAGTCGAGGGCACTGTCTCCTCATGTAGCCAAACTCACCACACTCAAAACAGCTACCTGGTGCTGGAGAAAGGGATTGAAGGGAACCTCTCGCTGCAGACGAACCTTGGGCTGAAGTAGTAGGTGTTGCACTCTGAGCTGGAAGGGCACTAAGTGAAGACTGACCCTGCTGGAATCCCTGGCAACCACGACCAGAAGAAGCTCTGCTCTGCTCAGGGCAGCCTGAATGAGAAGGTCTAGATGAGCGACCTCTGACCTGCTGAAAATGCCCTCTAGATGGAGTACCGCTGAAGCTACCAGAACCACGAGGCCTTTTGGACTCCCTATCCTCCCGCTCCCGGCGACGATCTGCCTCAATGGAGCGTGCCATATCCACAACCTGCTCAAAAGATGATGATAGGACTCTCTCTTTGGTCATCAGAATGCGAATGGAGTAGTTGAGACCATCAATGAACCTCCTAATCCTCTCCCGATCAGCCGGGATCATCCATGTGGCATGCCTAGCCAACTGTGTATATCTCAGCTCATACTAGGTCACTGACATGTCGCCCTGTACCAACCACTCAAACTGGCGATAAAGCTCCTCCCGACGGGGCTGAGGTACATACTTCTCTAGGAAGAGAGTAGAAAATCGCTGCCAGGTAAGAGGTGCTGCTCCCTTAGGCCTACGCCTCTCAAACTCTTCCCACCAATTGAACACTGGACTAGTAAACTGGAAAGTAGTAGATGAAACCCCGCTGGACTCAAGAATACCACCTGTACATAGCATCCTCTGGCATTTATCTAAGAAACCCTAGGCATCCTCACCCTTAGTACCACAGAAATGGGGTGGCTGGAGTCTACCAAATCTCTCTAGGCGACATTGCTCGTCGTCCGGCATGACCTGTACCACATGCTCTAGAGCTGGTTCAACTGGATTAACTGGTGCAACTACCTGAGTTGGGACCGCCTCTAGCGTCTGAAGTCCCTGTACCACCTGCTCAGGTGTGTGAGCTATGGGGGTCTGCTGACCACCCCCTATATGGGATGTTGCTGCTGTAGCGGTAGCTGATACTACCTGGGCCAATCCATAACATACTGATAATATCTGGGCCAATGTCTCTTAAAGTCCAGGAATGACAATAGACACTGTCTGTGCCTGATCTGGTGCTGCTGGAGCATCACCCACTGGCAGCTGCTCCTAAATAGGTACAACGGGCAGGTCAGCTGGAACTACCTCAGCTACCCTACCTCTACCTCGACCTCGGCCGCGCCCACGGCCTCTAGCAGGTGGCAATGGTGGTCGTCCACCTCGTTCTGAAGCCTGAGTTCTCGCCATCTGCGAGAGAATATAATACAAAAGTTCAGTTCTCAGAACAACAAGATCGCACAACAGAGTTCAAGAAATGTGAAGTATTTCCTAAAGGTTTACGTCATTACATTTCCTACCATATTGTCAAAAGAATATTTATCATAATTTAATTTTAAACCTCCTAATATAATTTTAATATGATAATGTCACGACCCCAAACCCGATCGTGATGGCGCCCAGCACACTGCTAGGCCAGCCCGACCAATCAACAACACTCACGGAGCTATGAGCTCACTTTAACCATTTTAGGCATAAACAGAGATAAGTCAGTAGTGATAGAAATACCAAACACGGGAATCAAGTCCCAAAACAGTAACAACTCCCCAAAGACCGAGGGGTCAAGATTTAGGCTGGGCTAAGTTGAGCATTGTTCGCGATGCTGGGCGTCACGTTCGTGAAGAAGGAAGCAGGGAAGCTTCAAGTTCGCGTCCCAAACGGTCGCGTTCGCGTAGGAGGATAATTGGACGCATCGCATTCGCGTCCCTGTGGTCGCGTTCGCGTAGAATAAAACCTGGCGGCTGAGGAAATTGGTCATCACGAACGCGTGGTGCAGTGTCCCGTTCGCGAAGGGTAAGCTGGGCTGTGCATCGCGGATACGTGGGAGGTCACGCGAATGCGTAGAGATAATTGGTCAAGGAGTGAATTAAATTCCAGAACACAGACCGGTCGCGGGTTTAGTCATAAAACCTCCATTTTTGAGTCTTAAGAGAGAAACTCACGGGAAATTGCTGGGAATTCATCGGGTATTCGTCGGAGGTAAGTTTTATGGCCTAATTACAGTATTTTATCATGGAATCTTTGGGTATTTCTCTGTTAATGGAAGATTAAAGGGGGATTTTAGCCCTAGGCCTAAATTATGGAAAATCACTGATTTGAATGGGCAAATGGAGTCCGATTTTGGTAAATTTTATATGCTTAGACTCGTGTTGAGACGAGGGTTCCGAATATGTGACTTTCGTAATTTTTTGAGAAGCGTACGGAAAGTCGGGTTTTGGCAACTTTGTAGTTTTTGGTGTAAATTGAATTGTTTTGACTGGGTATCATCCCATTGGCCTATTTTGATGTATTTCCACTATATTTGATCAGATTCTATGCTTGCGGAGCTTGATTCTCGTGGCAAGGGCATCGCGGATTAGTCGTCGAGCCGAATTGAGGTGAGTAATGGATGTGGGTGATGACCAGCGGGTTCGAAACCCCGGTATACCACTTTGTGACGCTGTATAGCGGCGAGACACGTACTCTCATGTGAGTGCGGGGTCGATCGTTATTGGGGACTATGGCTTAGTCCGACTTGTTGGCACTGTGTTATGATATTAGCTATTCTTGAGCCGTCAAACCTCCTTCTCGGATGGTTGTGTACATTTATGGGCTGAGAGCCAGTTATTGGGATCCTGCAAGGATCGTTATCATTGTTTATGTGATATTGACATGCTAGTGTTACTACCAGTCCGGAGCTATTACTGTTATTATGATTTTCCAAACTCTTGAACTTTGACATATTGTTTTCAATTGAAAAATGATAAAAGAGTTTTCAAAACTACTTTTGAGCCTGCGAGGCTGTATTTTGCATATTAGCTGACTGGTAGTGGATTGGGCTGCGCGCCGCAGCGTATTCATTTGTGCTTGGGCTGTAGGAGCCCCTCCGGAGTCTGAACCCCCACCTTGAACACGGGTACCCAAATTGGATCGGGCTACGCGTCGTAGCGGTCATTTCATGCATTGCATTGCATTTAGCTACATCTGATAGCTGTTATACTGTGTTGTGGATACTTGTTGGTACATTACTGTTGATATTGAACTGCTATAGGGCATTTATTACAGCTTTACATAGTGCTATATTGTGATTTCTTATCTACGTCGTCTTACCCCTGTTCATTACCACTGAGTCTAGCAGTACTCATTTTACTCCCTACACCTTGTGTGCAGATCCAGGTACGTGTCAGCAGACTTGATCCGGTAGATGTTCAGAGGTATTTTGCGAGATAGTCAAGGTAGCTGCCGCGTCCGCAGGACCTGACTCCCCTTCCAGCTGTCTTTTCATTTCGTATTATTATCTATTTCTGCATTAAGTATTGTAGTAGACACTATTGCACTTTTATTCTTTTTAGAGGCTCTTGACTCTTGACCCCTCGGTCTTTGGGGAGTTGTTACTATTTTGGGACTTGAATTCTCGTGTTTGGTATTGCTATCACTGTTGACTTATCCGTATTTATGCCTAAATGGTTAAAGTGAGCTCATAGCTCCGTGAGTGTTGTTAATTGGTCGGGCTGGCCTAGCAGTGTGTTGGGCACCATCATGACCGGGTTTGGGGTCGTCATATTTGTACTTATTCGTTTTTGTTATCCCGGTCCCTATACTCAACGAAGTTTCATCCAAACACCTATAGTTAGTCAAAGTCAGTATATTAAAACCCTCTGACCGTTGATCAAATCTATGTGGCAACTTAATGGCTGACCTGGACAAAATAAGTGTATTTCACGCGCATAAGTAGCGTGAACAATAATTATTAAAAAAATGAAAAATACAACAAATTACATTAAAAAAAAAAGAAAGGGAGAGAAAAGTCATTGGAGCCTCCATGTTATGCCCCTTCCAACCTTCCCCCACCCCACCCTCTACCCCATTTTTCTCTCTCCCCCTTCCTTCTTCAAGTTATTCCCCTTCCTCCATTTTAACCCAAAAATCCACTACAACACAACCCTTCTCCTCCATTTCTTTATCTACAACCACAGATCTGAAACCACTACAAGATTGACAATAATTTTTGGGGAAATGTTTTTCCATATTTCTATTCCCAAGTTTTGAAGACGATCCTTGCAAAGAAAAAAAATAGAAATAGAGGAAGAATATCCTATTTTCGTAATATTTTCTAGCAGCAAAATTTTAAAAAGTTTTGGGTGAATTTTTTGGTGATGATGGTTTACTTAGTCCTTTCTGATGATCTGTTCGTTTTGGTGTGTGGTTGGTGATGCTAGTTGAGTGTTCGCTTTGAAGAAGCTTTCTGAGTGAATGGTGATCAGAGAGGAATCGTAGACCTTGGTGGTTACACGATTTTTATGCAGAAAATTTAATGAATTTATTCTCCTAATTATATGTATTGTAAAAGTATTTTCGAAGATATTGATAATGAAAAATGTTAGAGAATAAAGATGTGAGAGAGGATAATAAAATAAATTTTAAAAATGATAAAATAATATGAAAAATAAATTAATAATGATGTGTTATAAATAATCTAACGTGGATGCTGATGTGTTGTCCATGTCAGGGAATTTGAAGAACACGCGGGACGAGAGAGATTTAAAACATTAGTTTGAATAACTATAAGTGTCTAGATGAAACTTGATTTCATATAGGGACCGAGATGACAAAGGGGAATAAGTACAAGTGTCTACCATGCTATTCTGCCTATTTTTATATATCATTTTCATTTTCTATAGTTCATTTTTGTGGCTTACGTTAGTACTCAAATCACGAACATTTCCAAATAATATTCCTAGAACATTATAATTATTTTAATTTATGTGCAGTACACTGTATTAATGGGTCCTCAGTCGTGGAGTTTGTTGGGGAAAGTACACGTTATCTACTAATAATACATGTATACTTTTAAGCCACGGTTTAAAATGTCTTTAGTCTTTAGCCACTGATTTAATAAACTTTAACTGCCCGGACAAAAATACCCTTTCTTCTCATGTCCTTAACTTTTGAACTTAACCTCACGACTTGAGGAGTACATGTCCTTAACTTTTGAACTTGGAACTTTAAGTTCAGGACTTCAGGACTACATGTCCTTAACTTCTGAACTAATTCAGGACTTCAGGACTATATGTCCTTAACTTTTAAACTTGTAACTGTAAGTTCAGGTCCAAGTGTCCTTAACTTTTGAGCTTGTTAGTCTAAGTGTAGGACATATTGTCCTTAACTTTTGGGCTTCTTAACCTAACTTCAGAACCTATTGTCCTTAAAATTTGAGTTTGTTAGTCTAAGTTGAGGACTTTAGGGCCTATTGTCCTTAATTTTTAGAACTTATAACTGTAAGTTTAGGACCTATTTTCCTTAACTTTAGGGCTTCTTAGCGTAAGTTCAGGACCTAGTATCCTTAATTTTTGAGCTTGTTATTTGAAGTTCAAGACTTCAGGACCTATTGTCCTTAACTTTTGAACTTAACTTCAGGACTTCAGTGCTACATTGTTACGACCCCAAAACCGGGTCGTGATGGCGCCCAGCACTTTGCTAGGCCAGCCTGACCGACCTTTCATAATACAGAGCCACCAGCTCTCACTTTACCCTTTTAGCATTTAACAGTAATAAGAAATGATATAAAATTTATCTAGCATAAGTTGCAAAATAGCCCAACACAATGTAACACCTCCCATAAATCCGGAGTCATAAGCCATGAGCCTCTACCAAGATATAACAGTAATACTGAATACAACTGTATCTGACAAATGCAGAAAATGTCTAAGTAATAGAGGATCGAAGGGAAATGTCATGTCCTGCGGATGCTAGCAGCTACCTCGACAGTCCGGATAAAGCACTCTAAGCAGCTGGGGAGTCAGCCCTGCTGTGATGTACCTGGATCTGCACACAAGGTGCAGGGAGTAGTATGAGTACTTCCAACTCAGTGGTAATAAGCACGGGTAAGACATCGAAGATAAGAACACCCAATAATGCACTAAGCAAGTCTATACAATAATCTCTTTTACCATTATTAACATGAACAGTCTCAGAACCAGCAATATCAGCTAAACAGAATGCATGAATATGACCGCTACGGCACGTAGCCCGATCCATTTGGGACCCGTGCTCACTGTGGGGTTTCAGACTCCAGACGGGCTCCTACAGCCCAAGCACAATATCATGATATGCTGCGGCGCGCAACCCGATCCACTACCAATCAGCTATAATACAATGCATGCCTCGCAGGCACAGAAATATCATTTGAAATCTCTTTTTATCAATAACAGTAGAAAATGGTATTTCATAAATACCAGAGTTTGGAAAACCATTTTAGACAATGTTTAGCTCAGGACTGATATATGAATAACATGCTATAATCCCGAAAGCTATGATAACAATCCTTACGGGATCCAAATAACTGGCTCACAGCCAAAGATATCCACAACCATCAAAGTAGAAGGTTTACCGGCTCAATAATAGCCAACAATACAATATAATATTACACAGTCGGACTAATCCATAGTCCCCAATCACAATCGACCCCGCACTCACAGTAGAGTACGTGTCTCATCTCAATACAGTGTCACATAGTAATATACCGGGGTTTCGAACCTGCAGGTCATCAGCCACACCCATTACTCACCTCGACTCGGCTTGAAATCTAGCCCGCAATGCCCTTGCCATGAGAATAGGCCTCCGCGGGAGCAAAATCTGATAAAAACCAACAGGAATACATCAAAATAGGCTAAAGGAACATAACCCAATCAAAATAACTCGAATTACACTAAAAACCACGAAGTTGCCAAAACCCTACCCCCGGGCCCACTTCTCAAATAATTACAAAAGTTACATTTTCAGAATTCTTATCTCGACACGAGTCCATATATATAAAGTTTATCAAAACCCGACTCAGTTTTCCCATTCAAATCATTAATTTTCTATAATCTAGGCTTAGAGCAAAAATTCCCCATTGATGCACCTTAATTCTTCCAATTTCAGAGGTTAACTCTATAATTTACCAATGTATTATCATAAATTGAGTCCATGAGTGCTTACCTGATGAATTCCCTCAATTTTCTCCTCAAAATCGCCAAAATCGCCTCTTAGTTCGAAGCCCCAAATGTGATATAATAACTTATGAAATTTCGAACCCTTCTGTTCATTACACAGACGAATTTTTGCTTCCGCGATACATAGCTCGCCTAAGCGAGACCGCTTCTATGGTTAATTAGTCACTTCTGCGACCTACCACTAAAGTCCTTCACCGCTTCTGCAGTTCAGGTCTCGCTCCTGCGAGACCGCGTAAGCGGGTTTCCTTCCACTTTTGCGAAGATCCCCCAATTGCTAAAATCCGCTTCTGCGAACAACGGCTCGCTTCTGCGAGCCCGCCCCTGCGACAAAACTACCACTTCTGCAAGCAATATTCCGTTTCTACGGAGCCGCTTCTACGGTCCTCCATCCGCAGAAGCGAAAATACTGTTGCAATAAACACCAGCAACTATAACTCCAAAATTCATCCCTTTAACCCTCCGAAAACATCCCGAGGCCCTCGGGACCACAACCAAAAATTCAAATCCACTCTAAATCATCACATGAACCCTTTCCAATCCTAAAAAACACCCTCAAACACACAAATCACAAAATTAAGGCCGATTCAACCCTAAGATTCAACCAAAACTTCCGAAACCTACATTCTATCCCAAAATCACCTAACAAAGCTACTGCAATTGTCAGAATTCCATTCCGACTACCGGATCAAAATCTCACCTATCTATCGGATTTCGCCAAAATTCCAACTTAGCCAATTCAAGCCTATTTCTACACCGGACCTCCAAATTCCATTCCAATCCCTCCCCTAAGTCACAAATCACCTCCCAAAACTAATCGAATTATCAAATTCAATTTCGAGCCCCTAACAAAATAGTCAACTTCAGGTTGACTTTTTAGAAACAAGCTTCACTCAAAAAGGTTATATGCCTTATTTCTAACCAGAATTAATCCCTATTCACCCGATAGACTCTAACACAGATATAGAAATATGAAACAACATAATGAGGGGATAACGGGGTGGTAACTCTTGTGACGACGGGCTGGGTCGTCACATTCTCCACAAATTAAGCAAACGCTCATCCTTGAGGGGGTCAAGAAACATACCTGAAGACTCATATAAGTGAGGATATTTGTTCCGCATCTCCTGCTCGATCTCCCTAGTGGCCTCCTCCATGGGCCGACCTCTCCACTAAACCTTTACTGATGCAATGTCCTTGGACCTTAATTTCCTCACGTGACGACCAAATATAGCTATAGGCTCCACAGCATAGGTCAATCATTATGAAGCTGAATAATACTAAAATCCAACACGTGCGATGGGTCGCCAACATATTTCTGGAGCATACATACGTGAAACACCGGATGAACACATGATAGACTAGGTGAAAAAGCAAGCATATAGGCCACCTCCCCAATCCTCCTGAGAATCTCAAAAGGACCAATGAATCTTAGACCGAGCTTTCCTTTATTCCCAAATCTCATGACGTCTTTCATAATAGCGAAACCTTTAGTAAGACCTTATCACCCACTGAATAAGACACATCTCGAACCTTCTAGTCCACATAACTCTTCTGCCACGATTGAGCTGTGTGAAGTCTCTCCTGAATCACCTTCACCTTGTCCAAAGCATCCTGGACTAACTCTGTCCCCAATAACCTTGCCTCACCGGGCTCATACCAATCAACTGGAGATCTACACCATCTCCCATATAAAGCCTCATACGGCGCCATCTGGATACTAGAATGGTACCTGTTGTTATAGACAAACACTGCGAGAGGCAAATAATCAGCCCATGAACCACCAAAGGCAATAACACAAGCTCTCAATATAACTTCTAAGATCTGAATAGTACGCTCGAACTGTCCGTCCGTCTGAGGATGAAATGCAGTACTCAACTCCACCTAGGAGCCCAACTCACGCTGAAATGTCCTCCGGAACTACGAAGTAAACTGAGTACCTCTGTCTGATATGATAGAAACTGGGACTCCATGCAGTCTCACGATCTCCCGAATGAATATCTCAGCTAACCGCTCCGAGGAGTATGTAGTACACACATGAATGAAATGAGATGACTTGGTCAGCCTGTCCACAATCACCCAAACTGAATCAAACTTCCTTGTTGTCCGAGCGAGTCCACTAACAAAGTCTATAGTGATCCTTTCCCACTTCCACTTGGGAATATCAAAATGCTGAAACACGCCACCGGTCCTTAGATGCGCGTACTTGACCTGCTGACAGTTGAGCACCGTGCTACATGCCTCACAATATCTATCTTCATATTTCTCTACCAATAATACTGTTTCAAGTCCTGGTACATCTTCGCGGCACCTGGATGGATAGAATGCCGCGAGCTATAAGCCTCCTCCAATATCAACTCACGAAGACCATCAACATTGAGCTCGCATATATGACCCTACATCCTCAACACACCATCACTATCAATGGTGACATCTCTGGCATCATCATGCTGAACTCTGTCCTTAAGGACAAGCAAGTGTGGATCATCATACTGGCGCTCACGAATACAATCATATAAGGAAGACCGAGAAACAACACAAGCCAACACCCTGCTGGGCTCTAAAATATCCAACCTTACTAGCCGGTTGGCCAATGCCTAAACATCATATGCAAATGGTCTCTCCCCAATTGGAATATACATCAAGCTGCCCATACTAATCGCCTTTCAGCTTAAAGCATCGGCCACTATATTGGCCTTCCCAGGATGATATAGAATAGTAATTTTATAATCCTTGAGCAACTCAATCCATCTCCGCTGTCTCAAATTAAGATCCGTCTGCTTGAAAATGTGCTGGAGACTATGATGATCAATATACACCTCACAGGACACGCCGTAAAGATAACGTCCCAAATCTTGAATGCATAAACTATGGCAACTAACTCTAAATCATGAACATGGTAGTTCTTCTCATGATGCTTCAACTGACAAGAAGAATAAGCAATAACTCTACCCTCCTGCATCAATACACAACCTATCCCCACTCTCAAGGCATCATAATACACGGTATAAGAACCTGAAGCTGATGGCAATACTAACACTGGAGCTGTGGTCAAAGCTGTCTTGAGCTTCTGAAAGCTCTCCTCGCACTCATCCGACCACACGAATGGTGCACCCTTCTGGGTCAACTTAGTCAATGAAGAAGCAATGGATGAAAATCCCTGAACAAACCGGCGATAATACCCCCTCCCCCAAACGAAGGAAACTCCTAATCTCCGTAGATAAGGACGGTCTAGGCCAACTCTACACCGCTTCTATCTTCTTTGGGTCGACCTGAATACCATCACAAGACACCACATGTCCAAAAAAGCTACTGACTCGAGCCAAAACCCGTACTTGGAGAACTTAGCATACAATTTCTCCTCCCTCAACCTCTGCAACACCTCGCTCAAATGCTGAGCATGCTCCTCCTGGATACGAGAGTATACCAGAATGTCATCAATGAACATGATCATGAAAGAATCCAAATATGGCCGGAACACATTGTTCCTCAGGTGCATGAACACGGCTGGGGCATTGGTCACCCCAAAAGACATCACAAGAAACTCATAGTGCCCATATCTCGTCCTGAAAGCAGTCTTCATGATATTAGAGTCTCTAGTCTTCAGCTGATGATAGCCTGAACGAAGATCAATCTTTGAGAAAACCCTCGCTCCCTGGAGCTGATCAAATAAATCATCAATGCATGGTAGGGGATACTTGTTATTTATTGTTACCTTGTTCAGCTGTCTAAAATCAATGTACATCCGCATAGAACCATCTTTCATCTTAACAAATAACACTGGTGCACCCCACGGTGACACACTAGGGCGAATGAATCTCTTATCTAAAAGCTCATGAAGTTGTTCTTTCAATTCCTTCAACTTAACTGGTGCCATACGGTAAGGAGGAATAGAAATGGGCTGGGTGCCCGTCACCAAATCAATACCAAAATCGATATCCCTGTCCAGTGGTATACCCAATAGGTTTGATAGGAAAACATCTGGAAAGTCCCTCACAACAAATACGGAATCCATATAAAGAATCTCAGATCCCACCTCTCTCACAAATGCTAGATACGACAAACACTCCTTTTCAGCCATTCTCTAAGCCTTTAAGAATGAAATAACACGTATAGGGACGTAATCTGTCAAACCCCGCCACTCAATCCGAGGAATACCAGAAATAGCCATTGTAATTATCTTGGCATGACAGTCCAAAATAGCATGGCACGGGGACAGCCAATCCATGCCCAAAATCATATTGAAATCTACCATACCTAAAAATAACAAATCCACTCCAGACCCCCAATAGAAACAACACAGGATTGATAGACGTGATCCACAACAATCGTATCACCCACCGGGGTGGATACATGAACAAGCAAATCAAGACTACCACGGGTCGCACCTAAATACTGTGCAAAATAAGAAGATACGTACGAATGTGTGGACCCGAGATCAAACAAAACGGAGGCATCTCTGTGACAAACTAAAATGATACCTGTAATCACTGCATCCGAGGCAACAACATCACGCCTATCAGGAAGTGCATAGAAACGTGCCTGACCTCCACTCGATCGCGCCTCATCTCTGGGGCGACCTCTAGAAGACTGACCTCCACCTCTATTAGCCTGAGATGGTGCCAAAGAGAAGGGATGATCCCTCTGCTGAGACCTATCCATGCGAAGTAGAGGACACTACCTCCTAATGTATCTAAACTTGCCACACTCAAAACAACTGCCTGGCACTGGAGAAAGGGAGTGAAGGGAACCCCTCGCCGTAGATGAACCCTGGGCCGAAGAAGTAGGTGCTGAACTCTCAGCTGGGAGGGCACTAAGTGAAGACTGGACCTGCTGGGAACCCTGACGGCCTCAGCCAGAAGAAGCTCCGCTCTGCTCTGGCCGATCTGACAGCGAAGGTCTAGATGAACGACCTCCGCCCTGATGAAACTACCCCCTGGATGGAGCACCACTAAAGCTGCCAGAACCTCGAGGCCTCTTGGCCTCTCTCTCCTCTCGCTCACGGCGACAATCCGCTTCAAAAGAGCGTGCCATATCAACAAAATGCTCAAAAGATGATGCCAATACTCTCTCATTGGTCATCAAGATATGAATCGAGTAGTTGAGGCCATCAATGAACCTCCTAATCCTCTCCCGATCTGTCGGGATCATCCAAATAGCATGCTTAGCCAACTGGGTATACCTCAAATCATACTGAGTCACTGTCATATCACCCTGCACTAGCCACTCAAACTGGCGACGTAGCTCTCTCGACGGGAATGGGGCATATACTTATCTAAAAAGAGAGTGGAAAACTGCTTCCAAGTAAGGGGTGCTGCCCTTGCAGGCCTACGCCTCTCAAAATCCTCCCACCAGATGAATGCTGGACCTGAAAACTGGAATGTAGTAAATGAAGCACCATTGGACTCAAGAATCTTCGCTGTACGCAACATCCTCTGACACTTGTCTAAGAATCCCTAGGCATCCTCGCCCTCAGTACCAATTAATGAAGGTGGCTTAAGTCTACCAAATCTCTCCAATCGACGCTGCTCGTCGTCAGGCATCACCGGTACAACATACTCTAGGGCTGGCGCAACTAGAATAGCCGGTGTAACTGCTTGAGCTAGGATTGCCTCTGGCGTCTGAAGCCCCTGCACAACCTACTCTGGTGTGCGAGCTGCGGGGGTCTGATGACCACCCCCCGTTTGAGATGTCGTTGTTGTAGTAGTAGCTGAAACTACCTGAGCCAACCCAGTAGAAACTGATAATATCTGGGCCATAATCTCATGGAGGCCATGAATAACAGTAGGCACTATCGGTGCCTGAACGGGTACTGCTGGAGCCTCAACCACTGGGGGCTGATCTTGGATAGGGGCAACAGGTGGGTCTGATGGCACTGCCCCTGCCACTCTACCACGACCAAGACCACAGCCTCGACCACGGCCTCTAGCTGATGGAAATGGTGGTTGTCCGCCTCGTCCTTTAGCACGAGTCTTCGCCATCTGCTAGAGAATAGAATACAAAAGTTCAGTTCTCAGAACAACAAAACTGCACGATAGAGTTCAAGAAATGTGAAGTGTTTCATAAAGGTCTATAGCATCCCGAGGATAAATACAGACGTCTCCACACCGATCCGTGAGACACTACTAACCGGCTCAAGACTCATAAGGCCTAGTAATCCATGCTCTGATTTCAACTTGTCACGAACCCCAAAAGCCGATCGTGATAGCACCCAGCACATTGCTAGGCCATCCTGATCGACCTTTCATAATACAGAGCTACCAGCTCTCACTTTACCCTTTTAGCATTTAACAATAATAAGAAATGATATAAAATCTAGCGCAAACTGTAAATATATCCCAAAACAGTATGAAACCTCCCACAGAATCTGGAGTCATAAGTCATGAGCCTCTACCAGAATACAACTGTAATACTTTATACAATTGTGACAACAAGTGCAGAAAAATATAAAGATAAGAAAATATAGAAGGGAATGTGAGGTCCTCCGGATGCTAGCAGCTACCTCGACAGTCCGGATAAAGCACTCTGAGCAGCTGGGGAGTCAGCCCTGCTGTGATGTACCTCGATCTACACACAAGGTGCATGGAGTAGTGTGAGTACTACCAACTCAATGGTAATAAGCACGGGTAAGACAGCAAAGAAAAGAACACCCAATAATGCACTAAGCAAGGCTATACAATAATCTTTTTTACCATTATTAACATGAACAGTCTCAAAACCATCAATATCAGCTAAACAGTACAACAAGTATACCTAAATGCAATGCAAATGCATGAACATGACCGTTACGACGCGTAGCCCAATCTATTTGGGTACTCGCGCTCACTGTGTGGGTTCAGACTCCAGAGGGCTCCTACAGCCCAAGCACAATATCAATGATATGCTGCGACACGCAGCCCGATCCACTATCAATCCAGCTACATGCAATGCAAGCCTCGAAGGCACATAAATATCATTTGAAATCTCTTTATATCAATAACAGTACAAAATAGTATTTCAGAAATACCAGAGTTTCAAAAACAATTTTAGACAATGTTTAGCTCAGGACTGATATCAGAATAACATGCTATAATCATGAAAGCTATGATAACGATCCTCACGGTATCCAAATAACTGGCTCACAGCCCAAAGATATCCACAGCCATCTAAGTAGGAGGTCCACCAGCTCAATAATAGCCAACAACACAGTACAGTATTATCAGGTCGGACTAAGAAATAGTCCCCAATCACATTCGACCCCGCACTCACAGAAGAGTATGTGTCTCGCCTCAATACAGCATCACATAGTGATATACCAGGGTTTCGAACCCGCTGGTCATCATCCACACCTATTACTCACCTCGACTCGGCTCGAAGACTAGTCCGCAATGCCCTTGCCACGAGAATCGGCCTCCACGGGTGCAGAATCTGATCAAAACCAATAGGAATACATCAAAATAGGCTAAAGGAACATAACTCAATCAAAATAACTCGAATTACACCGAAAAATCACGAAGTTGCCAAAACCTGACCCCCGGTCCCGCTTCTCAAAAAATTACAAAACTTATATTTTCTAAATCCTTATCTCGACACGAGTCCATACATATAAAGTTTATCAAATTCGGACTCCGTTTGCCCATTCAAATCAGTAATTTTCAATAACCCAGGCTTAGAGCAAAAATCCCCCATTGATACACCGTCATGAGTGCTTACCTGATGAATCCCCTCGATTTCCTCCTCAAAATCGCCTAATCGCCTCTTAGTTTGAAGCCCCAAATGTGTTATAACTTCTGAAATTTCGAACCCTTCTGTTCATTAATCTCTGACGTACTTTCGCTTCTGCGATACATATCTCGCTTAAGCGAGACCGCTTATGCGGTAAACTGGTCGCTTCTGCAACCTGCCACTAAAGTCCTTCACCGCTTCTGCGGTACAGGTCTCGCACCTGCGAGACCGCTTAAACGGGTTTCCTTCCGCTTCGGTGAAGATCACCCAATCGCCAAAAGCCGCCTTCTGCGGAATTACACTGGCCAGCCTCGAACTCTCTTCTGCGAGCAATATTCCGCTTCTGCGGTCCTCCATCCGCAAAAGCGAAAACACTGCTGCAATAAACACCAGCAGCTATAAAACTCCAAAATTCATCCGGTTAACCCTTCGAAAACATCCCGAGGCCCCCGAGACCTCAACCAAAAATACAAATCCACTCTAAATCATCACACGAACTTGTTCCAATCCTAAAAACACACCCTCAAATACACGAATCGTCAAATTAAGGCCGGTTCAAGCCTAAGATTCAACCAAAACTTCCGAACCCTACATTATATCAAAAACCCGACCAAACGATGTCCGAATGACCTGAAAATTTGCATACATATCCAAAATCACCTAACGAAGCTACTGCAACTGTCGAAATTCCATTCCGATTCCCGGATCAAAATATCACCTATCGATCGGATTTCGCCAAAATTCCAACTTAGCCAATTCAAGCATATTTCTACACCAGACCTCTAAATTCTATTCCGATCGCTCTCCTAAGTCACAAATCACGTCCCGAAACTAACCGAATCATCAAAATTTGATTCCGAGTCCTCTAACCACATAGTCAACTTCAGGTTGACTTTTTCAGAAACAAGCTTCACTCAAAAAGGCTATATGCCTTATTTCCAACCATAATTAATCTCAATTCACCCCGATAGACTCTAACACAGATATAGAAACATGAAACAACATAATGAGGGGATAACGGGGTAGTAACTCTCGTGACGACGGACCAGGTCGTCACAATATTTAACTTTTGAACTTAAAACTCTAATTTTAGGTCGCCACTTATCCCCTCCGCCATCAAACTTGTGTGCGTACTTTTTAGTAGTGAAATCGAAGTTGTAAGTTTCCTCTAAGATTCCTTCTTTCTCATGGAAAGGAAATTGCACAAATTCCTATTTATGTTGCCATATCTTAATCGAGTTTCTTTTAATTTCTACTTAATATATTCTCCTTTGTGAAGACGATTTAATGTGGAATGTGTTTTCCTATAGTAAATTTACTAATCCTTCCAAATTAATTGTCTTACTTTTATTGTGAACTAGCCCAAATGCTTCATTCACAATTCAATACTTGTTTCAGTGTTTTGGTTTTTGGAAATAGAGAATAGCTTTTTATTTTGAGAAACTACTTCTGTGTTTACAACAGAGAAGACAAAACTGGTATGCAAATTAAATGTTTGAGTGAATGCTTAACCGAATATATAGTAAAATTGGTGTTTGAGAGAAGAGAAATTAGGAGCGAGGGTTACTGAGAGAAAAATTGCACAGGAGATCGAGAGAGTTGGAACAAAATAGAAGTAAGGGTAAAAATATCTTTTCAAAATAATTTTAATAGAGTAGTGACTATTTTTACTCAGCATTAGAATTGGTGTATAAAAAATAACACCATCTTATTTAGTGGTTACCACACGCCATTTATACAGAATTTGTTTGATAATCCGAATGTAATTTCAAATTTATTAGAAGCAATTTGTAAAATACCAGATTTGGATTTGCTATGGACGGATATTAGCTATAGGGGTTTTGGCATGGTATAACAACATACCCATATAATTGATAAACAATAGCTATAGTTATAGATATTGACATTAAATAGCCAATAAATGTATATCACAATAATAATATGTATATCACAACGTTTTTTCTTTCTTTTTTGTCTATATCAACATGTATATTAAAATTTTATTTTTATTCTTTATATATAAATAATATTATTTTTTGTATATCAATAATGTAAAATTGTATATACAGTTATTGATGCCTTTATATCATAGTGTATAGCACATCGGACATGTGTATGCCAAAATAGATATCATAAGATTATTTTTCTTCTTTGTGTATATCCAAAATTAATTTTCTTTGTATACCAATATATTATTTACTCCCACAATTATATTTATTATTTTTATATTTTAGGCAACTAAATTACCTTTCCATTAAGAAACAAACATGTTAGTATTTATAGCATTAATATAGAACATGGAATTTAATAATAATAATAATAATAATAATAATAATAATAATAATAATAATAATAATAATAATAATAATAATAATAATAATAATAATAATAATAATAATAATGTGTATATCAAAAATATTTATTAAAATTTGATTTTCCTTCTTTGAATAACACATTTCAAATTGAAAACTCAAGTTCAAGACGACTCCACATATATATCCTCTATAGTAACCCGTGTATATCTTTAAGTACATAAGTGACATCTCATGTATATTATGTGTACATCCATAAAATTTGTGTTATAAATATGATATACATGGGCTTCCATAAAACAGCTGTGTTGTATACACGATATAAAAAGTGTTATACACGGACATCCTTAAAAATTTATGTGTGATATACAGTAATATACATGGTATACACATATTGTAGTTGAATTTTTAGGTCTGAATTTTTACCCGAAACTAGTCTAAATCACTTCTAATGTTGCTCTTTGTATATAGCCTCGTTTAACTATTTTTAACCATTTTCAATCACACCTACTCATTAAATCCAACCAAAAAAGGAAGAGAGAAGAATTTCAACAAATTTCAATCACACGTATTCAATAGCAAAAGAAAACAGATAGAAGAAGAAATACAAGGAGAAAAAGGGGGAGGGAAGCCAAAATAAGCGTGTAGTTTTGTTAGAGAATATAAAAGACAGTAGTTTTTTAAGAGTTGGCTATATAATGCCAATTGTTTGGGTCTATCTTTGCCAAACCTAATATAAGACTAAAAATTGTCAATTTCTGTTATGTGTTGTTATAGGATACCAGTTTTTCATCGCGTTCGCGTAAAATGTTTTTGAATTTCTGAGAAATGTTTCATCGCGATCGCATGCCTAGGGTTGCGATCGCATAGAGAAAAATCTGGAGGACCAGAAGGGTTTTTTATAACATTTCAGTCGTGAACCCATCATCTTTTCCACCATTTTATACCACCTTAAGAGCCTGTTGATAGATTTTGAAGAGGATTTTGATGGAAAGTGATTGGAGGTAAGTCTCGTGGCTTTGATACATCATTTAATTGAAGAATCATCCATTAATTCTCTAAAAGGTAGAAATCGAAGAAGTTAGGGCTTGGTTATTGGGAATGAAATATTGGAATTTGATGGAGCATTTGAACTTCAATTTTGATGAATTTTATATGTACGGACTCGTGGAGAGATGTGGATTCCGAAAATGTGAATTTCATAATTTTTCAAGAAGTGGACCCGGGACACGAGTTTTGCCAACTTCGTGGTTTTTGTTGTTTCTCGAGTTGTTTCGATTGGGTTATGCTTTATTGGCCTATTGTGACGTATCCGTTATGGTTTTGATCAGATTCTAAATGCGAGGAGGTAGATGCGAGAGAAAAGGTCTTGGCGAGCTAGATTATCGGCCGACTAGAGGTGAGTAATGACTTTGAATGATATCCCGAGGGTTTAAAACCCCGGATTTGCACATCTTAGTGCTGTATTGAGGTGACTTGCACGCTAGACCTGAGCGTGGGGTAGAGCACTGTTGGTGATCGTGACTTGGTCCATCCCGATTGTTGGTTTTACCGCGTATTTGCAAATGATTTGTTGTTATTATTATGACTTGGGCTCATTGACATACTTGGGGCTTATTGCCGTTTGTTTGAACTCCTATGAACTATCATTACTGTTTCCTTCACTATTTGAAATATTACTTGAACTCAGTCGATGTAAATTACCCTGTTTCTTAAACTCATCCATATTTACTCAAGTTGGAGTTTTAAACTGATAATTTCACTACTATTTGTGCTGAGTATTATTTGTTTTACTGTTGCCCAAGGGGTTGTTGACTGCATTTGGACTGATTGAGGTGGAGAGCCTTATGTGAGGGCATGTTGAGCACCGTGAGTACACTTTCAGGCCTTGTATAGATATTATTCAAGCTTTCGGGCCTTGTTGACAGTGCTTGGGCTGTAGGAGCCCCTCCAGAGTCCGCACACCCACAGTGAGTGCAAGGTACCCTTTAAAATGGACAGTGGTGACAATGACACTGTTATACATGTTTCGGTCAGGTAACAATGACTCACTAGTGGTAACAATGACACTGAAACACGCTTTGGTCAGGTAACAATGGCTGACAATACTTGTGTATTCTTGTTTATTTGGGTACTTTCAAAGAGCATTTCTTGCTATGTTTTCACGGATTTTTACTTCTTATTTGGTTTACTGCTTGAGATAGCATTATCTGTGCCCTTTTGGGTTTTTCGGCTCTAAGTTGTTATTCATTTTTATTACTTACTGGGTTGGAGTACTCACTATTACTCCATGCACCTTGCGTGCAGATCCAGTTCCTTCTACATAGGCTGAGTAGACATTTCAATGATCATCAGGCTTGCTTTCGGGAGAGTTTGAGGTAGCTGCATGGCGTTTATAGCCATTGACTCTTCCTTCTATAATTATCTTTTATTTTCCGCACTTTCAGACATTTAGACAGATTATATAGTAGTGTATTATTCTATTCTGTATAGGCTCATATTCGTGACTTTGGGTACATGGTTGGGCTATATGCAATGTTTTGCTAAACATCGGAATTCTTATTAGTATTTTCGTATTTTTCTTAAATGGCTTAATGTTTACTGTTTCACTTATCAAATATCGGTTGCCAATTGGATTGAATATGTGATTAATGGTCGGACTTACCTAATAGTGTGTTGGGCGCCATCACGGCCAGATTTGGGGTTGTGACAAGTTGGTATCAGAGCCTAAGTTACTTGGTCTCGCAAATTATGAGCCAGTTTAGTAGAGCCTCGTGAATCAGTACGGAGACATTTGTATTTATCCTCGAAAGGCTACAGAACTTTTAGGAATACTTCAAATTCTTGAAATTCTTGTCGTGCGACTTTGTTGATCCAAGAACTACACTTCTATATTCTATTCTCTTGCAGATGGCGAGAACACACACTACTAGACGTGATGGACGGCCACTATTGCAACCCACTAGAGGTCGTGGACATGGACGTGGTCGAGGCAGAGCAGTAGAGGCAGCACCGGTAGACCCACTAGTTGCCCCCACTAAGGATCAACCTCCAGCTATAGAGGTTCAAATAGCACCTGCTCAGGCACCAGCTGTGCCTATTGTGATTCCGGGTCTTCAAGAGGCCCTAGCTCAGATTTTATCGGTTTGCACTAGCCTTGCTCAAGCAGTCTTGGACACTACTGCTGCAACTACATCTCAGACTAGGAGTGGTCAAACGACCCCCGCAGCTCGCACTTTTGAGCAGGTAGTGCAGGGTTTACAAACACCAGATTCACCACTAGTTCAGCAGGTTGCCCAGTCCAGCCATTGGCCCCAGTTCTACCGGTTGCCCTAGTTCAGGGTGATGGAGTTCCAGTAATGCCAGAGGATGAGCAACAACGAGACTCACGATTCATGTTCTCCCTACTTTTGGTACAAATAGTTTTAGGAAGTCGACGCCTTGCTCAGAATCCTCGGCCTGGACAAGTGTCGACGTATGCTTCGGACAGCAGGGATCTTGGAGTCGAGCGGGGTATCATTTACTACTTTTTAGTTTTCAGGAGCAGCCTTCACTTGGTGAGAGGCATATGAGCGGCATAAGCCGCTGGGTGCAGCGCCTTTGCCATGGTCCACTCTTTTCCTAGAGAAGTGCACAGGTAGTTTGAGTGGCTCCGTCAGGGAGATATGTCTCTGACGCAGTATAAGGTGAGATTCTCAGAGTTAGCTCGTTATGCTCCATGGATGGTTTCGGCTGATCAGGAGAGGATTAGAGGATTTGTGGATGGACTTATTTATCCCATCCGTATTCTGATGACTCGAGAGATGGTCCTGAGCCATAAATTTGAGGATGTAGTGGATATTACTCATGACATTGAGATGGATCGTCATGAGGAGAGAGAGGAGAGGGAGGCCAAGAGGCCTCGAGGATCAGGTAGCTTCAGTGGTTCTTTGTCTAGGGTCCAGGTTCAGTAGAGTAGAGGTCATTCTTTTAGGCCTCCACAGCCAGCTCGTTCAGAGTACCGTAGGTCATCTTTTGGTCGGGGTTATCAGAGCTCTCAGAAGAGTCAGCCATCTCTTAGTGCACTTCCAGTACAGAGTTCGTCTCATGCCCCGTCTGTTCAGGGTCCCACCTGGTCGAGTACGTCAGCCAGTCATTCTGATTTGTGGGGTTCCCTTCAGTCCCATTTTCGAGCACCCGGGAGCTTTTATGAGTGCGGGGAGGTTGGGCACATGTGGAGGCATTGTCCTCGGCGCCGTGGTAGTAGTCTCAGCAGAGGGATCAGCCCTCATCTTCTGGTTTTATTTCTTTAGTGCCCACCCAGTCAGCTAGGGGTGGAGGCCAGGTAGCTAGGGGTTGCCCTCGAGGGGGAGGCCGATCAGGTGGTCAAGCTCTTTTCTATGCTCTTTAGGGCCGGTCAGATGCTATTGCCTCGGATGCTATCATCACAGGTATTATTTTAGTTTGTCACCGAGATGCCTTAGTTTAATTTGATCCTGGTTCCACTTATTCCTATGTATCTTCATACTTTTATCATTATTTGGGTACGACTCTTTGGGTCGTCACAGTATGTATCTACCCTGGTGGGCGATACTATGATCATTATGGACCATGTGTATCTATCCTATCTTGTTACTATTGGGGGTCTGGAGACCCGAGTTGATTTATTCATATTGAGCATGGTTGATTTTGATGTTATTTTGGGCATGGATTGGTTATCTCCGTGCCATGCTATTCTAGACTGTCATGCCAAGACAGTCACTTTGGCTATGCCGAGTATTCCGAGGATCGAGTGGCATGGTATGACTGATTATGTACCCAGCATGGTTATTTCTTTCTTAAAGGCCCAGCGGATGGTTGGGAAAGGGTGTTTATCATATTTGGCATTTGTGAGAGATGTTGGAGCTAAAACTCCCAGCCTTGATTCTGTTTCCATTGTGAGGGATGTTCTGGATGTGTTTCCATCCGACCTGACGGGCATGCCACCAGATAGAGATATTGATTTTGGTATTGACTTGGTGCCAGGCACTCAGACTATATCCATTCCTTCTTATCATATGACACCAGCTGGGTTAAAGGAATTGAACGAGCAGCTTTAGGAACTCCCAGATATGGGGTTCATTTGCCCGAGTGTGTCACCGTAGGGTGCACCGGTGTTGTTTTTCAAGAAGAAAGATGGATCAATAAGGATGTGTATTGATTACAGGCAGTTGAACAAGGTAACAATAAAGAACAAGTATCCTCTACCGCACATTGATGATTTGTTTGATCAGCTCCAAGGAGCGAGGGTATTCTTGAAGATTGATCTTTGTTCAGGCTATCACCAGCTGAAGATTAGGGATTTTGATATTATGAAGGCGACTTTCAAGACGAGATATGGGCATTATGAGTTTCTAATTATGTCTTTTAGGCTGACTAATGCCCCAACTGCGTTCATGCATTTGATGAACAACGTGTTCCGTCCGTATCTCGATTCCTTTGTAATTGTGTTTATTGATGACACCATGGTATACTCGCATAGATAGGAGGAGCATGCTCAACATTTGAGAGTAGTATTGTAGAGATCGAGGGAGGAGAAGCTTTATGCAAAGTTCTCCAAGTGTGAGTTCTAGCTCGGGTCTGTGGCTTTTTTGGGACACGTGGTGTCCAGTGGTGGTATACAGGTTGATCTGGAGAAGATAGATGTGATGTAGAGTTGGCCTAGACCGACCTCAGCCACTGAGATCCATAGTTTCCTTGGGTTGGCAGGATATTATTGCCGGTTTATTCAGGGATTTTCTTCTATTGCGTCACCCTTGACCAAGTTGACCCATAAAGGTGCTCTATTTGTGTGTTCTGAGGAGTGTAAGGAGAGCATTCAGAAGCTCAAGACAGTTTTGACCACAGCTCCAGTATTGATATTGCCATCAGCTTCAGGTTCCTACATCGTGTATTGTGATGCCTCGAGAGTTGGCATCAGATGTATGCTGATGTAGGATGGTAGAGTTATTGCATATGCTTCTCGCCTGTTGAAGCCTCATGAGAAGAACTACCATGTGCACGATTTGGAGTTAGCAGCTATAGTCCATGCTCTGAAGATTTGGAGGCACTACTTGTATGGCGTTACTTGTGAGGTGAATACTGATCATCGCATCCTTCAGCATCTGTTCAAACAGAAAGATCTTAATTTGAGACAGCGGAGGTGGCTTGAGCTGCTTAAGTATTACGACAATACCATATTGTATCATCCGGGGAAGGCCAATGTTGTGGCTGATGCTTTGAGCTGCAAGGCGGTTAGTATGGGCAGCTTAGCTTATATTCCAGTTGGGGAGAGGCCCTTCGCATTAGATGTTCAGGCGTTGGCCAATCGGATGGTGATATTGGATATTTTAAAGCCGAGTTGGGTGTTGGCTTGTGTTATTTCTTGGTCCTCCTTGTATGATCGCATCAGAGAGCGTCAGTATGATGATCCACATTTTCTTGTCCTTAAGGATAGGGTTCAGCACAATGATGCCAGGGACATGACTATTGATAATAATGGTGTGTTGAGGATGCTGGGCTGGATTTGCATGCCCAATATAGATGGACTTCGAGAGTTGATACTAGAGGAGGCTCACAGCTCGCAGTAATCCATTCGTCTGGGTGCCGCAATGATGTATCAGGACTTGAGACATCATTACTAGTTAAGGTGGATGAAGAAGGATATTATGAGTTATGTAGCCCGATGTCTCAACTGTCAGCAGGTCAAGTATGAGCATCAGAGGTCGGGGCAATGTTCTTCAATGTATGGTCATTCCTGAATGGAAATAGAAGCGAATTACTATGGATTTCGTGAGTAGTCTCCCTCGAACTTCAAGGAAGTTTGATTCAATTTGGGTGATTGTGGATCGGCTGACCAAGTCCACGCACTTTATTCCAGTATATACTACTTACTCATCAGAGATGCTGGCATGGATCTTTCTTCGGGAGATTGTCAGGTTACATGGGGTTCCGGTGTCTATTATCTCGGATAGAGGTACTTAGTTCACTTCTCAGTTTTGGAGGGTATTTCAGTGGGAGCTGGGTACACAGGTAGAGTTGAGCACAACATTCCATCCTCAGACGGACGGACTGTTTGAGCGCACTGTTCAGATTTTGAAGGATATGTTGCGTGCCTGTGTTATTGATTTTGGAGGTTCATGGGTTGAGTTTTTGCTGCTTGCAGAGTTTGCTTACAACAACAGTTATGAGTCTAGTATTCAGATGGCCCCATATAAGGCGTTGTATGGTAGGCGATGTAGATCTCCTGTTGGATGGTTCGAGCCCGACGAGGCTAGATTATTGGGGACCGAGATGATTTAGGATGCTTTAGAGAGAGTGAAGTTGATCCACGAGAGGCTTGATACAGCACAGTCGCGCCAGAAGAGTTTTATGGACCGGAATGTTTGTAAGTGTCATATATGGTAGGCGAGAAGGTCTTGTTGAAGGTTTTACCCATGAAGGTTGCCATGCGGTTCAGGAAGAAAGGGAAGCTAAGTCTGAGGCCCTTTTGAGATACTCAGGAGGATTGGAGAGGTGGCATATGAGTTATCCTTTCCACCCAATTTGTCTAGTGTACATCCGGTATTCCATGTGTCTATGCTCCGGAAGTATGTTGGGGACCTGTTCCATGTGTTGGACTTCAGTACAGTGCAGCTGGATTATGATCTGACTTATGATGTGAAGCCGGTGGATATTTTGGATCGACGGGTTCGAAAGTTGAGGTCCAAAGATATTTCTTCAGTGAAGGTGCAGTGGAGAGGTCGGCCCGTGAAGGAGACTACTTGGGAGACCGATCAGGAGATGCGGAGTAGATATCCCCACCTATTTGAGACTCCAGGTATGTTTCTTGATCCTCTCGAGAATGAGCGTTTGTTTTAGCATGGGAGGATATGACGACTCGGCCCGTAGTCACATGAGTTACCGCCCCATTTTACCCATATTATGTCCCTCTATGATTTAATACCAGCATTTGAATTAACGGGATAGAGTTGGATTGGTTTTAGCTGAAAATGAGACACTTAGCCTCTTAGAAGGAAGCTTGTTGTGGAAAAGTCAACCGGATGTTGACTATATAGTTAGAGGGCTTGGATATGAATTCCGGTGGTTCGGTTAGCTTCGGGGGATGATTTGTGACTTAGGAGAGAGATTAGAATTGAATTCGGACGTAAGGTGTAGAATTAGGCTTGAATTGGCGAAGTTTGAATTTTGGCGGGTTTCGGTTGATAGGTGAGATTTTGATCCGAGGGTAGGAATGATATTCTAAGATTTGCAGTAGCTTCGTTAGGTGATTTTGAATATGTCTGCAAATTTTCAGGTCTTTCGGACGTCGTTTGGTCGGGTTTTTGATCGAATGTGAGTTTTGGAAGTAGTAGTTTAACTTAGGCTTGAATCCGTGGTGAATTAAAAATATTTGTATTGTTGGACAGGTTTTGATGATTAGAATAATTTTGTATGATATTTTGGGATATGTTTGTGTCTTTGGTTGAGGTCTTGGGGGCCTCAGAATGAATTCGGGTGGTCAAACGGACAAAATTTAGCTATTATAAGCTGCAGGTTGCAGCAGTTATTGCAGAAGAAATATTGGCCTATGCAATCGCATTCACTGAGACGCGATCACATAGCATTGGGCAGTAAAGCATCGCAGTCGCGGGTATTTTCCGTGTTCGCATAAGATGAATTCAGGGGCAACATGATTTTTACTACGCGTTCGCATAGAACATGGACATGTTGGCGTAGGGTAGGGGAACTGTGTATCGTGATCGCATAGACCCTGTTGTGTTCGCGTAGAATATTTTTGGATTTATGAGAATATTTTCATCGCGATCGCATGCCTAGGGCTGCGATCACATAGAGTAAAATCTGGGCCCAGAAGGATTTTAATAACATTTTGGTCGCGAACCCGTCACTTTTTCCACCATCTTTACACCACCTTGAGAGCTTGTTGATAGATTTTGAAGGGGATTTCGACGGGAAAATATTGGAGGTAAGTCTCGTGTCCTAGATAAATCATTTAATTGAAGAATCATCCATTAATTCTCCGAAAATTGGGTAGAAATTGAATAAGTTAGGGATTGGTTTTTGGGAATGAAAAATTAGAATTTGAAGGGGCATTTGAACTCCGATTTTGATGAATTTTATATGTACGAACTCGTGGCAAGATGAGGATTCCAAAAATATGAATTTCGTAATTTTTTAAGAAGTGAGCTCGGGGCTCGGGTTTTGCCAACTTCGTGGTTTTTATTATTTCTCGAGTCTTTTAGATTGGGTTATGGTTTATTGGCCTATTGTGATATATCCCTTATGGTTTTGATTAGATTCTACATGCGAGGAGGTAGATTCGAGAGGAAAGGTCTTGGCAAGCTAGATTATCGGCCGGCTGGAGGTGAGTAATGACTTTGAATGATATCCTGAGGGTTTAAAACCCTAGATTTGCACATCTTAGTGCTGTATTGAGGTGACTTGCATACTGGACCTGAGCGTGGGGTACAATACCATTGGGGATTGTGACTTGGTCCGTCTCGGTTGTTGGTTTTTATCGTGTATTTGCAAATAATTTGTTGTTATCATTATGACTTGGGCTCATTGCCATACTTAGGGCTTATTGACGTTTGTTTGAACTCCTATGAACTATCATTTACTGTTTTCCCTCACTATTTGAAATATTACTTGAACTCCTGTTTCTTAAACTCAGCCATATTTACTCAACTTGGAGTTTTAAAATGATAATTTCACTACTGTTTATGGTGAGTATTATTTGCTTTACTGTTGCCCGAGGGGTTGTTGACTGCATTTGGACTGATTGAGGCTGAGAGCCTTATATAAGGGCATGTTGAGCAATGTGAGGAGATTTTTAGGCCTCATATTGATGTTATTCAGGCCTTCAGGCCTTGTTGATAGCACTTGGGGTGTAGGAGCCCCTCCGGAGTTCGTACACCCATAGTGAGCGCGTGGTATCCTTTGAAATGGATAGTGGTAATAATGGCACTGTCATACATGTTTCGGTCACGTAACAATGACTTACTAGTGAAACACACTTTGGTCAGGTAACAATGGCTGACCATACTTGTGTATTCTTGTTTATTTGGTTAATTTAAAAGAGAATTTCTTGCTATGTTTTCACGCATTTTTACTGCTTATTTGGTTTATTACTTGAGATAGCATTTTTTGTGCCCTTTTGGGATTTTATGCTCTCAGTTGTTATTCATTTTCATTACTCACTGGATCGAAGTACTCACTATTACTCCCTGTACCTTGCATGTAGATCCAGGTCCTTCTTCACAGGATGAGTAGACATTTCAGTGATTAGCAGGCTTGCTTTCGGGAGAGTTTGAGGTAGTTGCATACCGTTCGCAGCCGTTGACTCTTCCTTCTATCCTTGTCTTTTATTTTTCGCACTTTCAGATATTTAGATAGATTATGCAGTAGGGTATTATTCTATTCTGTAGAGGCTCGTATTCATGACTCTGGGTCCATGGTTGGGCTATATGCTATGTTTTGCTAAACATCGGTATTCTTATTAGTATTTCCATATTTTTCTTAAATTGCTTAATGTTTAATGTTTCACTTATCAAATATTGGTTGCCAATTGGGTTGAATATGTGGTTAATGGTTGGGCTTGCCTAGTAGTGTGTTGGGCGACATCACGACCGGGTTTGGGGTCGTGACAACCAGTCCAACATAATATGCTGGAGTTCATATACAAGTGCACCGAATTCTAGTATATTATGCTGGACCGATCTCTGTTGCAGCAAAATAATGGCTATTTTTCATTGACTTGATAAATGCTGGCTATTTTTGATTGACCAATTCGAAAACTGGCGATAACGTGATATTTTTACTTTTACATATAATAGATGATGAGGGTCATTTGTTTATACAAATAGCCGCCCAGATACATCGTTTACCTTTTAGCCATTATGTAATACTTATGTCAATTATTTTAATTTAAATAACTGGATGAATGGTTAATTAGATTAATCCTTCATATTCTTGAAAGGGTAATATATGAAAACATGCACAGAGAATTATGGGATTCAATTAGATAATCAAATGAGGCCTCAAGAGATTATTAGAAAAAGAAGAATTAACTCAAATAGTCACTCACTTAATTGCTTAAATTAAAAATAATCAGCAGATATATAATATATATATATATATATATATATATATATATATATATATATATATATATAATTTATACATTATATTGCTATAATTATGCATAATCGATGTATTAACGTATATGACTAAAAGAAAATAAGTAATGAATATGGACGGCTCTTCATTTAAAGATTCCACAGCAGAATGTGTGTGCAAAGATTGCCCATTTGGTTGGCTCCAAAACCTCTGCAATCCCATCAAAGTCCACTGATTTTTAAGAAGAAAAGCCCTTTGTTTTTGCCACTAACATTTGGACTTAGTTTCTCATAATGAATTTCTATTTTATGGATGAAATATCAAAATCAAAACTAAAATAATAGTCCATCACCTCTGGCTTCTAACTATCATTTAGTTTCAAACTAGTAGCATATTTAACCAAAATTCTACAATTAGTTTATTTTGAATTTTTTTTAAAAATACATTGGTTCGAACCGGTTATGTATATTAACTACTTAATTTGAAAAATACTTTTGAGCAGCAATTAATGTATGACTAAACTTTTAAAAAGTATTTTAAGTATATTTTCTTCAAAAGTGATTTTCAAAAAGTACTTTTCGGAAAAACTTTATTATTTGTTTCTCAAAAACTACTACTTTTACTCGAAAGCACTTTATTCCTTTTAAAAACTTGATAAAATACCTTAATTTTGTAGAAGAAAAATACTTTTGACAAAATAAAAAGGGCTTGACCATATAAGCTAGATATTCATTTTTGAGTAATCACCTAATATACTTTCTTACAAGCTGAATGCATGTAATGATTGCAATGATAAAATGTCCACGTACATTACAAGTCTACAAGAAAATGTTATTTTCACCGACAGGCGAAGCTAGAAACTGAAGTGCGCGATCGTCCAATCAGTAATTTTGGTGTAAATTCCGTATTGTTTTAAATTTTTTATTTAATATACAAATTATTAATTTAAAACTTCGTATCTTGAAAGGAATAGAATT
Source organism: Nicotiana noctiflora (assembly GCA_032618575.1). Lineage (NCBI taxonomy): Eukaryota > Viridiplantae > Streptophyta > Magnoliopsida > Solanales > Solanaceae > Nicotiana > Nicotiana noctiflora. Next base: position 152,145 of record JASVEL010003720.1, on the reverse strand, counting down.
CGAAAACCACGAATATCAAATCTAGCTCCGCTCTCATTTTCACGCTTTTTAACAAAGTGCATGCATTCAATCATATTGACTTGTCATTAGGGTTTAGTTGGGCTTGACAACCAGTCCATGCCCAGAATAATATCAAAATCGACCATTCCGAGCAACAATAGATCCGCTCTGATACCAACTTGTCACGACCCTAGTTCACCAATCGTGAACCTGTCATGACGGCACCCAGTCTTCGCGACTAGGTAAGCCTAACACGATGAGGAATGTACAATTTCATGAAACAAGAGATAAAATAACAGCGAAATAATGTAAAAGAAATGTAATAAGTGTCGCCTGGCACATACACTTCGCCAAAACACACTAAATAGCATACTACCAAGACCCGAAAACCCACGGGCAACACAGACTAAAAGAAGAGTAGAGTTGTGGCTCTATACATAAAGAATGTCTAAACAACGAGAATAACAAAAAGTAACTACTATCACTAATGAGAATAGAAGGAGACCCTCCGGATCCGCGGATGTAGCATATCATACCTCAAGTCTCCTAAAGTGCTTCTAAATCACCTGAAATGAGCCTGATCTGATGTACCTGGATCTGCACAACAAAAGTGTGCAGAAGAGTAGCATGAGTACACCACGGCGGTACTCGGTAAGTGTCAAGCCTAACCTCGATGGAGTAGTGACGAGGAAGGTCAGGGCCCTACTGAGAGAAAACAATTACAAAGATAATAATAATAACAAGCAGTTTAAATGAATTGAACCCACAGTCCCACTCTATAATCAACAACCCAGGAGCTACGGGAATTTAACCCGCAGTCCCAATATAAGGATGTTTGGGTCTCTGGAAATCGAACCTGCAGCCCGTATCTCAATATCTCAAGATCTTCGGGAATCGAACCCGCAGTCCACATCACAATAAATATATCAATAATCTCCAGGTCTCCAGGAATTGAACCTGCATCCCTTGGATCTCCAGGAATCGAACCTGCAGTCCACATCACAATAACTCAGGATCTCCGGGAATCGAACCCGCAGTCCGTATCTCAATAATATATCAATAAACTCCGGGTCTCCGGGAATCGAACCCGCAGCCCTTGGATCTCCGAGAATTGAACCCGCAATCCACAAACAATAGCAAATCCGGGTCTCTGGGAATCGAACCCACAGCCCTGGGATCTCCGGGAATTGAACCCGCAGTCCACCAACACAACAATAAAAAGGAAAGAACGGAGAAAAATGATATGCATAACTACAATTACACCAAAACCAGTATCAACAAATATCAAGAAGTTCAAGTAAGGCAATTAAGCACTTAGACAGATAAATCGTATCTAACCATACTTTTCTAATGAATATCGGGTAAATGTCACAATTTAATCAGCTAAGAACAGAAATATCACGAATTGAGCAATTCAAGTAAGGTCAGTTCCAACAATCTATGCATGTACACGCCCGTCACCTCGCGTACAAGGCATTTAAATTAACACATAATATCCTAGGGGAGAAGGTTCCCCCACACGAGGTTAGACAAGCCACTTACCTCGACTCCGGTACGAAACCGCTAAGAGACAACTCTCTTGCCACGAGTATCCAACTCCGAGTGGCCCGAATCTCAAATATTAGCACTTTTGAATCGTCAAAACACGAACTCAAGAGCCACGGAAAGATGAAAAAAATTGATATAGACTTCTCAACGCACCTCACTAAAGGTATCAACCGATGTGGGAAAAATATATGTTAGAGTCCAACATCAATAAGATTCCTAATCCATATAACAAAGAAAGCCTACAGGCGGCTAAGGCGGGCAGCGTGAATTGGGGTACTATAATTTGATTTCAACTTGGATTACAAATACTTTATCCGAATAAGAGGAATACATGTTAAGGAGAATGAGTTTCAGGTTAATACATGGATTAAGACGTCATAATGCTAAGAATCATAGCAAAAATCAATTATTGAATTTTAAAATCTCTAGCAACTGCCACATCTAGTGATCAATTTATTTGCCCATTAAATGTTCCATTTTAAAATGTCTTGCAGAATCAAGTTTAAATGGAATTGCTTGCCATTTGAAACTCATTTTCGATTTTAGTGCTTAAGCAAAGGAGAAAAACTAAGGTCAAGGAGCAATAAAATATATTGGCAGTACTTCAAGCCTAATTGAGCTACAGACCTCCAAAATACATTCCGAATGCGCTCCGAACCCCGAAATCACCTAACGGAGCTAATGGAACCATCAAATCTCCCTTTCGATGTCGTCTTAATACTGTTCCCAATACGGGCCATTTTTCAACTATACGGCTCTCATTTAGGGACTAAGTGTCTCAAAACGCTTCAAATTCTATAGCCGAACCTCCCGGCGAACTACAATAGCAGAAATAAACTTAGGGGAACAGTTAGATTGGGGATCGGGGCGTAAATTTCAAAAACGACCGGCCGTGTCGTTACATCTTCCCACACTTAAAAGATTCGTTCGTCCTCGAACGAGCATAGAAAACATACCCGGAGTGGTGAAGAGATGAGGGTACTAGTTGCGTATATCCTGCTCGGTCTCCCAAGTCGCCTCCTCGGCCAGCTGACCCTGCCACTGGACCTTTACTGAAGCGATGTTCTTTGACCTTAGCTTCCTGATTTGCCTGTCCAGAATGGACACTGGCTCCTCAACATAAGACAGATCCTCGTCTAACTGAACAGAAGTGAAATCCAACATGTGCGACGGGTCACCATGGTATCTCCGGAGCATAGAGACATGAAATATGGGATGGAGTCCGGCTAGGCTAGGAGGTAAGGCCAACTCATAAGCAACCTCCCCAACACGCCTCAAAATCTCAAAAGGACCAATGAATCTGGGACTCAGCTTCCCCTTCTTCACAAACCTCATAACGCCCTTCATGGGCGAGACTCGAAGTAGAACCCGCTCGCCAACCATAAAAGCCACATCGCAGACCTTCTTGTCCGTATAACTCTTCTGTCTGGACTGGGCTACACGGAGTCTATCCTGAATCACCTTGACCTTGTCCATCGCATCGTGGACCATCTCTCTACCTAATAATCCGGCCTCGCCCGGCTCGAACCAACCCACTGGGGACCTGCATCTCCTACCATATAGGGCCTCATACGGCGCCATCTGAATGCTAGACTGATAGGTGTTGTTATAAGCAAACTCTGCCAGTGGCAAAAATGATCCCATGACCCTCCAAACTCAATCACGCACGCACGGAGCATATACTCCAAAATTTGAATAGTGCACTCAGACTGCCCATCCGTCTGGGGGTGAAATGTCGTGCTCAACTCCACCCGAGTGCCTAACTCTTGTTGCATGGCTCTCCAGAATTGTGAAGTAAACTAAGTGCCTCTGTCTAAAATGATAGAAATTGGAATACCATGCAACCGGACTATCTCCCTGATATAGATCTCCGCCAACCGCTCTAATGAGTAAGTGGTGCACACAGGTATGAAATGGGCAGACTTGGTCAGCCGATCCACAATGACCCAAATGGAATCAAACTTCCTCACAGTCCGTGGAAGTCCAAATACAAAGTCCATGGTGATGCGCTCCCATTTCCACTCTGGGATCTCAATCTGCTGCATTAACCCACCCGGACGCCGATGCTCATACTTCACCTGCTGGCAGTTGAGGCACCTAGAAACATAGTGAACTATATCCTTGTCATGACCCAAACCCCAGTCGTGATGGCGCCCAACACATTGCTAGGCAAGCCCAACCATCTTATCCATTTAAAGCAGCCAATTATAACTTAATACTGATTAATCGGCGTAATTAGCCTGTTTTCATAACAAATCAAGAAGTGTAGAAATGAAATACACGAATACAGTCCCAACCAAATCGTGGTGTCGCAAGTCTGAGCCTCTACAAATGAGATCTACTACACAATCAAGTCTAAGCAGAATGGAGACAACAAAAGATCTAGCCTAATAAACTACCTGGCTAAAGCCTGAACATCCATCGCCATAGGCCTCTCCGAAGTTGGTAGATATGCCAAACTCCCCAAACTCTCTACCCCGTGACTCAAGGCATCGACAACTACATTGGCCTTGCTCGGATGATAGAGAATAGTAATATCATAGTCCTTCAACAGCTCCAACCATCTCCTCTGACGCATGTTCAGGTCCTTCTACTTAAGCAAGTGCTGCAAGCTCCGATGATCAGTGTAGATCTCACAAGGAACCCCATATAAGTAATGACGCCAAATCTTCAAGGCGTGAACAAGGGCAGCTAGCTCCAAATCGTGAACAGGGTAGTTCTTTTCATGTACCTTCAGCTGTCTGGACGCATAGGCAATCACCCTACCGTCCTGCATCGATATTGTACCGAGTCCAACCCGTGAGGCATCACAATATACTGTATAGGACCCGGAACTTGTAGGCAACATCTAGATAGGGGCCGAAGTCAAAGCTGTCTTGAGCTTCTGAAAGCTCGTCTCACACTCCTCTGTCCACTGGAAAGGGGCACCCTTTTGGGTCAATCTGGTCATAGGTGCTGCGATCGAAGAGAACCCCTCCACGAAGCGGCGATAATAACCTGCCAAACCAAGGAAACTACGAATCTCAGTAGCTGAGCCGGGTCTGGGCCAACTATGCACGGCCTCCACCTTCCTCGGATCCACTCGAATACCATCGCTCGACACCACGTGGCCTAGAAATGCCACTGAACTCAGCCAAAATTCACATTTAGAGAACTTTGCATATAACTGCTTCTCCCTCAGAGTCTGAAGCACTATCCTCAGATGTTGCTCGTGCTCTTCCCGACTCCGGGAATATACCAGAATATCATCAATGAAAACAATCATGAACGAGTCCAGGTATGGCTTGAACACACTGTGCATCAAATGCATAAAAGCTGCTGGGGCATTAGTCAGCCCGAAAGACATGACGAGGAACTCGTAGTGTCCATACTGAGTCCTGAATGTAGTCTTCGGGATATCTGACTCCCGAATCTTCAGCTGATGATAACCAGAGCTCAAATCAATCTTGGAGAACACCTGTGCGCCCTGTAGCTGGTCAAATAAATCATAAATATGTGGCAAAGGATACCGGTTCTTCACTATAACTTTGTTCAATTGACGATAGTCAATACACATACGCATGAAACCGTCCTTTTTCTTCACAAACAACACAGGAGCACCCCAAGGCGAAACACTGGGTCGAATAAAACCCTTTCCCAATAACTCCTGTAACTGATCCTTCAATTCAGGAGGAGCCATACGGTACGGTGGAATTGAATTATAAATGAAAAATTCCAAAAAGATTTTTGTTTCTTAGTGTCACACCTCCTTTTGGCGCGCTTGCCCCGAAGGATAAACGTACAAGGGAGTTTTTCCAATTTAAGTGACAATATTCGAAACGGGATTATTTTATTTATTTCGAGTCGCCACTTGGAATAAATTAAGGTGTCCCAAGTCACCGATTTATTTAAATCCCGAATCGAGGAAATTTCGACTTTTCAAATGAAGTCTGCGAACCGGAAATTCTAAGTAAGGAATTCTATTGATCCGAGGGAAGGTGTTAGGCACCCCCGGATCCCGTGGTTCTAGCACGGTCGCTTCAATTATTATAAATGGCTAAAGATTATCTGATTTTAATACATGTTCAAATTATATGCTCCTTTAAATCATTTAACGCGTTTGATTATTTTTTAAGAAAAAAAAAATGAACATTCTTATTGAGGGGCCCCGCGATTTTATTTTATTTTTTTTTTTATTTAGCAAGGCTCGTAACATTTTTTTTTTATTTAAAAGGATAATCCTAAAGTGACTACATTTTTTTTAGTTTATCTTTAAAAGAAAATAAAAAGTCCTAATTGGTTACATGCTTAAAATGCTATTCTATATTAGTACAAAGGTGTTCTCTCACAAGCCGACTAAATGACAAATTTATTCTTCAAAATATAGAACTAACTACAATTTGACAAAAAAACTAATAAAAACGGAAAATAACAACAAATATTAATCAACAACTTCTCTATTTTTTATTTCAAAAAAAACTTTAATATCCAATTCGATCTTATACCCTGCTTAGTTATGATTTAAAACACCTATTCGACATCAATTACAGATTCTTATCCAACAACCTAATAATACAAAACTCATGAGTGGATTCAAGTTAACATCGATGACCCTGGAATTCTTAATGCATAAATCATCTATCGAACTATAATGAAACTAATTAACACTAACGCTCTCCTCACTGTAATCATATAGATCTGGAACATAGCCATTTATACAATCCAAATCAGTTCAATCCATACAGTCTATCCATTAATGTAGTCTAGCATTTACACCAACCTATCACTACTGTACATTTAATATTTGACAATAAACAACAATTTAACAGAATACAGGTTTTATTTCTTCAATTAAGCACTACACTTTGAGTCATTCCTTCATATATCAATGGAAGTTGGAAGAATACCTGGAAGTAGAATCGAAATAAACGAGGAATTAGCAACAGTATGCAGCAAACAGATTTGAACCAACAGTAACAGCAGTAGCAACTCTTGCTCAGAAACCCAAGAGAAACAGTAAACCGGAGACCAAAAACAAAGCCAAACTCTAACGGCAATGGAACAATTAGATTAGCCGAAACAAATTCCAAATTATCCCAAATATGAACCCGCCAGATCCAAGCACAATTATCAACAAAACACAGAAGGAAATAGAAGTTATGAAACAATATCTCTCTGATTCTCAAACACTCGAGGATCAAAAGTTAAAACTTCAAACAAACAGTGTTTCTGTTTTCCAGTAAGTCTATCTCTCTGTGTATCTGTATGGTTTTCCAGATTTCAAAAAAAATCTTAAGCTTTCTCTGTGAGTGTATGTGTGTGAAACTTTCTGTGGGAGTGTGTGTTTTCTGAGTGTGTTCACTATCAGAGAGTATTTTCAGAGAGTATATCACTGTTTTTCAAGAATGGTTCTCTCTGAGTTCTCTGTTGTTTTTTGTGTTCTCAAACGTGTCCTTAACAGTGAGTTCTCTGTTGTGTTTTATAGCCTAGAGATCCAAAGCAACAACCCTTTCTTCTTCAGTTTCAGATCTGTCCAGCACCTATTATTCCCCTTTTTCAAACCTTTTTCAATTGTATATTCCCTCTCATGTGTATCCTGATTCTAACAACTGACCAAGCACTCAACAAAGCTAAAAATACTCATTATTATCCTCACATTCTCTGATTATTCCAATCTGATTTGTCTAAAGGTGGGATTTATAATTAATCAAATCCTAAAGGTGCAAAACTAATGAAATACACTGCTGTCCAGCAAGTTTTAACAGTTCATTTCCATGTGTATTGCACTTTAAAGGTTGATTTTAGGGCTACTTAAATGGACTAACAGCTATATCCAATCCACAACCTAATTTAGAATCAACAATGGTTCAAAACAAACAATCCAACAATCAACTCAACATTCTGAAACAAACAACAAACCGAAAAATTTTAAATCAAGCAAAACAGTGAACCACTGCCCGGAATTTCAAACAACAAATTTGCGAATTGAAACGACGACATTCGTTAAGTCGAATCACAACATGTATGATCGACAACAAAAAGCCGACAAACAAATTCACAAATTTGTAACACTCAAAGCCGAGAGAAGAGAAGAAAAGAATGAAACAAATTCGAAACTAAATGTTCGACGACGCTAATCGACGCGAACCTGTATTCAACAACATTGGTAATCAAATAGACAAAACAGAACTTTAGAATTGGCAATTCAATGAAACAGTGTTCTCGGCCAAAGCAGAGAAAAGAAGAAAAATGAAGCTAACTAATCGACGACGCTAATCGACGCAAACACACATTCTATATCATTCGATTAGCCGATTACGATATGCGTAATCGACAAACAAATCCGACAAAGCAGTGACTACACAATTTCGGACAGCATGTATAAATTCAATATCAAACAACTTAACGGTATTAACAACGAATCGAATTCGATTCGCAATCACTCGTTAAACGGCGAAGAATAACAAACAATCAAGTCGACCAAATAAAAGGTCCCAAGAGATGAAGAAGAAAAACAGAGAATTGATATCTGTCCGAAGAAATATCAACAAACGAAACGACCATAATCAAAACAAATAAAACAACAAGGAAAGAAAGGGAGTAAAACAGTACCTCCGATCAATTTGAAACCAAAGCAGCGGCCGAGAACAATTTGAAAACAAAGCAGTGGCCGAGAATAGAAAATTCGTATTCGGGATCGAACGGACCTTAATTGAAATGTTTTCAAACGAAAACGAATCAATTAAGGTCTATTAGACCCCAATTTCTCAAAAATCCGAAACAAATAAATCCCTAAATCGGAATTTAGGGTTCTTGCAATTCGTTTTGGGGCTTGATGGTTTGGGTACGAAATAGAGACGGAAATGATGATAAGAGTGGTGTTGCGGCTATTGGTTGAAGTTAGAGGTGGCGGCTATGGAGATTGTAATGTTGAAGACGAAGCAGCTCAGAAGAGATAGCTATGTCGTTTGGTTCGCTGCTTAGTCAGAGAAAATGGTTGAACGGCGTCACTGGTTCGTGGGGGGAGTGGCCGTTGGCGTGGCGGCGGGTGGCTGGCCGGTGGTCGAAGAAGAAGGAGAGCAGGGAGGGGTGTCTCTGGCGGCGGCTGGAGAAGAGTGAAGGAGAAAATGAAGGTGAATAATAGGGTTTGGGGGGTTTTGGTATAATTAAATTTGAGATTTAATCTTGGCCGTTGGATCAACGAAATCCAACGGCTCATGTTTAAACGAATTATGGGCGGATCCGGGCGGGTTTTCCAGACGGGTATGGGGTGCTTTTGGGCCTGGTCCAATTTCAAATGGCCCAATCCGAATTTCAAACTAATGTTTTAATTATTTCCTCCCTCTCAATTAATTTAAACTCCTAATTTATAAAAAATAAAAATCCTAACTACACTAAAAAAAATCAAGTCAAATTAACTAATACTAATTATACTAACAATCGTTACGTACAATTAAATATCAATTAAACATAAATCACACAATTAAGCATTTAAATGCTAAAAATGTAAAAAGATGAATTATTTTTTTTGTGATTTTCATTTTGTAAGATAAAATTAATTACTCCTAATTTCAAAGTTAGATAAAAAATGTAAAACATGACATATTTTGTATATTTTTTATTAATTTAAACACATATAATCACGTATATATAAATGCAAACAATTACCAAAAATAACACGAAAGTTCACTAAAACACACATCGTAAAAAATAGACAATTTTTGTTTTGATTTTGTGGGAGTAATTCATGTTAGGCAAAAATCACGTGCTCACAGTGACCAGACAAGCTTTTGCATATCCTTTGTAGTCAAGCTTTTACAATGTTCTCTTATAAAAAAGGTGAAGATCCCTGTTTTGTTTTTTATCTCTTCTTATTTATAAGGGATATTCCTAAGAAACCTTAAAAAGTACAACATAAAGAATAGCCAATGGAATATTACTTATGTCTATCACTGAACCTATCCTACCGTTGCTTCCTTGCTCCCTTTACTTGACCTCGACAATAATCCATCCTCGCCATTGTGTCGTGGTCGGCTGTGTCCTCGACCATGTTTTACAAGATTCCTATCTATGATTCTCTTGAAAACTTGATCTTGAATCTTAGCTGATTTGCGGTAGACCTCGATCCGAATCTTGATGCTCCACAAGCTGTACGTGTTTGTTTATTTCTGTAACATTGAGTGAAACGAGTCGGCGGAGCTTGTTACTTCAATCACCTTCTGAGCAATCCGCGCCTTTGTTTACTCCGACGTTTGAAATCTTTTCTTTCGGTTCTTTTCTTCTTTTCTTCACTCTGGATTGATGTTCTATTTGTAGGTTATCTCGATCCTTGCATCCCGAGGTCAAACCTATTTAGACAACAAAACAAACAAACGAACGAAATTTTTCTGCCCCAGTTTTGCTAGGAAAATTTCGTGAGTTAGTTGTGACACAGAAAGTGATTAAAAAGACTCTTTGGTATTGGGTAAGAAAATCATGGTTTCACAAACGTTCAAACGGCTTTCTGGCCGGGATTTTGTAGAAAGGTTTCACGGCTTTCTGGCCGGAATTCAAACAATATCTAACAATTTTTTGGCCGTCAGATTCTCGGTTTTTTGGCCGGGGTAAAAATAAATGGCTCCGCAGTTTTCTGACTGGGAGATCCTCGGTTTTCTGACCGGGAAGAAAAGTTTCACGGCTTTCTGGCCGGAATTCAAACAATATCTAACGGTTTTTTGGCCGTCGGATCCTCGGTTTTTTGGCCGGGGTAAAAGTAAATGGTTCCGCGGTTTTCTGACTGGGGAGATCCTCGGTTTTCTGACCGGGATAAAAGTTTCACGGCTTTCTGGCCGGAATTCAAACAATATCTAACGGTTTTTGGCCGTCAGATCCTCGGTTTTTTGGCCGGGGTAAAAGTAAATGGCTCCGCAGTTTTCTGACTGGGGAGATCCTCGGTTTTCTGACCGGGATAAAAGTTTCACGGCTTTCTGGCCGGAATTCAAACAATATCTAACGGTTTTTTGGTCGTCAGATCCTCGGTTTTTTGGCCGGGGTAAAAGTAAATGGCTCCGCAGTTTTCTGACTGGGGAGATCCTCGGTTTTCTGACCGGGATAAAAGTTTCACGGCTTTCTGGCCGGAATTCAAACAATATCTAACGGTTTTTTGGTCGTCAGATCCTCGGTTTTTTGGCCGGGGTAAAAGTAAATGGTTCCGCAGTTTTCTGACTGGGGAGATCCTCGGTTTTCTGACCGGGATAAAAGTTTCACGGCTTTCTGGCCGGAATTCAAACAATATCTAACGGTTTTTTGGCCGTCAGATCCTCGGTTTTTTGGTCGGGGTAAAAGTAAATGGCTCCGCAGTTTTTTGACTGGGGAGATCCTCAGTTTTCTGACCGGGGATAAAAGTTTCACGGCTTTCTGGCCGGAAAAGACTCTCGGTTTTTCTGACCGGGGTCCAAACGGATATTGGACTGATATGATTTGATTCTCTTTTTTGGAGTTTTCATTTTGGAGTTTTCATTTTCTTTTCTTTCATTTTTTTTTGGCCTTCTTTTAGGCGTTCTTTTTAAACATCAACAAATGCATAGGATAAATCTCTAAAAGAAACTTACCTTTTTATGTGTTTTCCTTGTTCCAAAGCCATTTCAAAGCTTGCGTATTTCACTTATTTGAGTGGTACCTTCTTTTTGCACAATTAAACAGACCTGCTTTCAACAAAGAACATTTTATCAGTTGAAAAAGTGGTTGGCTTTGCGGCCTTGGTTATCTTCATTGCTTGATCGTTTCCCCATTTCCATTGAGAAGTTTGCTACCAATTGTCTTTGGGGTGACTTCCTTTCAAACTGACCGGGTTCATTTCCGGAATTCCATGAGGATTTTCCGTGTGGGTTCTATCCTTCTGCCTTATTCTGTCTCTTCTAAGACCTTAGCCTTTGATTTCCGTTTCCTTTCTAAAACTCCTTTTCTTTGGAAACAATCGATCATTACGATCCAATCGTGGATTGTAACAATATACCACTGAGGTTGTTTTTCTTTTCTTCTTTACCAGGCGGAGTCCTGTAAAACCGGTCCTGTCACCTTCCTTTGTAATATTTTCAGAAATTAAAATTAAACCGAAAGGGATTCAAAGAAGAAGAATGAATCAAAGAATGGAAAAACGTATCAAAGATAGAGGAGTCCCTTTCGAAGGAGAAAAGAAGGACTTATCTGAGGTATATGCTGACTTTAACCAACATGACATGCTCTTCGGACTAGATGCTTGATCGTCACAAAACTCCCATTTTCTTATGAACCAAAACGGGTCTATATTTCCGAGCTAAGGAGCCATGCCAGGACCTCTCGTGGTGAAACAAACTTTTCGGTTGATAGCGCCCTTTGCGGGTTTTCGCCAATCGACCTCTCTCATTTCTCTTCTTACCATCGCCGGATAGCACTCTTTGCGAGTTTTTACCAACAGGCTCTCTCATTTTGTATTTCTCTACTTCCATCGTCTTATGGTGCCCGAAGGTTTTCACCAGTAAGACTCTCTCATTTTATTTCTTTTCATTCCAGGAACCTCGGATCGGTTTCACCAATAAGACTCTCTCATTTTATTTCTTTTCATTCCAGGAACCCCGGATCGTAACAATGATGTTTTCACAACTTCCAATCGATCTTGAAGGAATTGTACTCGGTTCGGGTAACAAGAATTGTAAACAAAATTACAACTTTGGAATCATCTTGACGGATCTTAAACCGAATCAAAAATATCATCTGCCCCGGTTTCATTTTTGGGGAAATTGGGATTTTTTGGTTTTGGTGTGACTGAACCTCAGGAAGAGGTTGCCTACGTATCCTTTCGGAATCAAGTCAGAACGTAGTTCAGAAACTTTGTTTTTGTTTTGTTTTGTTTTTTTTTTTTTTTTTTTTTTTTTTTTTGGATTCCAAAGAGGGTAGCCAAAGAAAGGTAACCGGCTCAAAGGGTTTACAAAAAGGGTTGGTAGTGTTTGGGTAGCGGGAATAAAAGCCTTCAATCATTTCGACTTGTGAGGACCTCGTTGAAGCAAGTTCAGACATAATACCTTTTCACAGCATCTGCATTCACAGTCGTTTCGGGATCTTTTCCTTCCATGTCTCCCAAGTATAATGCTCCTCTTGGCAGTATCTTCCTGATGATGTATGGTCCTTTCCAATTAGGAGCGAATTTTCCTTTCGCTTCCTCGTGATGTGGAAGAATGCGTCTTAAAACCAACTGACCTACTTCGAAATTTCTCGGTCGTACTTTCTTGTTGTAAGCACGAGCCATTCTTTGTTGGTACAGTTGTCCATGACAGACCGCAGCCATTCGCTTTTCATCGATCAAAGTTAATTGTTCCAAACGAGTCTTAACCCACTCGCTATCTTCGATCTCTGCTTCAACAATTGTACGAAGCGAAGGAATTTCTACCTCTGCCGGTATCACAGCCTCAGTTCCATAGACTAGCAGGTATGGAGTTGCTCCCACCGATGTGCGTACTGTAGTACGGTATCCCAATAAAGCGAACGGTAATTGTTCATGCCATTGTCTAGAACTTTGGATTGTTTTTCTCAAAATCTTCTTAATGTTTTTGTTCGCTGCTTCCACGGCACCGTTGGCTTTGGGTCGATAAGGGGTGGAGTTCCTATGCGTTATTTTGAATTGCTCGCATATTTCTTCCATCAAATGACTGTTCAAATTCGCAGCATTGTCCGTGATGATAGTTGCGGGTATACCAAAACGACAGATAAGATTTGAGTGTACAAAATCCACCACAGCTTTCTTAGTGACTGATTTGAGAGTGACGGCTTCAACCCATTTTGTGAAGTAATCGATAGCGACCAGTATGAATCGGTGCCCATTTGAAGCTTTCGGCTCAATCGGGCCTATGACATCCATTCCCCAAGCGACAACTGGCCACGGCGTTGACATAGGATGCAGCTCAGTTGGAGGTGCATGAATCAGATCTCCATGTACCCGACATTGATGGCATTTCCCGACCGAACTGAAGCAATCTTTCTCCATGGTCATCCAATAATAACCTGCTCGAAGGATTTTCTTGGCTAAGACATACCCATTCATATGAGGCCCGCATACTCATGCGTGTACTTCGTACATGATTCTTCCTGCTTCTTCGGCATCAACACACCTTAAAAGGTTAAGATCCGGGGTTCTTTTATACATGACCTCGCCGCTCAAAAAGAAACCACCTGCATGTCGCCTAATGGTCCTCTTTTGATCTCCAGTAGCATGTTCTGGGTATTCTTGCGTTTTCAAAAATCTCCTGATATCGTAATACCATGGCTTGACGCTTGGTCCTTCTTCGATCGCATTGCAATAACCGTGGCTTTCTCTGATTTGAATTTCCAAGGGATTGACATGGGCGTTGCCCGGATAAGGTAGCATTGAAGCTAAAGTGGCAAGTGCATCAGCTAGTTCATTGTGACATCGTGGGATATACCTGAACTCTATCGATGCAAATCGCTTGCCAAGAATGTTCACGTGCTGTCGATAAGGGAGGAGTTTAACGTCTCGAGTTTCCCATTCACCTTGAGATTGTTTGATAATTAGATCGGAATCTCCCATGATCAACAAATCTTCGACACCTTGATCGATTGCCATGTTCATACCCATGATACAAGCTTCATACTCAGCCGTATTGTTTGTGCAGAAGAAACGGAGCCTAGCCGTGGCCGGATAATGCTGACCAGCAGGAGAGATCAAGATTGCCCCAATCCCTACACCTTTAGCGTTTACCGCCCCGTCGAAAAACATTTTCCAAGCATGACTGTCTTCCGAAACAACTTCTGTCGTATTTACCTCTTCATCAGGAAAGTAGGTATTCAATGGTTGATACTCTTCGTCGATCGGGTTCTCGGCCAAATGGTCTGCCAATGCTTGGGCCTTCATTGCCGTGCGAGTGACATAGACTATGTCAAACTCAGTGAGCAGGATTTGCCACTTTGCCAATCTTCCGGTAGGCATCGGTTTCTGGAATATATACTTCAAAGGATCCAACAGAGTAATGAGGTGAGTCGTATGGGCTTGGAGGTAGTGTCTCAATTTCTGAGCGACCCAAGTTAAAGCACAACACGTTCTTTCCAGCAAAGTGTACTTGACCTCATAACTAGTGAATTTCTTGCTCGGGTAGTAAATCGCTTGCTCTTTCTTCTCTGCCGCATCACGTTGTCCGAGAACACAACCAAAAGAGTTTTCCAAGACTGTTAAATACAAGAAAAGAGGTCTCCCTGGCTCTGGCGGGACTAAGACTGGAGGGTTTGACAAATATTCTTTGATCTTGTCAAAGGCCTCTTGGCATTCGGTTGTCCATTTGATTGCAGCGTCTTTCTTCAACAACTTGAATATGGGTTCACATGTGGAAGTCAAGTGAGCGATGAACCTACTGATGTAGTTCAGTCGGCCTAGAAGACTCATTACATCTTTCTTTGTTCTGGGGGGAGGTAAATTCCGGATGGATTTTATCTTTGTGGGATCTAATTCAATACCTCTTCTACTGACTATGAAACCCAAAAGTTTACCTGACGGGACTCCAAAAGCGCATTTGGCCGGATTCAATTTCAAATCGTACTTCCGCAACCTCTCAAAGAATTTCCTCAAGTCTCGCACATGATCGCCTTGAGTTCTGGATTTGATGATCACATCGTCCACGTACACCTCTATTTCCTGATGCATCATGTCGTGGAAAATGGCAGTCATAGCTCTCATGTATGTTGCTCCTGCGTTTTTCAAACCGAACGGCATGACTCTGTAACAGTAAGTCCCCCAAGGTGTGGTAAAAGCGGTCTTCTCGGCGTCCTCTTCATCCATCAACACTTGATGATATCCCGCATAACAATCCACAAATGACTGTATCTCATGTTTGGCACAGTTATCGACAAGGATGTGGATGTTCGGTAAAGGAAAGTTATCTTTAGGACTCGCTTTATTCATATCTCGGTAGTCAACACACACTCGAGTTTTTCCGTCCTTCTTTAGCACGGGCACAACATTAGCCAACCACGTGGTGTATTGTACCACTCGAATTACCCCGGTTTTCAACTGCTTAGTGATTTCTTCTTTGATTTTATCACTGATGTCAGTCTTGAACTTTCTTTGCTTCTGTTGCACTGGGCGACAGTCAGGGTAGATTGGTAATTTGTGCACCACTAGATCAGCTCCTAATCCTGGCATGTCATCGTAAGACCAAGCAAACACGTCTTTAAATTCAAACAAGAGTTGGATTATTGCATCTCGTGTTTTCTCATATGTGTGGATGCTTATCTTGGTCTCTCGGACCTCTTCATCAGTTCCCAAATTAACCGGTTCGGTGTCATTCAAATTTGGCTTAGGTTTATTCTCGAAATGTTCCAATTCTCGATTTATTTCCCTAAAAGCCTCGTCTTCATCGTATTCCGGTTCTTGGTTCATTATTTCCAGATTAGGTGGCGTGTTCGGATTTGAGCATGAGTTCCGTAAGCATGTCATGTTATTTAAAGCCGCATTATTAGGACTGAAAAGGAAGAATAAATAACAAAATTAGAAAGAGTGCAAAAGTAAGGAAATATTTATTTTATTTTCTTGGAATTTTCTGAAAACAAACGAAATTACATCGGAGAAACCAAAAATACAAGAAAACAAAGAAAAACATCCAAGCTACGTCCTGAAGTAACTTGTGATGAAGGAAAAACGACGGGACAAATCTACCAGAACTCCCGCCTGATTGGGAAGGGTGTGGCTTTCCAATTTTGCAATTTAGCTTCAGGGCCCACATACAGCACCTCAGGCGGTGCTTGTTCCTTCTCCCGATTGGACCATATTAACATCATAGAGCATTTGCCTCATGGCCCCACATATGTCTTCAATTTCCTCCGTTGTAAAGACCTCGTCTTCTTCTTCTTCACTGTACCTTGGTCGGACGAAAGTTTGGTACAGATGCGGCAATGGTTGCGGCAAAACCCATCCTTTCTCCTTTCTCTTTTTGGCCCATCTTTCATCTTCAGGGGTTGGGCGAAAGCCCACTCCGAAAAACTTTTCAGCTACAGGTAAAGTTATCAGCTTCGGCACTCCTTGTAGGGACTTTCCCAAACCTTTTCCTGGCTGGAAGCCATGTTTAATCATTTCTTTTGCCACCATGATGGAGGCATTAGACAAAAAAGGTTGGGGGAGAGGGTTTCCTTCTTCGTGTTGATCTGCCAACACAATCTCGAAAGCTTGATAGACAATGTTTTCGCTTCCCGCTTCCGCTTCCAAGCAAGGTATGGATGGATCTCGGTAAATTGATTGCTCGTCTTCCCCGTGGACCACGATCTCTTGTCCCTTGTGCTCAAATTTCAACATCTGATGGAGGGTAGAGGGCACAGCTCCGGCCGCATGAATCCATGGTCTCCCTAGAAGAAAATTGTAAGAAGTGTCCATATCCAAGACTTGGAATGTCACTTCGAAGTCCATCGGGCCGATGGTCATAATTACATCAATCTCTCCGACAGTATCTCTTTTCACACCGTCAAAAGCTCGCACACATATGTTGTTAGGCCGAATCCTTTCAGCTCCGATTCCTATGCGGCCTAAAGTGGAAAGCGGGCATATGTCTACCCCCGAACCCCCGTCAACCATGACCCTCTTCATATAGTAGCCTTCGCTTTTGACAGTCAAATGCAAAGCTTTGTTGTGGGCGGCACCCTCCAAAGGCAAATCAGCTTTACTGAAGGAAATCCGATTGATCGCGAAGAATCTTTCTGTCATTCTTTCAAGTTGTTCTGATGAAGTCTCAATAGGCACGTATGCTTCATTCAAGGCTTTTAGCAAGACCTTTTGATGTTCAGTAGACTTCATTAGAAGGGACAACATCGACACCTGCTCTGGGCATTTACGCAGTTGGTCTATCACCTCATAATCAGGCATTTGCATCTTTTGAAAAAAGACCTCTGCCTCTTCAGCACTTACAGGTTTTTTCGACGGGAAACGCCTTTGTGTGGCGTTATTTACCTCCTGTGTGTTTAAGTACTTCTGTCCTAAGACACTCTCAGATGAATTTCCCACGATCTCTTTCCCTTTGCGCATAACAAGTGTTCGTTGGTAGCTCCAGGGTACTGCGGATGGATCTGTCATTGGTTTTTGTTGCATGCGTGCAATAACCACAGGTTCATCTGGTTTTCGAGCCACATAAGTTCCCTTTGGTACATACATTGATGTTTCTCTCTTTAAATGGAACTTCTTGGGGGCACCTATGGACAATGGTTTTTCCACTCTACCTCGTGGGAGGTAAAGGACTCCATCCTTCTGAGACGATGCTTTCAATTCAATCGTCTTTTCGGATTCGGTTTCAAGAGCTTCAACCTTTTTCCCCATTTTCTCTTGTTTCGGGGTAGCCTCAGGACGCTTCTCTATGTTGGCGATGGCGATTATCGCTTTCAAAGCTGGGTCAAATTCTTTGTCGTCACAAATCATCCCAATCACCGGTCCGTTGTTGTGGGTTGGTAATGGGTTGTTTGTCACATTTGGGATGTCTTCATCTGCGAAGACGATCCTCGCTTGATTGATCAATTCTTGCACTGCCTTCTTTAACGTCCAACAATTGTCAGTACTGTGTCCTTCAACACCTGAATGATATGCACAGTATATCCCTCTCTGGTAGGCGGGAGAGTCTGGATTCTGCCTGTTCTGTGGAACAGGCTGCAATAGGTTTTCTTGCCTGAGTTTTGGGAAAAGAGTGGAATACGGCTCCCCGATCGGTGTAAAGCTCGTTTTGGGTTGCTCACGGTGGCGAGCGTTATTTGGCCGTGGATTATACTGGTTTGGGTAAGGAGGTTGGTTTCTCTGGAATGGAGGTGGATTCCTGTTGGCTGGTGGCTGTGGCCGTGCCTGAGGTTGAATGTTCATGATTGCATAGGGTGGAGGCGGAGGAGCATAAGCCATGCCCCGTGATGTGGATAGTAATGTTGGGGGACCCTGTCGGAGAATACCTGCCTTGAGGTTCGATATCTCCTGTCTTCTACCGCTGCCATAGCAGATTCTTCTTTCTTCTTGCTTCGGGGCATCCCTCCAGACCCGCCTTGAATGGCTTGGGAAGTCGCCCGAATGGCCGCTTGGCTCAAAATTCGCCCTGTTTTCAAGCCATTTTCTACCATCTCTCCGATCTTGATAGCTTCGGCAAAAGGTTTTCCCATTGCCGACATCATATTTTGAAAGTAATCGGGCTCTTGAGCTTGGAGAAAAGTCGTGACCATTTCAATTTCGTCCATGGGGGTTTCACCCTGGACGCTTGCTCTCGCCACTTGATGGCATATTCTCTGAAGCTTTCTGAGGGCTTCTTTTTTAAGTTCGATAGAGAATTTCTGTCCGGCGCAATATCGATGTTGTATTGGAATTGTTTTACAAAATCTCTGGCCAGATCATCCCAGATGTGCCATCGAGATATGTCTTGATCCATATACCATTCGGATGCTATTCCGACCAAACTTTCTCCGAAGTACGCCATCAACAATTCTTCTCTGCCGCCGGCACCCCTCAATTGATTGCAGTATTTCTTCAAATGAGCAATGGGGTCGCCATGTCCGTTGTACTTTTCGAACTTTGGTGTCTTAAAACCTGATGGCAAATGGACGTGCGGGAACATGCACAGATCGGCGTAAGATACACTCTTCTGTCCACTCGGACCTTGCATGTTCTTAAAGCTTTGTTCCAAACTCCTCATTCTTTTTGCCATCTCGTCCTGCTCGGGGGTCTTTGGATTTTGGCTCGGTAGGAACTCATATCGAGGTGGCTGAGAATATGTATTGGCTGCAACCTGGGTATGGTCCCGTGTGAGCGGTGGTGCCGGGAATGTAAAGGATGAGGAGTCGAAGAAAGGAGCATGTGCGGTGGGGTGCGTGGTGATTGGAACTGGCAATTCAACGGACGTTCTTGCAGATGTATCATGTGGTGTCACCCGAGGATGGGATGTGGAGGGTGATTCAGAGAGGTTTGTAGCATTGGAATACCCGAACAGAGTAGGCGGGTAATTGATGGGGGTATTTGAAATACCGCTTGACCTGAGAAGAATTTCAGGGAACCCAGGGACCAGACTCGGGGGCTCTTTCCCGTTGTTCCAATCGTCCAACATCTCGAGCATGCGGCAACGCGGCATTCTATTCTCTTCCAAAGCTGCCGACTCAGTAGCCGGGATGGTTGTCAATGAGCTTTCCTCTGAAACGGGAATGGTTGCTAAAGGCATTTCTGAAGACATGTCGGCACCCTTTTTTGATCTAGTGAAATAGGAATGAGTACTCTCAGGCTGCCGAACTTTTCCTTTGGACCTTGTGAAGTACGAATGTGGTGCCGGATTACCGCAAAGTCAACCACTTTTACTAAAACCTGGATTTCAGCAAACAAACGGTTAGTCTGAAACAACATAACAGATAAGTAATCTCACGTTGGGTGTGATGCACTTATACAGGTGACAATGTTGCTACATGTATTCGCTTGCGATGCGTCATTCCGGTTTGTATCGATCTTCTTTTCTCTTAACTTCTTTCCCCCCCCCCTTTTTTTTCATTTTTATTTTTATTTATTTATTTTTTTAGTGATGGTCGAATCTTATGTGGATTGCCTACGTATCATGTCCCCGCATGAATCAGACCGGGCGTAGTTCGGAAACAATAGACATAAGATGAAGTGTTCATGAATTTTATTTCAACAAACTTAAAACTTGAAACACTTGCAAAATGTCAACAATGGAGAAAAACTCGTACAAGGACAAACAGACTCTAAAACAAAAGACTCTCCTAAGCATGTTCCAACGCCTCGAATCTTTGCGCCCGGGGGGCGTTGTTTGGCCTTGCTGCAGTTCTTGGGGTGAGATCTTTCTGTATACTTCCCAATTCCGCCATGACCTGGTGGACACATTCCATGATTGAAGAAAAGAGGGCAGGCCGAGGTACTTGTTCGCAGTTCAAACACTTCATAGTAATGTAGTGCCCGATCTCATTGATCCTGGTTCTGATTATGTCTTTTTCTCTGAGCAGCTGCCCTATGTGCCTGTTCTTTGCCCCTAATACTTGAGAGTTGCCGGAGACATGGTCCAAGAGCCTATCTATTTGTCTTTCCATCCGTGCCATCAAGTTGTGACAACGGTCTCTATCTGCTTTAGCATCCTGGACTTGCCTGAGAGTTCGCTCTTTAAGAGTGGCATTTGCTTTTCTCAAATCAACGATGATCGCATCATAGTCTTTCTCTACTTGTTGTAGACGGAGTGCTTCTTGGTGGGCCGCTCTCTTCCATTTTGTTCGGACTGCAACCAAAGCCGCTTTTGCCTTCTCCAAGTCTTCTTGGTGTTCAAAGGCTTTTCTTTCCAAATCGTTTATCAGCATTTGATCACTCCGACTCCTCCTTGACCTTTCTGCGGCCAATTGCATCTCTTGAATTCGAGTTTTGAGTGCTTCTCTTTCCTGCTCCCAACCGGCCCTTTCCCGATCGAAGTCAGCCTGTTGTATGTCCATGGCTGCTTCCGGGATTCCTTTGTCTTCTTTTAAAGTGTTGATGCAAGATTGGAAATTTTGTGCTGTTTCATGCTCAACCTCCCTAACTCTAGCTTCTATTTCTCTCTCCCAATCGACGGCATACTTCACTGACCTTTCGGACCTTTGCTCTGGTATTGGTTGGTTGTGGAACCATTCAAGATAAGCGAGACTCACTTCTCCCCGTTCCCGATCGGCAACCATTTCGTTGATGTCGGAGAGTCGACTACCGAACCAAACCTTATGTGCATAAGTCTCCCTCGGGGTCTCTTCTGTCACAAATTCCCATACAAATGATCGCATATCCTCAATTGGGGCCTTTTTCTGTTCTCTTCCCAGTTGCCGCATGACACGTAGCGGGGCATATGGTTGGAAACCCCTGAAACCCATTAATATGTAGAATGGGCGGTATGTCGACATATGCGTGATTTTGGCGGAAGGGAACCAATAATAATTCCAGGTAAGTTGATCGGCTCTCAAAGAGTTGAGGAGTTCTTGCCAAGTCCTCAAGTCTTCTGGAAGGTTACAACGGGCGGCTCTGTTTGTATGACAGCGAATATAATTCAGCCAATCTGCTTTGAAGTTTATCACAATTGGGTGATGGTAGAGATGCTCTATAAACCACATTTGTAATAAAATATTGCAACCCTCAAAATAGTCTTGTCCTTCTTGGCACCGAGTTAAGGCCCGGAAGATGTCTCCTAGTATCATCGGAAGAACAGTGTGTTCCTCGTTACTCTGTAGATATGAGACCACCGCGGCTAAACGGATTCTGATGCGTCCACCACGTTCGGGAAAAACCATGGTTCCCAAAAAAGCGATCATGAAAGCATAGATTCTTAAATTTCCCCAGGCGTCATAATTTAGCTGGTTAACAAATTCGACGTTTGAGAATTTCCCAAACCCTTCCTTATCACCAAATCTGTCGTAGAGATAATCTAGTGGCACCCAACCGTTCTCCAGACAACCGAGGGGAACCCGCCGGAGACATAGCTTTTTCAAGAAGTTATTCACGCTCATCTGCCTAGGAGCTGCAGGTCTCATCTTGTGCAAATCTCTTCCGAGCCCTGTGAGTCCGCCCAATTCTTCCAAAGTGGGTGTCATTTCACAATCCCGGAATCTGAACACATTGCTTGTTGAGTCCCAAAAACTCACTAAAGCTCTGATCACATTTTTATCCGGTTTTATCATCATGATGTCCGGAAGAAACTTGAGGTGCTTGTGAACTTGATTTCTTTCCCAAGCTGAAAAACTAGTCCACCATTTACGGAGCCGATCTGGGGTTTTGTCCTGGACCATGAACATAGGTGGCATTTCGTCTCTCACCCTTTTTGGCCGATTCGTTGCGAGGAAGTCATGCTGATCCTAGAAAAGATAAAAATGGATTTAAGATTTTTTTTTTTTTTTTCAAAAAAAAAAAATTTATTATTATATATAAAAAAAACGAATCTTGTTAATACGGCCTTTCAGCACTTGAAGAAGATTTGAAGGCTGTATAACAGGATACCAGTGTGATGTCTATATTCCGTTTTGCAAAATTAGTCCTCCGGCGCCCCTTTTGAGGCGTTTGGCTATTTTTGCAAAATTTCCTAACTCTCGACTAAGAACAAAAATCCTAATTCTAATATATTTTTTTTTTTTATTTTTTTTTATTTTGTTTTTTTTTTATAAAAAAAAAAATCAGTATTAGTTGAAGCCGATATGGGTTGCCTACGTATCTCATTTTTGGTGAGAATCAAACTTGCGTAGTTCGAAAATAAAAGAACTAAATCATTTTAAGAAAAGAAAACAAACTATTCTTAAACAGCACTTTCTAAAACAAATTATTTTCAAAGGAACTAAGAAAATTTATTTGAAAATTTATTTTCAAAGAAACTAAACTATTTTTGTAAAATTAAGAAAATTTATTTGAAATTTTTTTTTTTTGCATTTTTCAGAATTTATTTTTTTTTAAGAACTAACTATTTTCATAAAATTAAGAGAATTTATTTGGAAATTTTTTTTTTTTTTTTTTTTTTGCATTTTTCAGAAATTATTTTCAAAGAACTAACTATTTTCATAAAATTAAGAAAATTTATTTGAAATTTTTGCAATTTTTTTTTTAGAATTTATTTTCAAAGAATTAACTATTTTCATAAAATTAAGAAAATTTAGTTTGGAATTTTTTGCAATTTTTCAGAATTTATTTTCAAAGAATTAACTATTTTCATAAAATTAAGAAAATTTAGTTTGGAATTCTTTTTTGCTTTTTTTTTTTTTATTTTTTTTATTTTTTTATTTTTTTTGCATTTTTTTCTAACTATTTTCATAAAATTATTTTAACTATATACCCTGACGTTTTCCACTTCTTCCTCTTTTTAACAAACCGGTCGGCATGTAAGATCGAAACAAATAAATGCACACAAAAGATGCAACAAGTTGGTCTTTTTATTTCAGGTACACCTATCCTAGACAGGCCCAACCCCTGTGTTGAGCCTCCTAAGTCAAATATGCACGTGATGCAAATAAACGTTCCTATCGGGGATCCGGCATAAGGTCTTGTTATTCTAAGTCATCATCCTGTTGGAAAAGTGTCTAGACTGGCTTTAACTCGAGCGGACAACTCGAGCCGAAGAGTGTCGGTGCACCGGTAGCATGGCTTTCGGCTTAATTGACAAAACTCTCCGCCTAAACATGTGTGACTACAAAATCCTTCACCGGGTGCCAAGCACCACAGCTATCTTGAGAAAAACGGGCTATGTCAAGCAAATGCCCGGTATTATATTTCAAAAGACTCAAAAAAAGAAAAAAAAAAAATGGGTATCGGCACAATTTATATACAGTTCACAGAATATCAAAGCGGTAAAACAACATTTAGCATATAAAATATAAACATGTAATAAAATCAGATAATAAGTAAGCCAAATAAAATAATTATTCAAAGCTCGAATTCTTAAACCCTGAACCAGTAGTTCTGGGTCTGTTCCCCAGCAGAGTCGCCAGAGCTGTCACACCTCCTTTTGGCGCGCTTGCCCCGAAGGGTAGGAGCGCAAGGGAGTTTTTCCAATTTAAGTGACAATATTCGAAACGGGATTATTTTATTTATTTTAGAGTCGCCACTTGGAATAAATTAAGGTGTCCCAAGTCACCGATTTATTTAAATCCCGAATCGAGGAAATTTCGACTTTTCAAATGAAGTCTGCGAACCGGAAATTCTAAGTAAGGAATTCTATTGATCCGAGGGAAGGTGTTAGGCACCCCCGGATCCCGTGGTTCTAGCACGGTCGCTTCAATTATTATAAATGGCTAAAGTTTATCTGATTTTAATACATGTTCAAATTATATGCTCCTTTAAATCATTTAACGCGTTTGATTATTTTTTAAGAAAAAAAAAAAATTCTTATTGAGGGGCCCCGCGATTTTATTTTTTTTTTTATTTAGCAAGGCTCGTAACATTTTTTTTTTATTTAAAAGGATAATCCTAAAGTGACTACATTTTTTTTAGTTTATCTTTAAAAGAAAATAAAAAGTCCTAATTGGTTACATGCTTAAAATGCTATTCTATATTAGTACAAAGGTGTTCTCTCACAAGCCGACTAAATGACAAATTTATTCTTCAAAATATAGAACTAACTACAATTTGACAAAAAAACTAATAAAAACGGAAAATAACAACAAATATTAATCAACAACTTCTCTATTTTTATTTCAAAACTTTAATATCCAATTCGATCTTATACCCTGCTTAGTTATGATTTAAAACACCTATTCGACATCAATTACAGATTCTTATCCAACAACCTAATAATACAAAACTCATGAGTGGATTCAAGTTAACATCGATGACCCTGGAATTCTTAATGCATAAATCATCTATCGAACTATAATGAAACTAATTAACACTAACGCTCTCCTCACTGTAATCATATAGATCTGGAACATAGCCATTTATACAATCCAAATCAGTTCAATCCATACAGTCTATCCATTAATGTAGTCTAGCATTTACACCAACCTATCACTACTGTACATTTAATATTTGACAATAAACAACAATTTAACAGAATACAGGTTTTATTTCTTCAATTAAGCACTACACTTTGAGTCATTCCTTCATATATCAATGGAAGTTGGAAGAATACCTGGAAGTAGAATCGAAATAAACGAGGAATTAGCAACAGTATGCAGCAAACAGATTTGAACCAACAATAACAGCAGTAGCAACTCTTGCTCAGAAACCCAAGAGAAACAGTAAACCGGAGACCAAAAACAAAGCCAAACTCTAACGGCAATGGAACAATTAGATTAGCCGAAACAAATTCCAAATTATCCCAAATATGAACCCGCCAGATCCAAGCACAATTATCAACAAAACACAGAAGGAAATAGAAGTTATGAAACAATATCTCTCTGATTCTCAAACACTCGAGGATCAAAAGTTAAAACTTCAAACAAACAGTGTTTCTGTTTTCCAGTAAGTCTATCTCTCTGTGTATCTGTATGGTTTTCCAGATTTCAAAAAAAATCTTAAGCTTTCTCTGTGAGTGTATGTGTGTGAAACTTTCTGTGGGAGTGTGTGTTTTCTGAGTGTGTTCACTATCAGAGAGTATTTTCAGAGAGTATATCACTGTTTTATCACTGTTTTTCAAGAATGGTTCTCTCTGTTTGTTTTTGTATATCCAAACAGTGTGCTCTCTGTTGTGTTTTATAGCCTAGAGATCCAAAGCAACAACCCTTTCTTCTTCAGTTTCAGATCTGTCCAGCACCTATTATTCCCCTTTTTCAAACCTTTTTCAATTGTATATTCCCTCTCATGTGTATCCTGATTTTAACAACTGACCAAGCACTCAACAAAGCTGAAAATACTCATTATTATCCTCACATTCTCTGATTATTCCAATCTGATTTGTCTAAAGGTGGGATTTATAATTAATCAAATCCTAAAGGTGCAAAACTAATGAAATACACTGCTGTCCAGCAAGTTTTAACAACTCATTTCCATGTGTATTGCACTTTAAAGGTTGATTTTAGGGCTACTTAAATGGACTAACAGCTATATCCAATTCACAACCTAATTTAGAATC
Source organism: Nicotiana noctiflora (assembly GCA_032618575.1). Taxonomy (NCBI): domain Eukaryota; kingdom Viridiplantae; phylum Streptophyta; class Magnoliopsida; order Solanales; family Solanaceae; genus Nicotiana; species Nicotiana noctiflora. Next base: position 126,088 of record JASVEL010003720.1, on the reverse strand, counting down.
AACAATGGTTCAAAACAAACAATCCAACAATCAACTCAACATTCTGAAACAAACAACAAACCGAAAAATTTGAAATCAAGCAAAACAGTGAACCACTGCCTGGAATTTCAAACAACAAATTTGCGAATTGAAACGACGACATTCGTTAAGTCGAATCACAACATGTATGATCGACAACAAAAAGCCGACAAACAAATTCACAAATTTGTAACACTCAAAGCCGAGAGAAGAGAAGAAAGATGAAGCAAATACGAAACTAAATGTTCGACGACGCTAATCGACGCGAACCCTGTATTCAACAACATTGGTAATCAAATAGACAAAACAGAACTTTAGAATTGGCAATTCAATGAAACAGTGTTCTCGGCCAAAGCAGAGAAAAGAAGAAAAATGAAGCTAACTAATCGACGACGCTAATCGACGCAAACACATATTCTATATCATTCGATTAGCCGATTACGATATGCGTAATCGACAAACAAATCCGACAAAGCAGTGACTACACAATTTCGGACAGCATGTATAAATTCAATATCAAACAACTTAACGGTATTAACAACGAATCGAATTCGATTCGCAATCACTCGTTAAACGGCGAAGAATAACAAACAATCAAGTCGACCAAATAAAAGGTCCCAAGAGATGAAGAAGAAAAACAGAGAATTGATATCTGTCCGAAGAAATATCAACAAACGAAACGACCATAATCAAAACAAATAAAACAACAAGGAAAGAAAGGGAGTAAAACAGTACCTCCGATCAATTTGAAACCAAAGCAGCGGCCGAGATCAATTTGAAAACAAAGCAGCGGCCGAGAATAGAAAATTCGTATTCGGGATCGAACGGACCTTAATTGAAATGTTTTCAAACGAAAACGAATCAATTAAGGTCTATTAGACCCCAACTTCTCAAAAATCCGAAACAAATAAATCCCTAAATCGGAATTTAGGGTTCTTGCAATTCGTTTTGGGGCTTGATGGTTTGGGTACGAAATAGAGACGGAAATGATGATAAGAGTGGTGTTGCGGCTATTGGTTGAAGTTAGAGGTGGCGGCTATGGAGATTGTAATGTTGAAGACGAAGCAGCTCAGAAGAGATAGCTATGTCGTTTGGTTCGCTGCTTAGTCAGAGAAAATGGTTGAACGGCGTCACTGGTTCGTGGGGGGGAGTGGCCGTTGGTTATGTTATATTTTTTTATTTGCTATAAACTGAAAGCACTCTTTATTTGTTCTTGTTGTTTTCCATGAAAGGTGAAAAATCTAAAGAAGGAGAAAATTGAAGGTGAAGGTTAGTGGGATCCACATGAAGTAAGGTTAATCAAAAAATAAGGAAAAGAAAATACTCATTTTTTATAGATGAAAACCAACGGTCCAGATTAAAACGGGAATGGGTCGGGTTGTATTGGCCGGGTCAGGGAGACGGATCTGGTGGTTTGGACTGGGTAGTGTTTTGGGCCTTTCTTGATTTAATTGAATTTGGCCCAAATCGAATTTCAAACAAAGCTTTAATTATTTCCTCCCTCTCAATTAATTTAAACTCCTAATTTATAAAAAAAAAATAAAAAAAATTCTAACTACACTAAAAAAAATCAAATCAAATTAACTAATACTAATTATACTAACAATCGTTACATACAATTAAATATCAATTAAACATAAATCACATAATTAAGCATTTAAATGCTAAAAAATGTAAAAAGATGAATTATTTTTGTGATTTTCATTTTGTAAGATGAAATTAATTACTCCTAATTTCAAAGTTAGATCAAAAAATGTAAATATGGCCTATTTTTGTATTTTTTATTAATTTAAACACATATAATCATGCATATACAAATGCAAACAAATACCAAAAATAACACAAAAAATTCACGAAAATACACAACAAATCAATAGCAAAATTAATATATCTGTCGGGCGGCATGCCCGGGAGATAAGCTGGAAATACATCAGCGAAATCACGTACCACTGGAACGGAATCAATAGAAGGAGTGTCAATGCTGACATCCCGCACATAAGCTAGATAAGCAGCACACCCCTTCTCAACCATACGATGAGCTCTGAGAAAGGAAATAACACGGCTAGGGGTGTGATCTAGAGTACCACTCCACTCAATACATGGAATGCCTGGCATAGCCAGCGTCATGGTCTTGGCGTGACAATCAAGAATATCATAATGGGGCGACAACCAGTCCATGCCCAGAATAATATGAAAATCGACCATCCCGAGCAACAATAGATCCGCTTTGGTCTCAAAATCACAAATAGTGACCAAACACGACCGATACACACGGTCCACAACCAAGGAATCTCCCATCGGAGTAGAAACATAAATGGGGGCACTCGAAGAATCCCGAGGCACACCCAGATGTGAAGAAAAATAAGAGGACACATATGAAAAAGTGGAACCAGGATCGAATAGAACCGATGCCTCTCTGCGACTAACCAAAATAATACCTGTGATAACGAGAATCAAAGGTAACGGCTGTAGCGCAACCGAGGAATAGCATAAAATCTGGTCTGACCCCTCTCTCGAGGGTGACCCCTGGCACCTTGATCCTCGCCCCTCGCTAGCTGGGCAGGTAGAGTGGCAGCTGGGGCTGGAATGATGGCCTGCTGACCTTGTGATCCACGTTGAGACTGCGAAGTTTGTGGAGGTGCTCCTCTCCTACGCGTGGGGCACTTTCTAATTAGATGGCGAGTATCCCCGCACTCAAAACAAGCTCTGGGAGGACGCGGTGACTGTGACTGACCGGCTTTGCCCCCACTAGTCTGACCCTTGGAGGTACCCCGCGCAGGAGGCACACTGGAAATTGGGGGAGCATAATAAGGCTCCTGAGGTGCTGGAAGAGCTGGAGTACTACCAGCTACTGGCAATGCTGAATGAACTGGACGACCGGAATAATCCCTACCAAAACGACCCTGCTGCTGAAGTGCGGGCACCAGAGAAATGGCCCGACTCACGAGACCTCTTGGCCTCCATCTCTCCCGCTCTCTATGGAGCATACTCTCGATCCTCTTGGCAATGCTCATCGCCTACTGATACGGTATATCTGTCTCTAATTCCCTAGCCATGCTGGACCGGATCGGCGGAATAAGGCCCTTAATAAATCTCCGCACTCTCTCCCGGACCGTGGCTATCAAGGCCGGTACATGCCTGGCTAGACGGGTGAAACTAATAGCATACTCCGATACTATCATGGAGCCCTATCGCAACCGCTCGAACTCCGATCGCCAAGAATCCCTAAGGCTCTGGGGAACAAACTCCCTCAAAAACATATCAGAAAATTGTGTCCAGGTCAATGAAGCAGACTCATCTGAACTATCCAACTCATACGTGCGCCACCAATCATAAACGGCCCCACGAATCTGAAACGCAGTGAAGGAAACCCCGCTAGTCTCCACTATCCCCATGGTACGAAGGATACGATGACACTCCTCCAGAAAACCCAATGCATCATCTGTCGCCAAACCACTGAACACTGGAGGATCATATTTCTTGAACCTTTCTAATCTACGCTACTCGTCCGCAGAGGTAGCTGGCCCACCTCCGGGCTATACCGAGGCGGCAGGAGGCATAACAATAATCTTTGGAACCTGCTCCACGGGCGCTCGCTACTTAGGTGTAGCGGCTGCGGGAGTCTGGGCCCCTCCCCCGGCCTAAGATGTAGCTGCAGTAAGAGGAAGTAACCCTGCCTGAGCTAAAGTAGTATACATGCTCAGGAACTGGGCCAGGGTCTCCTGGAGTGCTGGAGTAGTAGCAGTTGTAGTCGGTGTACCAGGTGTCTGCACTCCAACCTGATCCACCGGTGGTGCCTCAGCGGCAGCGCGCGCTGGTGTTGTGGCTGCACCTCGGGCGCGTCCTCGTCCTTTACCACGGCCCCGGCCTCTGGCGGCGGCAGCAGGGGGCGCCTGTGCCTAATCCTCGTGAGTAGCACGTGTCCTCACCATCTGTGAGAGAATAGAAAGAAGAAGTTTAGATTTGGTGCCAAAAGTGTCGCATGACAAGGAATCCAAAAGAAATGAAGAGTTTACGAAACAGTTACATAGCCTCCCGTATCGATCAGCGAGACTCTAAGTAACCGGTCTGTGTCCCGTGACTCCTATGAACCTAGAGCTCTGATACCAACTTGTCACAACCCTAGTTCACTAATCGTGTACCTGTCATGACGGCACCCAGTCTTCGCGACTAGGTAAGCCTAACACGATGCGGAATGTACAATTTCATGAAACAAGAGATAAAATAATAGCGGAATGATATAAAAGAAATGTAATAAGTGCTGCTCGGCACATACACTTCGCCAAAACACACTAAATAGCATACTACCAAGACCTGGAATCCCACGGGAAACACACACTAAAAGGAAGAGTACAACCGTGGCTCTATACATCAAGAATGTCTAAACAACGAGAATAAGGGAAAGTAACTGCTATAACTAATGAGAATAGAAAGAGACCCTCCGGATCCGCGGACATAGCAGATCATACCTCAAGTCTCCTGAAGTGCTGCTAAATCATCAGAGATGAGCCTGACCTAATGTACCTGGATCTACACAACAAAAGTGTGCAGAAGAGTAGTATGAGTACACCACGGCGATACTCAGTAAGTGCCAAGCCTAACCTCGATGGAGTAGTGACGAGGAAGGTCAGGGCCCTACCGAGAGACAATAACACAATGATAATAACAATAATAAGCAGTTTAAATAAGATTGAGTCTGAAATAGCAACAATAAAGTAATTACTGCAACCGTCTACGATTAAGCTGACAAAAAGTAACCAACACAACATAAACTCAAATCAACAAGTTTAGGACCTATGGGAATTGAACCCACAGTCCCTCTCTATATTCAACAACTCAGGATCTCCGGGAATTTAACCCGCGGTCCCTACATCAGTATCTCTGGGTCTCCGAGAATCGAACCCGCAGCCCTAGGATTTCCAGGAATTGAACCCGCAGTCCGTACCTTAATATCTCAGGATCTCCGGGAATCGAACCAGCAGTCCGTGTCTCAGTATCTCAGTAAACTCCGGGTCTCCAAGAATCGAACCCGCAGCCCTTGGATCTCCGGGAATCAAACCCGCAGTCCACAAACACTATAACTCCATGTATTCGGGAATCAAACATGCAACCCTTGGATCTCCGGGAACTGAACCCACAGTCCACAAATACAAATAATAAAAAGGAAAGCACGGAGAAATGTGATATGCATAACTACAATTACACCAAAACCAGTATCAACAAATATCAAGAAGTTCAAGTAAGGCAATTAGGCACTTAGACACATAAATCCTATCTAACCATACTTTTCTAACGAATATCGGGTAAATGTCATAATTTAATCAGCTAAGAACAGAAATATCACGAATTGAGCAATTCAAGTAAGGTGAGTTCCAACAATCTGCGCATGTACACGCCCATCACCTCGCGTACAAGGCATTTAAATTAACACATAATATCCTAGGGGAGAAGGTTCCCCCACACGAGGTTAGACAAGCCACTTACCTCGACTTCGGTACGAAATCGCTAAGAGACAACTCTCTTGCCACGAGTATCTGACTCTGAGTGGCCCGAATTTCAAATATTAGCACTTTTGAATCGTCAAAACACGAACTCAAAAGCCACGGGAAGATGACAAAAATTGATTGATTGATGCTCATTAGACATGGAATGTGTTGTTTATATAGATTTCTCAATGCTCCTCACTAAAGGTATCAACTGATGTGGGATAAATATATGTTAGAGTCCAACATCAATATGATTCCTAATCCATATAAAAAAGAAAGCCTACAGGCGGCTAAGGCGGACAGCGTGAATTGGGGAACTATAATTTGATTTCAACTTGGATTACAAATACTTTATCCGAATAAGAGGAATACATGTTAAGGAGAATGAGTTTCGGGTTAATACACGAATTAGGACGTTCATAATGCTAAGAATCATAGCAACAATCAATTATTGAATTTTTTAAATCTCTAGCAACTGCCACATCTAGTGATCAATTATATGCCCATTAAATGTTCCATTTTAAAATGTCTTGTAGAATCAAGTTTAAATGGAATTGCTTGCCATTTGAAACTCATGTTCGATTTTTGGTGCTTAAGCAAAGGAGGAAAACTATGGTCAAGGAGCAATAAAATATATTGGAAGTACTTCAAGCCTAATTGAGTTACAGACCTCCAAAATACATTTCGAACGCGCTCCCAACTTCGAAATCACCTAACGGAGCTAATGGAACCATCGGATCTTCGTTCCGAGGTCGTCTTAATACTGTTCCGAATACGAGTCATTTTTCAACTATAAGGCTCTCATTTAGGGACTAAGTGTCCCAAAACGCTTCAAATTCCAAAACCGAACATCCCAGCAAACTACAATAGCAGCAATGAACTTAGGAGAGCAGTTAAATTGGGGATCGGGGCGTAAATTTCAAAAATGACCGCCGGATCGTTACACTTCCTAATAGTTACAATGGACATAGGGTTCCCAACAATGAGAATACCAACAAAGGATGTGGAGATTAACATAGCAGAAGGTGAAATCTCAAGAAACCACCACCGATCTCCACCCTAAGACCAGCGATAAGGTCATTTTTTTGCCGCAAATTGTTGAGGAAAATCATAACATTGCTCCTCCGACATACTCCAGCCCGGTTTCAAATATCATCATCGCCGGCATATCTTCCGTTCTTAAAATTTGGTTCAAGGCTGCCATCTATTGAGTTTCTCAATTGAAGTGAAGTTCCGATTGAAGAAGGGTGAGTGGTGTGATTGAATTTTTTAATTTTTTTGCAATATCCCCTCTTCTGAAAAATAGTTGCTTAAGAAAACTGGAGACGAGATGATTATGCTTGTGAAAATCATCACTTAAGTGGGTTAGGATGATTTTTTTTTGGGTTTGAGAAAGAAAAAAGAAAGAAAAATATGTAGAGGGATTTGGCAGCCATGGTAGGGTGGGCAGGTGTCCTTTGGGTAGGAAAGTTAATAGATAAATTTTTTAAAAAACATAAATACACGCGTCATTTAATGATTTGTCAATTTTACATGTCATCCGCAATTGTAACACACGCATGAGCTTTGTTGGTCTTTAGTGTTTAGTTGACAGACTTTATTAAAGACAAGAAGTATCCAACTGAAAACAGGTTCAGTTGAGGTATTCAGTTGGTCGTTGAGGACAACTTCAAGGGGCTGTTTATGTATTTTGCATAGTTTTTATTTTTTTTAAAAAAACGATTTCATTAGGGTTTAGAGTTATGCTTGTATTGTTACTTTAAATATAATAATATCTGTTTTGATTATTACTTAAATTTTATTGTATCGTATCATTAAATTACATTACAATGAAAAGTACCATTTTATGACGTAACAACGAATTTGGTATAATATCATCGTTACCTTATTTTTTTCCCGAATCTTGCCCCTTTTTATTGTTAAATAATCATATTTTATTATTATCCTACTATTTTTTACACCGCAAGTATATTCTCGTATTATTAGTATGTGACATTAAGAAATAAAGACAAACGATAAATATTATATCCATCAAATCAATATAATATAATAGAACACATTATGAAACAATTTTATAACAACCATCCAAATAAGCCCTTAAGTGCTAACGCTCATATTCTATTTTCCCATCACTCAGAAATTTATGAATACACTCAAATTTTAAACTTGTTCTAAAATAAAAAAGAAAGGGAAAAGACCTTCCATATTTATATACAACATATTGTGTACACAAATAAAGGTGTAAAAATTGCACGGAGTGTCCTATTTGGTCGTCCCCATTTAATCTATATTAATTTTTTTTAACTTTTAACTCGTACCCACTTTTTAAATAACTTCAGTCCCCTTTCTCCTCCTTCATTTTTTTTCTTGTTCATTTTTTTTTTTGCTGCTGCTGTTGGTGCTACACTAGAACATGGGGGGTAATTCGAACCAGAGATAATTTAGGGAGGAAAGTAATAATTCTCAAATAGTTTAGGGGGTACTAAGGTATTTTGCCTAATTTTATATAAAAATATATTGTGAAAAGCAATCCATGTATAACAATTTGCTTGTGCTAAAGGATACAACAAACATATGTTTCCAAATGCCGATCTGTGAAAGAGAATTCTTTGGAAAAATAGTTGTTTGTCTCTCAGAATATACACATTAAGAAGAAGAAAAACAAACACATAAGTACAAGAAAGAAAAGGGAACTAAATAAGCTGAAGTTTGTCCTGTACAAAAACAAAAATTTTAGCAATTACAAACAAAAATTTCAGTAAATAGAGAACAAAACTTCAGCAAATATACTTAAGTTCATCAATTACAAACAAAAAATTCAGCATACTTGGTTCACTTCAAGCATGTCTACTAGAATGTTCAGCCCTTAGAGTTTGATGTTTTACCTTTTTCACTTTGTCAACTCTTTGAAAAGAATTTTTTAAAATCCCCCAAGCTTCCTTTGAGGTAGTAGCGTCTGCCACCTTCTCAAACATGGCATCATCCAAACATTGGTGGATGAGCATAAGGGCTTGTTGATCCTTGTAAAACAGACACAAGTTAAAATGTGATACAAAAAACGAATATAGATGCAAATCACCCAATAAAGATTATTGGGGGCTTTCGTGCTTTTGGGCTTAAGGGGTAGGATGTGGGGCAAAGCTAGACATGCAGAGAAGTTCAATTGAACCCCTTTTTGAAAAGAGGCTATATATATATATATATATATATATATATATATATATATATATATATATATATATATATATATATATATATATATGATATTTTCTTGATTTTTCGTGTATTTACTTTTTCATTTTTTGATTTTTTTAATTGAAAATTTTGGGTACGTTACCCCGTAGGATGGGAGAATGTTCAAATGGCCATGAGACAACAAATACTATATTGTTTCTTCTGTTGTACAATTTCTTCTGCTTTCCAACGGCCCACAAATAATATAAACAAACAAAACATATCTAGGCTTTTAAAGTCCACATAAAATGTACTATATTTATTTATGAAATTTAATTTTTTATTTATATTACGAAATGGTACAATCATTTAATTTTAGGTAGGTACGAGTTTAATGATAACAAAAGTTGTCTGTCCTTGTAATTTAAAATTTGATATTCGCTTCCGAAAGAAAATAAATAACATAGTTTAATTTCAATAAATTTATTTTTACAATTTAAATTCACAGATTAATTACATCGACCGTGTCACATCATTTTAAAAAAAAAAACTTTTGGCATATTCTGTTGTAACTAATAATCATGAATTTGATATTCTAAAGAGATTTACCTATAAATATCCTCTGTACAATTTGCTAGTAAATTTTTTTTGAACTTATAATATATGTAACCTATCTTAAAAATAGATAATTACATGATCAAATCACTTATAACATACTTTCTTCATTCTAATTTAAACTCCGCATGATTCATCTATTTCCTTTCACTTTCTATTCTCTCATCTTGTCCTAATCATGTTATTATAATTAGTTTAATTAAATGTAATCCTAAATTTTTGTTCATCCAAGATGGTTCACAAATATAAGATTTGGAGCTAATTAGCCATCTTACTACTAAAGCTTTTTAGCTCATTATGCCTTTTAAAAGAGTTCATCACCCTTGGTTTCTAACGATGGGTTTGTGATATATTAAAAAAATATAGATATATAAATTCGGTATTTGTCATTGCTCTAATCTAAAATTAAAAGGAGAGAAAAAGAAAAAAAATGTTCCCATTCATATAAATTAAGTGTGATTTGGACATAAATTTGTGAAATTTTGGAGACAAGAAAAAAATTTATTTAACTGAAAATGATATTCAAAGGTTAGAGTTGTGTTTGGACATGAATATAATTCGAAGCTGTTTGTTAATTTTTGTGAGTGGTTTGAAGTAAATTTTTTTTATAAAAACACATTTTTGAAGTTTTCTAAATTGTTGAAAATTTCCTAAATTCAACTCAAAGTGAAATTTGAAATTTTCATGGCTAAAAACTAATTCAGAAAAAAAAAATTTATGAAAAATATGAAATTTTTTATGGTCTGACTGGTCCTAAACACTTGCAATACACAAAAATGTTTCTTGGGCGGTTTTCTTACTTTTGTGACTATAAATTTCAAAATTTTTATATTCACACAAATATTATTACTTATTTAAGATTATATTAAGATTTATGGCAAGTTAAATTAAGACAATCCTTTTTAAAACAGAGGAAATATAATTCACTGTTAAGACAATTGGTTTCTTTTGTATTTTCGAGTCACTTTCATGATCTTTGTTTTTTTTTGTAGTGCCGACATTTGCTAGCTATTCATGTATTTTCTCCACGTGATTTAGTACAATTTTTCCTGTTTCCCAGCGGCCCACAACGAAAACATACAAAGAGAAATTGTCCTTGCCATAGCATTATTAGGCATAGGATTTTAAGGTAATTAAGGAAAAGAAAATAATTTCATATATTTAATTACCAGAATCCCGTCGCATTTAAAAAAAGATCTTATAATCCGGCAGTGGATTTGACCGAACTCGGTAGCTTTAGCTCGAACTCTGTATTTGTCGTAAAAAATCATTGAACTTACATAAATTATTAATTTAGAAACCTCATAACTTAAAACAATTAGAATCCCAAATCCATAATATTGAAATACCCGTTCCGCCTCTTCTTATAACTCTACAAAATCAAGATTTAATTTAAAAGATAATTGGCGGGTTCCGATAGGATCATATATAACCATGGTGAGTGAATTATAAGTATAGCACAAAAGTAAGGAGTTAAGTTATATATGCTGGGGGGTCGTTTGGTTCGAAGACATGTCATGCAGGGATTAGTTATGTTGAGGTTAGTTGTACTAAAATTAATTATGCTGAGATTAATTATCAAGTTATTATTTCTTATTGATTGTTTGGCATGTTATATTGATCCTGGGATTGTCGATTTTACTAATGTCACGACTCAAACCCCGATCGTGATGTCGCCCAACACCTTGTTAGGCAAGCCCGACCATTGAACATTTCCATTCCAATAATTAAACTTAAGATATCTATTAAGCATAAAATCTCGGTTTGTTAATATTAAAATAGTGCGGAAACCATAATAACAGTAATTACAACCCAATAGATCCGGCGTCGCAAGTCTGAGCCTCTAGATACAACAGGATATCATCCTATACATAAACAAGTCTAGTGCGGGAGTAAAGGAAATGACAAGATGAGAAATCGGATCCTGCAAGCGCATGCAGTTACCTCGAAGACTCCGACACTGATCCGAGCAGCAACAAATTATCTCAACTAAGCCTCCGAGATCCCTGTATCTGCACACAAGGTGCAGAGAGTAAAGGGTGCAGGGAGTAAAATGAGTAGTCCAACTTAGTGAGTAATAGCAATAAATAACAACTGAAATAAATGAATCATGTAAGAACACTACACGGTTCTATAAATAACGTAGTAACATTTCTAAATAGGGAAATCTAGTACCAATCTCCTACAGCCCAACAATTTTCCAACACTAATGCGGCGCACAGTCCGATCCTCACTAATACTGTTGTGGCGTGCAACTCGATCCGATACTGCCTAGTAGAAACATGGTTATCTTCCATATATATATATATATATATATGTACGCGCTCTAGACTATTCCAAAGTTCCGAAGGTCTTAAGTCTAATGAAATTGCCAAGTCAAGTGAGTGAAAGATATAGTATAAGATCCTCTTCTCTTTTCTTTTCTAAGTAAAACCTACAAATCTAAACAAATGTACTTTCGGTGTTATATCTACGATAAGATAACTCAATTTTGGAGGATAGAGAGATATATATATATATATATATATATATATATATATATATATATATATATATATATATATGTATATATATATATTGCGACGTGTAGCCCAATCCGGTATATATCAAATACCCTCACTATGGGGTCCTCGACCCCTCTCAGTTAATATAGACCTGGCCTCTAGGGCCCACTCAGCTAAGACAGGGTGTTCGACCCTAGATATTTCTCATTTAGAGTGCAATTTGCTAATATCGGTTCATATTATATTTTACAGTTAATGACATGACTGAGAGTATGTGTTTAACATGTAACATGAGGTCAATTAGCTCAACAGGCTCCCCTAAGGGTTCTACAGATCGGCACAAGGCCCCAAACATGGCAACTACCCTAAAATATACGGATATAAGCTCAGTCTCAGTCAAAAGGTACAGTAAGTCATCAATCGGGATGGACCATGTCCGAATCTGTAACGATCCGACCCGTCGTTACGGGAGTTACCGTCCCGTTTTTCCCATTTTATGCTTTCATATGTTTTATTATATGTGTTTGGAGAATTTGAAATAAATCAGATAGAATTCGGGTATAAATGAGGCAATAAACCTCTTTTTGAGAAGTTTAGTTTGGAAAAGTCAACCGAATGTTGACCTATGAGTTAGAAGGCTCGAAATGGATTTATGATGATTCGACTAGTTTCGGAGAATGATTTATGACTTAGGAGAACAATCGGAATTGAATTCGGAGGTCCGGTGTAGATTTAGGCTTGAATTGGCTAAGGTTGGATTTTGGCGAATTACGGATGGTAGGTGAGATTTTTATCCGAGGGTCAGAATGGAATTCCGAGACTTGCAGTAGCTCCGTTAGGTGATTTTGGATATGCTTGCAAAATTTCAGATTATTCGAAGGTGTTTAGGTCGGGTTTTAGATCAAATATACGTTTCGGAAGTTTTAGTGAAACTTAGGCTTGAATCCATGAGAATTCGATGATTTTGATGTTTATGATGGTGTTTTTATGTTGCGAGAAAGTTTAAATGAAGTAATATAACATGTCTATGCATTTGGTTGAGGTTCCCGAGGGTCTCGGGGTGAATTCGGATGGCCAACAGGCAAATTTGAGCATGCTTAATGTAGCAGAAATTGCAGAAGTTTTTTACTCTATGCGATCACATAGATAGGTCTGCGATCGCATAGAGGGTTCTGAGGGGGAGGAAATGTTTTCACTACGCGATCGCGTGAAGGAGTGTGCAATCGCGTAGGGTTGAGACTTAACTCGGTACGTTCGTGTAAGCTTGCCTGCGATCGCATAGAAGAGGAAGAATGTACATTGCGTTCGCGTAGCTAGTTCTGCGATCGCATAGAAGGATTTCAGGGCCTAGAGATTTTACTCTATGCGATCGCAATGGGACTAATGCGATCGCATAGAAGGAGGCGTCTGGGCAGAACAGTTCAAGTTAATTTCAGACGCGACCCTAATAATATTTCCACCATTTTTACTCCGCCAAAAGAGGTTTTTGAGGGATTTGAAGAGGGTTTTCAACGAGTATTGCTTCGAGGTAAGTCTCTTGACTGGAAAACATCATTTTATACAAGAATCAACACTCAAATTCATGAAATTGGGGAGAAATTGTGAAGAACTAGGGTTTTGTTCTTGAAAATGAATTTTTGGAATTTGAAAGGTCATTCGAACTCCGTTTTCGATAAATTTTATATGTACGGACTAGTGGCAAGACGAGAAATCCGTTGGTATGAATTTCAGATTTTTTCGAAAAGTGGGCCCCAGGCTCGGGTTTTACCAACTTTGTAAATTATTGTACTTTTCGAGTATTTTTGATTGGGTTATGTTTCTTGGACCCATATTTATGTATTAGCTGTGGTTTTGACTAGATTCGACGTACGAGAAGGTCAATACGAAAGGAAAAGGCATTGCGCACGACTCCACGACCGGTTAGAGGTGAGTAGTTGGTATATATGATGGCCTGAGGGTTTGAAACCCCGACTTATCACATTATGATGCTATTTAGGGCGTGACTCACATCCCATGGCAGGTGCAGGATTGGTTATGACTGGGGATTTATGACTTGGTCCACCCCGAACTACAATAATACTATATTGGCGATTGAAACACACTGTGTGTTGAATATATATGGGCTTTATGCCATGTTTGTGGCCTTGTGCCGACCTATAGTATCCTTAGGGGATAGATAACATTGTGATAGCATGATTTGAAAAATCATTGATCTCAGTCCTGTTTAATCACTATTATGAAATGCTAAGTCACCTTTTCTTGAAAACTAAGTAACTAAAGTATATCTTCCTTATTAATGAATTGGAAATTGGAATAAATAAATTGAAGCTGTTATGTGACTCATATGCATATTGTGGACTGAGTATTGATCGGGCCGCACGCCGTAGCATATGATATGAATATATTGTGCTTGGGCTGAAGGATCTCTTTCGGAGTCTGTACACACCCCTTGAGCGTCGTCGACGTTAAATGGATCGGGCTACGTGCCATAGAGGTCATGTGCATTGCATTACATTCATGCATTATTATTTACTTGTGTTATCTGTGGTTGCTGTTATTGTTAGTTCGTAGTAAGGTATCGGACTGTTAGACATAACTTTACTTTGTGGCATTTTGTGGATTTCTTACCTTCAGCTATTTTATATACTTTTTACTCACTGAGTACTTAGTACTCAACCCTACTCCCTACACCTTTGTGTGCAGATTCAGGTTCACCGGAGATTAGCTGAGCAGTCTCATTTTCTGAGTATCAGAGTTGTTGAGGTAGCTGCTTGACATTCGCAGGACCTGACTTCTCTTCTTATTCAAGTTTTTCTTTATATATACATTATTCAGACTTGAGTATTTCGTTCAGATATTGTTATCCGATTTTGGTTAGAGGCTCTAGACTTATGTCCCCAGATATTTGGGAGTGTTACTATCAGTTTCCGCACTTCTCAGTATTATCATTCTACTATTATTGCTGTATTATTAGTATAAACTCTTATATTCTTCTTGAATTGTCGTTTCCGGGACTTATTATTAAATATGAAATGGTTGTTGGTCTGGCTTGCCTAGCTTTAGGGTTGGGCGCCATCACGACCGGGTTTGGGTCGTGACAAGTTGGTATCAGAGTTTAGGTTACTAGGCCTCGCGAGTTATGAGCTGGTTTAGTAGGCTCTCGCGGATCAGTATGTAGACGTCCGTATCTATCCTCGGGAGGCTACAACGCTTTTAGGAAACACTTCACTTTCTTGGAATTCTTATCGTGCGTATTTGATTCAGCTTGAGGAATATCTTGAAATTCCTTCCACACGTCTGTATGCGCACGCACGCATTCAGTAATATAATTGCCTTGATGGCTTGTGATTCCCCGATCAAGGGGCGAGATGTAATCTCCATGAGTTCATGTTGGGCTATTCAGGAGGACTTAAGGCCGGATCTTTGCCTATGGCTTGAGCACCGAGGTTCTGATTGTGTGAACTAGTGATTTGAATTTATATGTTCAGTGTTGTCCCTAATTGTGAGAAAGGCGGATGGATATCCATGTGATGAGTATGTTAGTACCGTGAGATATATCTACGTGATCTTGGTAGTGACGAGGGAGTCTGCATGATAATAGATGAACTGTTAGGTGTTCGATTCCTATTGTGATATGTTGTATAGCCCCGAGGGATGGGTGCATGAAGAATATTTTTGTATCTCCTAGTTGGAAAGTTAAGTGCAATACTTTCGGTGGTATGAGTTCAGACGAAAGGAAGACTAAATTGGATGTATTATGTGTATGTCGGTGGAAGGTATTTTATATGTGTCATGATTCGAATAGGTGCAACGCATGTCCATGTATGAATTTTGATAATATAATACAGGTAGTAATGAGATTAATGTTATTGATATACATTGTGATGTTTTGTCAAGTTGTAGCCGTGTTGTTAGGATGGTTTTGGTGATTCTATAGCAGGTGGATAGGCCCAATTACAAAGGAGACTCTGCCGAAATTTTTGAAAAATTTGGGACTTAGAAAAATTTGGTCGCCTAGAGAGTAGGCGTAACTGTTATGTGAGTGAATGCAAGAAAATGCAGAAGAGTTAAAATTCCAGATGATTTGTGTTTTCACAAGCTTAGGAAAGAGTGAGTTTAATCTCACTATGGTATTACGACATCAATGGAGCATACGCGTTATGAGTATAGTGAGTGTGATATATGGCTTTGAGCTAAGTTGGGGAGGTTGCCGTTGATTATGTGATTGCACGATTATGTGCTATGTTGGTTCTGTCTTAAAGTATACTGGCGAACCAGTTCTGATTGTAGAAATTGAGCCGAGAACGGCACGAGTGAAGGAATGTTTTTGACAAGATGTCAAGAGATCGGATGAGCAGGAAGGAAGTTTCGATGGTTAAGATAAATTAGTAATTTTTTCAGCTTCACCTGAGAGCGGTGTTGTGTCATGGCTAATGATTCTTGATCGCTCTTCAGCGTTAGTGCGACCGGAGGTTTGGAGGTACGCCCCAAATATTGTTGCGGTAGGTTGTGGGAGTGTGTCCCACCGAAAGATAATATAAGTGTGGCATGTGATCACTTGATTTATTAAAGATGTAAACCAAGTATAAATTTGAGATGATGTTGTTAAATTAAAGATTCATGCCTAGAAGGCACTTAGAATATTGGGTTGTGAACTGGGGAGGATTACTCCGATGGTTTTTCTTGTGTTCTAGAAGAAAATGGAAGTTATTATGGACTTTTGAAAGGTTATTAGACTAGTTCAGTGTTATCAGAATCGGCTTGAAGTTGGTGGATAAATTTACTGTGAATAACGGCTCTATATCATGCTAGATGTGTGCATTTTTGTAATGCGGTCCTCATGGAGTAGTAGTTAGGTTGATGTTTCGACGTCAGATATTTCATATAGTGATGCATTGCATTGGGTAAGTTGTGAGACAGCTTGAGAAATATCTATATGTTAAGAATCCGCGTAAGAATGACGTTAGATGAGCATCTTGGCTCTTGAGATTCAGATTGTACATCGCACCTCAGTTGTGCTTGAGTTTTGTAGCTTATAACGTTATATGCCCCTCAAAGATATTATTATGTACTTAGCATGCGTACGATCGATACTCGGTATTAGCAAATTTGGCTCGATGGGCATCTTCTTATGTGAGATTTATGTGTGGATCGGGTGGCACACTGCCACGGGTATTTTATTTGGAGCGGGTTGCACGCCACAACAGTGTGATATCGAGTATAGTTTTCTATATGCCTTGCTTCCTATTTTCCAAGGAAAGTATTAGTGCGCAGGATTTGATAATTCCTTCCAGAGCTCATTTTTTTAGTACCACATTCAAATTGGTAGCCTATTGGCACATTGGGGTATCATATGCGACATTTAATTATGTCTGGAGTGGCTTATTGCCCGACCAGTTCGTATTGGGTGAAACGAGATCATTGAATTCAAGATTGGTGCAATCTGAGTATATGAAGTAAATTAAGGAGCTAAGACCATTGTTTGGTTCAGAATAAGGTGATAGTTCTTGCCAAGAGTATAAAACTAATGAATGGTTGTCTCAATGGTGGCTAAGAATGTATACATATTTCATCCGTCGTGTCATTATTGTAAGAATTTACAAGGCATGTGTATGTCATGTAGAGCATGAGACGTGTAGTGATCCTTCTAAGTGATTAGACAAGAGAGTTTTAGATGATTAGGGAAAATGGTATTGCTAAGTGGAAGTGATTTGACGCGAGTGTGTGTTTCAGAAAAGTTAATGTGATTAAACTGATTATATTTCAGTAGTATTGCGGCACGTTCTTGTTGGGGCCACTAGTGGTATTCATGTTTTCTTGGTGACACAGGTAAATATTGAGTATATGTCATAAAATGATTAGGTATCAAATGGGTGCATGTATTCGCACAGTGGAAACTGGGATCAGGTATGATGATTTATGTGTTTTATGGAGTTCTGATGTACATGCTGTGTTATGGTGGTGGATCTTTATTCGTTGGTATGTTATATTTTGGATGTGATGTTGGAATTCAAACTGGCTGTCATAGTGTTGGGTGATTTTGAACTATTGCATTAGGGACTACGCCAGAAATGCCACGGGTTAGGTGGTGAAGTGCGTTAGAATGTGTCTTAGTAGGATGATTTATATTTCAAAGAACTAGTAGACAATTGGGAAGGAGTACTTTCTTAATTGGGAATTTGTGTTAGATGTCAGTGCAGAGGCTGCTATCATTGATCTCGTTCCGTGTTAAGGGAACTTTTAGATGTGTTTCGTGTGGCCGGGCATGTAACCAGGTGAGGTTGTGGATTTCAGTATTTGTTTTGTTCCTTCGGCAGGAGTTATAGAAGTGGAAGAAACATTTTCAGGCTTCTCGGTACTGAGTTCGTTGGCAGGCCGATTCAGTTATTTTATTCTCATAATTATACCAATATATAGCTAAGATAATTTTTACGCATTTTTAGAAATTTATTTAGTAATTTTAAAGCTAAATTGCATATAGTTGTAATTTTAGCCTATCTTGAGATTTAATAGCATTTTATAATTATGAAATTGATTCCATCATTTTTATTTTATGTGTCTACGTCGGTAAGTGATTTTATTGTGGGTTCTCAGACCCGTGTTGATTTACTGCTTTTACATATGGTGGAATTCGACGACATATTAGGGATGGATTGGTTGTCCCCGTATCATGCCGTCTTAGATTTTCATGCCAAAATCGAGACCTTGGCTTTGTCAGAGTTAAAAGAGTTAAAGGACCAGTTGAGGATTTACTAAAGAAGGGCTTTATCAGGCCTAGTGTTTCGCCTTGGGGTGCGCCAGTCTTATTTGTGAAGAAGAATGATTGTTTGATGCGGATGTGTATTTACTACCGGCAATTGAAAAAAGTGATGATAAAAACAAATATCCATTGCCGATGATTGATGATTTGTTTGACTAGCTCCAGGGAGCAAGGGTGTTCTTAAAGATAGACTTGAGATCTGGCTACCATCAGCTGAAGATTAGGGCGTCTGATGTCCCTAAAACAACATTTCGCACTCGATATAGGCACTATGAGTTTTTAGGCATGTCATTTGGGTTGACCAATGCCCCAGTAGCATTTATGTAGTTGATGAACCGAATGTTCAGGCCTTATCTAGACTTGTTCGTGATAGTATTTATAGATGATATTCTGGTTTACTCCCAAAGCCTGGAAGAGCATGAGTAGCACCTCAGAGTAGTTCTTCGTACGGTGTGATGCCGAGTCTAGATTTCTATATGTTATTCATTTGAGTGTTTCGTTTCCTATCATCCGAGGAAAGTCTGTATTAGTGTGGGGGAATGGTAATTCCCCCCCATAGTACATTTTACTTTAGCATTGCATTTCAATTGGTGGCCTATTGGTGCATGGTAGCATCATATACAGTTTTAACAGTTTCTGAGGTGGCTTATTGCTTGAGCAGTTGAATCGAATGTGACGAGGTCCCATAATTTAGGATTCTGTGCAATCTAGTTATATGAGGTATGTTATGGAGTTAAGACCACTATTGGGTTCAGAATGAGGTGGAGGCCTTGTCAGGAGTGTATACCTGATGTGTCGTTGACTCAGCAATTGATCATGACTGTTAGTATGTCTATTCCATCGTGGAGATATGGTAAAGGTTGGAGTAAGACCTGTATATGTCATGGGGTGCAATGGGAGCATCAGATTAGTAGGATTTTTGCTAAGTTGATCAAAGAATATTATCGTGGTCCTGTGGATTTTGTGTTGCACAGTAAGAACTTGGTAAAGTTATGCCGTCATGTTTGAGTATAGCATGTAGTGATTGAATAGGGGTGATTGTATATTGGAACCAGGCCTGGCATATGATTTCAGATGTTGGAATCTGGCTCTAAGGCTTATTTGCTTGAATAAAAAAGGAAAAAATTTCAGAATTTATCGAGCTTATGTGCTCATCTAAGTTGCGGTAGCACGGGAAGGTGCGTGTCGTGATAAGCAGTGATTTTAGATCTCAAGTCAATTCTCAGCAAGTTCGAGGACGAACGTATTTTTAAGTGGGAGAGAATGTAACGATCTGACCGGTCATTTTGAGTACCAGCGCTCCGTTCTATAGTCAGAGGCCATGAACAACTTCATTTCAGGTATAACGACTTGTACGCGTGGTCGGAATTTAACTTCAGGAAGTTCGGAGTCGATTTGGGAAGAGAATTGTCATTTGAGAAACTTAAAGTTGAAAGAATAGAATAGGATTAGAATTTTGAGTAAACGACCTCAGGAACCTAGATCTGAAGGATCCAGCTGGTTCATATGATAATTTCGAACTTGGGCGTGTGCCCGGTTTGGGTTTTGGATAACCCGGGAGCGTTTTGGCGCCTATTGTGGAAGTTAGCATTTTTGAAGAAATTCCTTAAGATTTGCTTGAAGTGCTTTTCAGCATTATCAATATCCATTTGGGATTCTGTTACAACCCATATCCACCCACGTTAGTTCATGTCATACGTTAGTTAACACAAATCCAAGAAAGAATTATCCGCGAGATGATACGAAGTTAATCCTATTGATATTAAGTAATACAAGGGTGCATAAGGGTGATTAACAAGTATTAGAAGTTAAACAAATCAAGGATGTTGTAACTCATATTTTCAGGTAAACCTAGAGGTGCTTAATACAATCGAAAGGTAGTTTTAAGGTATTTGAATCATATTATATCTGTGTCATAACTCTTGAATTCAAACGAGTTATGAAACAAAAGTCGACAAAAGTTATTGCAACTTAGGTTCACAGTTTTACTTAAACTTCAAGTCAAATGTTATTAAGTTTTTCTCCCAATATACTTGGAATTATGGGGTGATCTACCCAATAAATAGAAGATCTATGAGTCTAGTTTCAAACGCATTAAACCGTTTATCAATACGACATAGGAATAGAGAGATATAGACATTTTTGTGAGACTGCACAAGCTGCTAGGTGACAAGTAGGTGGATCACCCACTTGGTTAAATGACGGCGCAAAAGAGGCAATTTTGGGTCATACAAAGATCCCATTAAAAGGCTTATCTTATACAATATATACCTCATTATATTTCACAAATAATCAGACCTAAACCCCTGCAAACTTCCTCCCAAAAAGTATCCACAAACCCTAATTGATTTTCTCTCTCTTTCAAGTTCACATTGGGGGTAAACCCTAGCGTTTGAAGAACCAAGATAAAGGATGAGTTATCCAACAAGTAAGGTGAGTTTACTGCTATTTTTAATACATTTATTCTTCTGTAAATTCATGGTAATTCATTTTATACATGTAAGAACTCACGGGACGGTGATCGGAAGCCGTGAGATCGAGTTATTCACTTGTAGCGGACTGTTTTGTGGACGGTTTTGTGTTGCTGTTGGGCTGCGTCTTTTATTACTGTTTTGTGGAGTTTTGGAGGAGGAAGGGTGTGTATAAACACTATATAGATGTAGGGTTGTAGTCTGTTGGTTCTTCGTAATATTTTCGTGTCTTTTGATATGACTACGGTGGCCGTCGTATGTATGAAGTGATTAGGTTGTGCGTGGACTATTTTGGGAGGCTCAATATGTTTATTATTGATGTTGTTTAGGCTGTTTGGTTATTGTTTTGAATGGTGTGAAGTCATATATATAGGGTAGGTGTTGTCCGTTTCATCGTAAAATAGGTTGTGGTCGATATATAATAGTTATGACGCTTGAATGATAACTATAGTATCATTTCTCTTATTGTAGACTAAGGAGTCATGAAAATTGCATAGCTTGAGATTGGGGAAGTATATACAAGGTATGTGAGGCTATCCCTTTCCTTCTTTTGCATGACTCTGATTGAACATAATGTAATGAACAAGAATATAAAGATACTCCACTCTTAGAAGCTAGCAGTACTTACATTGTTTCCTCTCTTATGGAATGATTGATGTTGATGTTGCTTCTCTTATTTTTATGTTATCAATCTTGTTGGTACTTCCTGATTCCTATAAGGTTCATAGTATAGTGGATACCAAGTTTACGTTACTCCGAAAGGTCTAGAAGGTGTTTCCATAAGTCGAGCATGCATTATATATATGTATCTATTTTACTCTACCGAGCTGCGCTATAGTCGGCCGGGTACGGCACTTATTGTGCAACCACTGATCAGTTGGGTTTACCGAGTTCCACGTGGTCGGGTACGTTTTTACCGAGTCCTCTTTGAGGCCGGGTACGATATGACCGAGCCTATTACGGCCGGGTATGATATGATGATGATGATGATGCCCATAGAGGCATGTGTTTTAAAAGTTTATGTATTTATACCAATGTATTATGCATTTCATGTCAGTAGTCCTCAGAGGTACTCAGATGTTACATGTTGTATATTTTCTATCCTTGCTTACATTGTTGTTCGTATTTATGGTTCCCTGCCTTACATACTCAGTACTTTATTCGTACTGACGTCCTTTCATTTATGGATGCTGCATGTCATGCTGTAGGTCCTGATAGACAGGCAGGTGTGGCTCCCCCACCACAGTAGGCTGTCCAGTTTAGCAGTGATTGGCGATATCCCTTCTCCGGACTTGCCATGGTCCTGGTAGGCATTTTTGTTATATATATTATGGGTATGTCGGGGCCCTGTTCCGGCTATGTTGCAGCACTTATATTCCTTTAGAGGCTCATAGACAAGTATCAACTCATGTATAGTTTTGTATGCCCTGTCAGCTGGTTTTTGTTGTATAGTCTTTCGTGGCAGTGTGGTAGCTTGTACCATATGTATATAGTTTCTTGATTATCTGATCATCATGTTATGTAGGTTCATGCCATCATATTTTATTTTTGGTTGTCCATGATCCATGTCTACCATTTATATTGATTTCGTCAGCCTTAAAAGATAATAAAGAAGGTTAGATAAAAGGTACGTTAGTGCTTGGCAAGTATGGTCGGGTGCTAGTGATGGCCCTCCAGTTTGGGTCGTGACATACTTGGTATCAGAGTAGGTTTGGTCTAGGGATTGTCTATGAGTCATGTCTAGTTGAGTCTTGATTATGGATGTGTAGCGCGCCACATCTATAAGCAGGAGGATATATGACATCTAGGGTTGTTACCTTTTTCCTGAATCTAGATCGTGCTTACAGTTGAGTCCTAACTGTTCGTCTCTAATATTCACCTTATTTTCTTTCAGCGATGCGTTCGACTAGAAAGCAAATAGTTAGTAGACGGCTTGATACAACTGCGGGAGAGGGTGCCAGTTGGGTGCCCCAAGCCAGATTAGGCCAAAGTGAGGCTTAGAGTGAGATGCCGTATCATACCTTATCTGCTCCGTCTCCTTCAAGGATATTAGGAGGCACCCAACACCTCCAGTTCCTCCGTCTTGCACTACAGACTAGGATATGCAGAGTGCTTTACAGTTATTGACTAGCTTGGTAGCTGCTCAGGCTCAGAGGTAGAATATAGGTGCTGCTGATAAACCAGTTAGTGCGAGAGTTCGTGATCTTATTATTTTAGACTCTCCAGTGTTTATCGGATCGGAACCTAATGAGGACCCCCAAACTTTTATTGACCAGGTTCATCGTACAATGCGGGTTATGCATATTAGTGATATAGAGGCAGTGGAGTCGGCTTCTTATCGGCTACGGGATTTAGCGATTCTCTGGTATGATTGTTGGGAGAGATCTAGGGGTCCAAACGCTCCTCCAACTGTGTGGAAGGAATTTGTCGAGGCCTTTCTTCGTCACTACTTGCCAGTTGAGATACGAAGAGGTAGAGTTGATAAGTTCTTGAACCTTAGACAATGTAATATGAGTGTGCGAGAGTACAGTATGCAGTTTGATTCTTTAACAAGGTATTCTCCCCATATGGTGGCCGAGATGAGTGATAGGGTGCATTTGTTCGTGAATGGTTTGGGACCATATCTGATAAATGAGTGCACAACAGTCTCCTTAGTGGAGGGCATGGATATTTCCCGTACTCAAGATTATGGACAGACCCTAAAGGATCGTAAATGCCAGCAAAGGGCAGATAGGGAGCATGATAAGGGCCAACATAAGATACAAAATTTGCACGGTATTCTGATGACTTCCAAGGCAATTTCAGGCCCCAGTCTTCGAGGAGTCCGGTGCCATCTGTAGCTAGTGCTCCTCCACAATTTCAGAGGCCTCGATATGATTGATTTACCTATTGTGTTCTAGCTAAGAGTTCGCGGGCATCAGGCTCGCAACATCATAGGGATACTAGTCAGACGAGACCCATAATACCATATTGTGATCAGTGTGGCAAAGCCCACTTTGGACTATGCCGTCGAGGTTCTGATACATGTTATTCTTGTGGATAGCTTGGCCATATGATGCGGGATTGTCCTAACAGGGGAAGTGATGGTATGGCTCAGCCCACTGAATTTGTGTCTAGTTCTTTTATCAGTTCGACCTCCAGCACGGGGTTTTCAGCAGTCGACAGGTCGTGGCAGAGGTAAATATGCGGTGTCGAGTTTAAGTGGTGGTCAAAATCGAACCTATGCTCTCATAGGTCGACTGCATCTCGAGTCGTCTCCAGATGTTGTTACATGTATATTGTCTGTGTTTTCTTATGATGTATATGCGCTGATTGATCCAGGATCTACATTATCATATGTTACACCCTTTGTGGCTAATAAGTTTGGCATTGAAACTGAATCGATAAGTAAACCCCTTGCGGTATCTACTCCGATAGGAGTTCTGTGATTGATACAAGGGTTTATAGAGGTTGCATTATGATGATTTGTAGTCGTCAAACCTCAGAAAATTTATTTGAGTTACAAATGGTTGATTTTGATGTGATAATAGGAATGGACTGGTTGGCCTCATGCTATGCAATTGTTGACTATCGTATGAAGATGGTTAGATTTGAATTTCCTGGTGAACCCGTCATTGAATGGAAGGGGGACATTGCTACACCAAAAGGTTGGTTTATTTCCTATCTCAAGGCAAGAAATATTATCTCAAAAGGTTACATTTATCATCTCGTTCACTTAGGGATGCAAAGGTGAAGCCGCCTACTCTACAATTAATCCCCGTGGTCAATCAATTTTCAGATGTTTTCCCAGATGAACTCCCAATCCTTCCTCCTGAAAGGGAGATTGAGTTTTAGCATTGATGTGTTGTCTGACACTCACCGATCTCTATTCCTCCATATAGAATAGCCCCAGCAGAGTTGCGAGAGTTGAAGGTGCAGTTAAAGGACTTGTTAGATAAGGGCTTCATTAGGCCTAGCACTTCACCTTGGGGTGCGCCAGTCCTATTCGTGCTGGAGAAAGATGGGTCTTTACAGATGTGTATCGACTATCGGCAGTTGAATAAATTTAGTATAAAGAACAAGTATCCACTTCCAATAATTGATGACCTATTTGACTAACTCTAGGGTGCCGAGTATTTCTCCCAGATTGACTTACGTTCAGGGTATTATCAGATGCAGGTTAAGGAGAAGGATATTCCAAAGACGGCCTTTCGGACAAGATATGGGCACTTTGAGTTCTTATTGATGTCGTTCGGGCTAACAAATGCTCCAACTGCTTTTATGGATCAGATGAATACTATATTCAGGCCCTATCTCGATGTGTTCGTGATTGTATTCATTGGTGACTTTCTAGTGTATTCTCATTCTGAGGGGGAACATGTGGGCCACTTGTGGATTGTATTACAAATGCTTCAAGATCGTAAGTTATATGATAAGCTCTCCAAATGTGACTTCTGGCTGAACTTAGTAGCATCCTTGGCCATGTGATATCTGACGAGTGTATCAGTGTTGACACTTAAAAGATTGATGCAGTAAAGAATTGGCCGAGACCTAAAATACAATTAGAAGTCCGTAGCTTCCTGGGGCTATCAGGATATTACAGGTGGTTTGTAGAAGGGTTTTCCTCTATATCTACACCATTGACTAAGTTAACACAGAAAGCTACTAAGTTCCAGTGGTCTGACGCTTGTGAACGAAGTTTTCAAGAGTTGAAGAATCGATTGACGTCTGCACCAAAGCTCCCTCTTCCTGAAGAACCAGAAGGTTATATGGTATATTGTGATGCCTCATGTATTGGTTTGGGGTGCGTATTAATGCAACGTGGGAATGTGATTTCTTATGTATCTAGACAATTGAAGAAGCCTGAAAAGAATTATCCAACCCATGATTTGGTATTGGCTGCAGTAATATATGCCTTGAAGATATGGAGACACTACTTGTACGGCGTCCATTTTGACATCTACACAGATCATAAGAGTTTACAATATATCTTCAAGTAGAAAGAGTTAAATTTGAAGTAGTGTAGGTGGCTTGAATTACTGAAAGACTACGACGTCGAGATATTGTTTCATCCCGGTAAAGCCAATGTTGTGGCAGATGCTCTTAGGCGCAAGTCAATGGGAAGTTTAGTACATATTGAGGCACGTAGATGGGGTTTGACGAAAGAGCTTCATCAGCTAGCCAATATGAGAATCAGATTGTTAGACTCTGATGACAGAGCTATTACTATACATAATACATCAGAATCATCTTTGGTAGCCGAGGTAAAAGCACGGCAATATAAAGATCCAATCTTAGTACGATTCAGCGAGAGCATTCAGCAATGTGAAATTACGGCTTTTGAGATCGAAGAAGATGGGGCACTGAGATACCAGGGTCGATTATGTGTGCCTAATGTAGCAGGGTTGTGAGAAAAGATTATGAATGAGATTAATCAATCCTAATATTCCATCCATCCCGGCTCGATAAAGATGTATCATGATGTCAATGAGTACTATTGGTGGGACAATATGAAAAAGTCTATTGCAGAATGTGTAGTCCAATGTCCCAATTGTCAACAAGTAAAGATAGAACATCAGAAACTCGGTGGATTGCTTCAAAATATAGAGATTCCGGCCTAGAAATTGGAGGTGATTAATATGGACTTCATTATTGGATTACCTCACTCTTATCATAAGTTTGACTCCATCTGGGTGATAGTTGATCGACTTACAAAATATGCCCATTTTCTGCCAGTTAAGACAACTTACACGGTTGAAGATTATGTGAAACTGTATATCAAGGAGATTGTTAGGCTTCATGGTGTACCAGTATCTATTATATTAGACCGAGGAGCTCAATTTACGACTAACTTTTGGAGGTCTTTTCAGAAGGCTTTAGGCACGCAAGTGAATCTCAGCACTGCATTTCATCCGCACACTGACAGACAGGCTGAACGTACTATTCAGACACTGGAAGATATGCTACGAGCATGTGTTCTATATTTTAAGGGAAATTGGGATCACCATCTTCCATTCATTGAATTTGTCTACAATAATAGCTAACATTCCAGTATTAAAATGGCCCCATACAAGGCACTATATGGGAGGAGATGTAGATCACCAGTTGGATGATTCGAAGTCGGAGAAACAGAATTATATGGGCCATATTTGATTCAACAAGACATTGAGAAGGTGAAAGTGATACAAGAGCGATTGAGGACGGCACAAAGCAGGCAAAAGTCTTATTCTGATATCTGATAAGGAATTATCCCTGAGATGATACGAAGTTAATCCTATTGATCTTAAGCGATACAAGGGTGCATAAGGGTGATTAACAAGAATTAGAAGTTAAAAGAATCAAGGATGTTGTAACTCATATTTTCAGGTAAACCTAGAGGTTCCTAATACAATCAAGTGGTAGTGTTTTAAGGTATTTGAATCATATAATATCCGTGTCATAAATCTTGAAGTCAAACGGGTTATGAAACAAAAGTTGACAAAAGTTGTTGCAACTTAGGTTCATAGTTTTACTTAAACTTTAGGTCAAATGTTATTAAACTTTTCTCCCAATATACTTGGAATTACGGGGTGATGTACCCACGAAATTGAAGATCTATGATTCTAGTTTCCAACTCATTAAATCGTTTATCAATACGACATTGGAATAGAGAGATATAATATTTTTGTGAGACTGCAAAAGCTGCTATGTGACAAGTAGGTGAGTCACCTACTTGGATAAATGACGGCCCAAAAAAGGCAGTTTTGGGTCATACAAAGAGAACATTAAAAGACTTATCTTCTGAAATATATACCTCATTATATTTCACAAATCACCAGACCTAAACCCCGGCAAACTTCCTCCCAAAAATTATCCACAAACCATAATTGATTTTCCCTCTCTTTCAAGTTCCAATTAGGGGTAAACCCTAGATTTTGAAGAACCAAGATAAAGGCTGAGTTATTCAACAAGTAAGGTGAGTTTACTTCTATCTTTCATACATTTATTCTGCTATGAATTCATGATAATTCGTTCTACACATGTAAGAACGCATGGGACAGTGATCGGAAGCCGTGAGTTCGAGTTATTCACTTGTAGCGGACTATTTTATGGACAATTTTATGTTGTTGTTGGGCTGTATGTTTTAGTACTGTTTTGTGGAGTTTTGGAGGAGGAAGGGTGTGGAGAAACACCATATAGATGTAGGTTTGTTGTCTGTTAGTTCTTCGTAATATTTTCTGGTCGTTTGATATGACTACGGTGGCCGTCGTATATATGAAGTGATTTGGTTGTGCGTGGACTGTTTTGGGAGGCTCAATATGTTTATTATTGATGATGTTGGTTAGGCTGTTTGGTGATTGTTTTGAATGGTGTGAAGTCATATGTATAGGGGAGGTGCTGTCCGTTTCATTGTAAAATAGGTTGTGGTTGATACATAACAGTTTTGACGCTTGAATGATAACTATAGTATCATTTCTCTTATTGTAGACTAAGGAGTCGTGAAAATTGCATAGCTTGAGATTGGGGAAGTATATACAAAGTATGTGAGGCTATCCCTTTCTTTTTTTTGCACGACTCCGATTGTACATAATGTAATTTTAAAAAACTTCTTTTTTCCAGGTCAGGTCAATGAACGAGCATCTAAAGATACTGTACTCTTAGAAGCTAGCAGTACTTACATTGTTTCCTCTCTTATGGAACGATTGACGTTGATGTTGCTTATCTTATTCTTATGTTATCAATCTTGTTGGTACTTCATGATTCCTATAAGTTTCATATGGAAGAGTTAGTCCTAATAATTTGTACAGAGGATACCAAGGTTACGTCACTCTGAAAGGTCTGGAACGTGTTTCCATGTGTCAAGCATGCATTGTATATATGTATCTCTTTTACTCTACTGAGCCGCGCTATAGTCGGCCAGGTACGACACCTATTGTGCAACCACTGATCAGTTGGGTTTTACCGAGCTCCACGTGGCTGGGTAAGATTCTACCGAGCCTTATGATGGCCGGGTACATTTTTACCAATCCTATTACGGATGGGTATGATATGATGATGTTGATGATGCCCACAGAGGCGTATGTTTTAAAAGTTTATGTATTTATACAAATGTATTATGCATTTCATGTCAATAGTCCTCAGAGGTACTCAAATATTACAGGTTGTATATTCTCTATCCCTACTTACATTAATGTTAGTATTTATGGTTCCCTGCCTTACATACTCGGTACTTTATTTGTACTGGCATCTTTTTATTTGTGGATGTTGCATGTCATGCTGCAGGTCCTGATAGACAGACAGGTGTGGCTCCCCCACCACAGTAGGTTGTCCAGTTCAGCGGTGATTGGCGAGATCCCTTCTCCGGACTTGCCGTGGTCTTGGTATGCATTTTTGTTCTAGACATTATGGTAATGTCGGGGCCCTGTTCCGGCTATGTTGCAGCACTTATGTTCATTTAGAGGCTCATAGAGAAGTGTCAACTCATGTATAGTTTTGTATGCCCTGTCGGCTGGTTTCTGTTGTATAGTCTTTCATAGTAGTGTGGTAGTTTGTACCATATGTATATAGTTTCTCGATTTTCTGGTCATCCCATGTTATGTAGGTTCATGCCATCATATTTTATTATTGGTTGTCCATGATCCATGTCTACCATTTATATTAATCTCGTCAGCCCTAAAAGATAATAAAGAAGGTTAGATAAAATGTACATCGGTGCTCGGCAAGTATGGCCAGGTGCTAGTCATGGACCTCCAGTTTGGGTCGTGATAGATTCCGAGAATGGGAGTAGCTCTATATGGTGATTCTGGAGTAGGGAGCGCAATCGGAAGTGAATTCGGAGGCCCGTAAACCATTTTGAAGCCATTTGTCTAAAGATTTTTGGAGAGTTTGATCGAGGTGTTGACAGTTTTATATTGGGGTTGGAATCAAATTCCGGATGTTGGAGTAGGTCCGTCATGTCAAATATGATTTGCGTGCAAAATTTGGGGTCAGTCGGAGGTGATCTGATAAGTTTAAACATCAGAAATAGAAATTGGAAAGTTAAAAGTTCATAACGCTTGAATTGAGGTGTAATTCGTGATATTGGTGTTGTTTGATATGATGTGAGGCCTCAAACAGGTACATAATGTATTTTGGGGTTGGTTGGTATAATTGGTCGAGGTCCCGGGTGCCTCGGGTGAATTTCGGGTGGTTAACAAATAAAAAGTTGGATTTTTGGAAAAGTTGGGCAGCTGGTACCTGGTATTTTCGCTTCTGGGTATTTGGGACCACAGAAGCTGTCCCATAGAGGCAGATTGTGGACCGTAGAAGTGGTTTGGCCAATAGTGAAGGGGACCGCAGATGCGATTGGGCAGCCGCATAAGCGGAACCGCACATGCGGTTGGCAAATCGCAGAAGCGGAAGTGAGGGGTCTTGTTGGGACCGCAGAAGCGGCTTGTGTGTCGCATAAGCGGGACTACAGGAGCATACCCAGGACTGTAAAAGCAGAGCCGCATAAGCGGCTATAATTCCGCAGAAGCAGAAAGTGCTGAAGGCAGTGGGGTGTTTTAAAAAGTCGGATTTGGTTCATTTCACTCAATTTCCTCACTTCATTTGGCAATTTTTGGAGTGTTCAAAGGAGGATCTTCATCAACAATGTTAAGGTAAGTTATTCCCACCTATTATAAGCTAAATACATTGATTATGTATGAGATTAAGCATGGAAATTAGTGTAAATATTGGGGTTTTGGTTGGAAACCTAGAAAATTATAATCTTGGATTTAAGCCACAATTTTGAGTATGGAATTCGGAGAAAATTATATATTTGAGTTCCTAAGGTTATGGGTAATCTTTACCTTTGAAAAATTTCGGATTTCCGGGCACGTGGACCCGAGGGCATTTTGGTCAACTTCTCATTCGGGGTTAGGAATGATTATAAATTGAGTTGCAAGGTATAGTTGAGCATATATTAATGGATTTGTATGATTATTGGCTAGTTTCGGCGCGTTGTGCATTCGTTCAAGCCTTCGGAAGGATGTAGAATGCCGGTTGCGAGTCTTCGGAGCGAGGCGAGTCTCCTTTCTAATTCTCTGAGGGGGAATTTACCCCATAGGTGTGTAAAATGGTTATGTGCTCCTATTTGTTGGGGCTACACACACGAGGTGACGAGAGTCTGTGTGTAGCTAATATTATGCTATTTTCCAGGTAGTTAGTACTCAAAAACATGTATACGTGGATTTACTGTTGAACACATTGGTAGCTTGATTTGCTTAATTCACATCGAATTAGTAAGAAAATTTCTAAAAGAATTAAACTTCATTTCCTAAATTGTTAAAAGAGAATTGGTTTTATTTGAATAAATATTTTGTGATAATTTCTTATGTGACTGATTGAGCATGTACTTTATGTGTGTCTGCATCGCATGGATGATCCGTGAGCAGGGTATGTGTTTAAATATGAAATGGGCTGAACGCCTCGGTAATAATATATGCATCTATGGTTCGTGCCGCTCGACCCTCGGCAGTACATAATTTATATTCTGTTGGAGTGGGCCGTTGACCTCGGCGTGATTGTGCATGTTTATATGTTATTTAACAACTATAAATGTGGAATTGGCCATATGTGGCTTGATATAAAGTGATAAGATAATAAAGGGTAGACTTTGGAAGCCCTTGATTTATCGTTGAAGGTGCATACCTGTTTTCTGGGCTTCATAATTAGAACTTTTATATAAATCCATGATTATTCTCATATTTATAGAATATTGAAAATTGACCTCTAGTGAGTGTCGAATTTGGCCACCTCGTCTCTGCCCCTTCGAGATTAGGAGGGATACTCACTAATTACACATTGATTACGTACTCATACTACACTTCTATGCATTTTGTTGCACATGTACTTGATACATTAGCGGCCTACTGGGCGCAGCAACACAGACGATTCAGGGACTAGGTGAGTTGTAGTTTGCTAGGCGGCCCGTAGCTCTTAAAAGTCCTTTCCAGTAATTGTATTTCTTTATTGTCCATTGTATTCCGAATGGATGTTGTGTTGTATTTTTTGTCTTTATCAGTAGTTGCTCATGCACTTGTGACACCGGGTTTCTGGGATGGTTTTCAGTGAACCTTTATACTAACTGGTATTATTTAAGTTTGAATTCAAGAAATGATCTTATTTTATGTGAAACAGAAGGAAAACCCTAGATTTTCAAAAGTATTAAAAGAGAGAATTAATTGGTAATCTAATTGGCTGGCCCGACCACGGTGTCCGGTGTCATCACGACCCGTAGTGAATTTGGGTCGTGACACTGAAGTTTTGTTCTCTATTTGCATTGCTAAAGTTTTTGTTCTTATAATTGACGAACTTCAGCTCTAGAGCTGATGTTTTTATTTTTGTAACTGGCAAACTTCAGCTTTTATTTTTTAACTGTCGAACTTCAGCTCTAGAGTTGAAATTTTTGTTTTTGTAACTAGCAAACTTCAGCTCTAGAGCTAAAATTTTTATTTTTTTAACTGGCGAACTTTAGCTCTAGAGCTTAAATTTTTTTTGTAACTGGAGAACATCAGCTCTAGAGCTTAAGTTTTTACTTTGTAACTATCAAACTTCAGCTCTAGAGCTGAAGTAGTTAGTTTATTTGTAAAATCTTCAACACTATATAAGCTGAAGTTTTTGAAAAAGCTTTCTAACATACCAGATAAATAAACAGATTGCCAACTCTAAGTAAATCATAAATCTTGGTAACAATAAACGTGAAAAGAACAGAATTATTTTTGTCTACTAAGTTACAAACGTGCAAATATTTATAAATTATTGCCTACTAAATTACGTAATTATTTATAATTCGTTTTTAAATAATCTGAAAAATATATTTATCACAATCATCTCATGAACTGAAGTTCCATTGCAGAAGAAGATGAAGAAGAAGGAGGAGGAGGAGGAGGAGGAGAAAGGGGCTAAAGTTATTTAAAAGGTTGGCACAAATTAATAGTTTTTAGAAAAATGGATATTGGTTAAATAAATGTGATCAAATAGGACGTCACATGCAATTTTTACTTTCCTGCCCTATCCTAAAAATGATATAAAATATATATGAATCATGTTTAAATACAATGTCTACTGCAAAAAAGGATAATTCATGAATCTTGAAAGATGATTCACACATATATAAGCTTGATATTTTTACAAGAATGTTTGATTCAAAAGGTGGATTAATGCTTATATTTCTATGAGAAACATAGATGAGATATATTGCTTCTCCTTTTTAAATACTATTACATAGCAATATCTTTTTTTTTTAAGGCAAAAAATCCAAAAGGACCAAAAGGTAGTGTCAAATCTAGTACTAGTAATTTTGATTGGTCAATTGTCAATCGTCACTATTTTTCATAAACCATTGGCCAATTTGCATATTTTTACCCCACCATTGGATGGAAATAATCATTTGCTTTTATAAGGACAAAAATCTACGAACATTCCAGAAAAAAGTGTTTTCTTAAAAATTATAATTTCATGATCTTCACTTATAATTTGTAATTTTTTGGGTTAATTTTACTCAGTCAGAAAGAGATTAGCTTGTGTAGATCACTTATTAGCCAATCAAACTTACATAATCTTCTTAACGAAAGATCTCTGTTTCAACTTTAAGAATAGAAGATTTTTTAAGAGCCTTTACCTTTTTTAGTGGATGTATAATTTAACTATTGAATAGTTATTATATGGGTCATATTCCGATGCTATAACAGTTGACAAGGTTAATCGCTCCTCTCGGCTAATGCAAGAGTAATAAGTGCGATAATCATTCCTAATTAAGGAGACCTTTTCGCATCCACTTAAAATGGTTATTAAGGTTATGACCTATCAGATATATCTCAAATAATCCTCTAACGTGGACCCAACCATCAAGGGTCAACTTATACAATTCACATCTATAAATACATGGAGAAGGGGCAGAAACGGGGTTCCATTCTGTCCCTATGAGGGGCTCTAGAAATATAATGTAAAATACAGAGTGAGAACCCAAGAGAAAAAGAAGAAAGAGGGTACATCGAATTAAACATGATTGTAAAGCTCTGAACCTCCCCATGGGGAGGCAGACTACTCTATTATCATGAATAAAGATCACCTATGTTTTCTGTTGTTAATATGAATATTTTTTATCATCTTTTCCTTTACTAGATTCAAAATGTGATACGACTTGCTATGATTGGCCCTCAACTTATATCGATTGTTTTGAATTCATAAAATGATCAATAACATTTTGAGTCAAACAACTTGGCGCCGTCTATCGGGATTTCCTAAAAAGATGGCATAGCTCTTCCTGAAATCAAAAGCAAAGGGAAAACATCGAGAAAAGAGAAAATAACCCGATCAGAGCAAGCCTGATTCATCTCGTCCACATGCCAGAACTCGGGCTACGCGCTCTCGACTCAAAATAATCAACGAATGTTCAACGACAGTTGAACTAGGACTCAGGCCATGTGCCTTCGCCGAATCAATTCAACCATAGTTGAATTAGAAGTCGGGATACGCGCCCTCGACTACAAATAATCAACGAATGTTCAACGATGGTTGAACCGGGACTCAGGCCATGTGCCTTCGGCGAATCAATTAAACCATAGTTGAATCAGAACTTGGGCTATGCGCCCTCGACTCAAAATAATCAACGAATGATCAACGACAATTGAACTGGGACTCAAGGCATGTGCCGTCACCGAATCAATTCAACAATAGTTGTATTAGAACTCGGGCTATGCGACCTCGACTCGAAATAATCAATGAATGTTCAACGACAGTTGAACTGGGACTCAGGCCATGTGTCTTTGCCGTATCAATTCAACTATAGTTGAATTAAAACTTGGGCTACGCGCCCTCGACTCAATATAATCAACGAATGTTCAACGACAGTTGAATTGGGACTCAGGCCATGTGCCTCCGCCGAATCAATTAAACCATAGTTGAATTAGAACTCGGGCTACATGCCCTCGTCTCAAATTAATCAATGAATGTTCAACGACAGTTGAACTGGGACTCAGGCCATGTGCCTTCGCCAAATCAATTCAACCATAGTTGAATTAAAACACGGGCTACACGCCCTCCACTCAAAATAATCAATGAATGTTCAATGACAGTTGAACCGGGACTCATGCCATGTACCTTCGCCGAATCAATTCAACCATAGTTGAATTAAAACTCAGGCTACGCGCCCTCGACTCAAAATAATCAATGAATGTTCAACAAAAATTGAGCCGAGACTCAGGCCATGTGGGTTCGCCGAGTAAATTCAACCACATTTTAATTAGAACTCGGGCTACGCGCCCTCTACTCAAAATAATCAACGAATGTTCAACAACGGTTAAACCGGGACTCAGGAGATGTGCCGTCGCCGAATCAATTCAACCATAGTTGAATCAGAACTCGTGCTATGCGCCCTCGATTCAAAATAATCAACAAATGTTCAATGACGGTTGATTTTTGTGATTTTGGTGTTATTTTTATCTTACATTTGCATTTTTGTGTGTGCGTGTTTATTTATTTAAATTAGTAAAATACAAAAATATATACATTATGTGTCGCATTCTTTTGGTGTTTAATATCAAGATTATACGGTTTACATTTTAAGTGATATGCAATTATGTGGGATAATTGTAGTAAAAATTAGTTGTGTTATAAGTAGTGTATATATATATATATAAGAACATGACCGGCGCCTGACCGGGTTGCCCCAGTCA
This sequence comes from Nicotiana noctiflora, assembly GCA_032618575.1. Lineage (NCBI taxonomy): Eukaryota > Viridiplantae > Streptophyta > Magnoliopsida > Solanales > Solanaceae > Nicotiana > Nicotiana noctiflora. The sequence continues at coordinate 90,400 of JASVEL010003720.1, read as the reverse complement.
AGCGGACCTGGGTGCCTTTCATTCCCACGCGTTACCCCTGTGTTGACTGTTTCTCATTAACCAAATATATTACTAATAATGACTGATTTCATAATGCATAAACATAACCATGTGATTGATTCACTAACAAGTTCATAATTTATATTTACAACGCCCCAATACATATACATAGGCCACAATCCCACGGTTTACATGTCTATGGAGCCTCTAGGATACAAAAAGGGAAATACAATACTTGCCGGTAACAAGGCTCCGGCTATACCTTACAAAACCAAAATGAAATCTAAACCGAGTGGCATGAACCACACAAGGCCCCGAGGAAGAAAGGGGCTCGCCAAAACGGGCAGTGGAAGGAGAAGGATACTACTGCCGATGAGCTGAAGTGCCTGCTACTGATCCACCTACAATCATGACACGAATGTAGCGCCCCGGCAAAAGGGACGTCAGTACACTTGAATTGTACTGGTATGTATGGACAAACTTTGTCCCAAGTAAACTCAAGCCATTAAATTACATCAACAATTAATTAAGCCAGCCAACCATGTTTCCACCTTTTCCTCATTTCAAATAATTCTCACACAAAGCACTTTCTACGATCAACCAATTTAACAATAACCAATCAATCACGTAAAGCACAAGTAGTCAAACAAAGGGGCAATCGGTGCCCCACAGGTTGCAAACTCTCCTGCTGTCTCCTTTCACAATTTCACATTATTGATTTATGTATCAATTTTCAATAGCGATTTCGATCGCTTTCCATCCTTATTGCCCCTGACCACCCTTATTACCTCGGCCACCCTTATCACCCCAACCCAAACCTTATTTCACCACGTCGCGGCGCGCGACACGACCCCGCCTTACAGTTGAAAACACAACAATTTCAAACAGCAGATAATGTACTACACACAATTTCAACAAGTTCAAATAAGCAACTTACACATTGGTTCATGTTCTCAATTTCTTCTCAATTCAATATCACAACCATGTTACAATATTTCCACAATTCAGGTGTTTCATCTCTTTCCACAATAAACCAATTCTCAAGTGTTTCGTTTGTTTTCCACGAGGTGCCATATAGGCCATCATAGTCATTATTCACAATTCTTTTGCCAAATTAAACTCTCATTTTACATTACTCATAACTCAACAACAAACTTTGAATATCCAACAACAACATCAAGAATTTCACACGATTTGTCAATTTAACCCGAAACAAACAACTTCACACACATAGGCGATTTCACAAGAATCAAAATTAGCCATACATACCTGGTGATGAGTTTTCTCCCGTTAACTTTCTACTTTATGCTTACCCAAGCTATCTCACTCTTGCCAACTTTGTTCTTGAAGACTCTTACTTCTACTCACTTCTTTTTACTAGAAATCAAGTTCAATAATCATGCATGAGTGTAAAAATTCTATTTTTAAAAGCTATTATATGCAAACCTCTCTTTACCCAATTAAAACTGAAAATCAAAGAAAATAGTTAGGGTTTTTACCTTGAAAATATTTGGGGAAGTTGAATCCTTGCCCTAGAATCCCTTGGAATTAAGTAGTTGAAACAATCTTTGAAGATGAAGAACTTCTCTCTCTAAAAACCCTCTCTTCTCTCTCTAATTTTGGTGAGATAATATGATCAAATGAAGAAGAAAGGTGTTATATTAAAGAAGAGATCGGGTCAAAATATCACAAAAATCTGGGCCGGGGTCAAATATGCGGTCACTATGCGACCGCAGAATCAACATGCGGTCCGCATAGTGGCCGCAGAATGGCTCAAAAATTACGCAGGCTCCGGAACGATTTGCGGTCACTATGCGGACCGCATGTTGATTCTGCGGTCGCAAAAGTGCACCGCAGATTGACATGCGATCGCATATCGACCGCACATTGGACACAATTTTGGGCAACTCTCTGGAACGATTTGCGGTCACTATGCGGACCGCATATTGATTCTGCGGTCGCAAAAGTGCACCGCAGATTGACATTTTTCTGGAAAAATTTTATTCTACATTTTGAAACTTAAATCACTACCAAGGGTCCGAACCGCGGCTCGCAAGCTCGCCGCGAAGAATTCTACGCATTCCTAACACATCATTCGGACCATGACACCACATCCACTAGGTTTTATGCACAAAAATTTCACGGGGCCTTACATCCTCCCCCCCTAAGATCATTCGTCCTCGAATGAGGATTTTGAAATAAATGAGTTTTGAAAGACATGATATGCAAGCTATCAAAATTTTGACTAACTCTTATATTTTAGAAAAATTTCGCCAGAGTTTCCTTTGTATTATGGACATATCCACCTGTCAGAGGGCCCCCGAAACACATCACCAAACAACAATATACAACAACAACACTATTCACAACTGGTATACACCTTCTTACCTCAACGAATGCACATATTCTATCACATTGTTACAATTGCACATAAACTAGTCACTTCAATGAATTCTTACCTTATTTAACCATTTTAACACACCATGTACACTTAACAAACCATTACCAATCTACACTTACTATTAGTCGTTTATTAAACACGTAAATCTTTATAAGGCTTTCATTTATCAAGAACGGTTCAAGTGACCCAAGGTAACAACACATCTAACTCATTACAAATAAAGGAGACTTACTAATACTAAGAGAGAAACAACTTGACAAGATGACAATTACTAGGAGTAGGAGGGTCACCTAATTTCTTCTAGGCTTGATCAAACAAATGGGGGTACTTTTCTTTCATCTCTTTTCTGCTTCCCATGTGGCCTCCTCAACTTGTTGACTTCGCCACAATACTTTAACAGAGGCAACTTCCTTATTTCTCAACTTACGGACTTGCCTATCAAGAATGGCAGCTGGAACTTCTTCATATGACAAATCTTCATTAACCTCTATAGCTTCGACTGGCATGATGGTGGATGGATCTCCAATCACTTTCTTCAACATGGACACATGGAATACCGGGTGCACTGATGACATCTCAGAAGGCAACTCTAGCCTATAAGCAACTTGACCAATCCTTTGAATGATCCGATATGGCCCGACATACCTAGGACTCAATTTCCCTTTCTTTCCGAATCGCATGACTCCCTTCATAGGAGATACCCTCAAGAACACCCAATCGTCGACTTGAAACTCCAAATCCCTTCGACGAACGTCTGCATAGGACTTTTGACGACTCTGTGCTGTTTTCATTCTCTCCTGAATAACCTTAACTTTTTCCATGGCTTCGTACACCATATCTGGCCCTAGCAATTCCGCTTCACCTACTTCAAACCACCCGATTGGCGATCTACATCTTCTCCCGTACAATGCCTCAAACGGGGCCATTTGAATGCTAGCATGATAGCTGTTATTGTAAGCAAATTCTATCAGTGGCAAGTGCTCATCCCAATTACCTTTAAAATCTAAGACACAAGCCCGCAACATATCTTCGAGCGTCTGAATGGTCCGCTCGGCCTGACCGTCGGTCTGTGGATGGAAAGCTGTGCTGAGATTCACCTGAGTTCCCAAACCTTGCTGAAACTTCTTCCAAAAGTTAGCGGTGAACTGCGCCCCGCGATCTGAGATGATAGAAAGTGGAGTCCCATGAAGCCTTACTATCTCTTTGATGTACAATCTTGCATATTGCTCCGCGGTATCAGTGGACTTGACAGGCAGGAAGTGAGCTGATTTGGTGAGTCGATCCACTATCACCCATATTGAGTCAAACTTACGCCGAGTGCGAGGTAACCCTACCACGAAATCCATATTGATCATCTCCCATTTCCACCTTGGTATTTCTATAAGCTGAGTTAATCCACCAGGCCGTTGATGCTCGGCCTTCACTTGTTGACAGTTCGGACATTTAGCTACAAAGCCTGCCACGTCCCTTTTCATACCATTCCACCAATAAATCTCCTTGAGATCGTGATACATTTTCGTTGAACCAGGGTGCACAGAATACCTGGAAGTATGAGCCTCTGCCATCACTCTTTCCCGAAGCTCGTCCACATCCGGAACACATAGCTTATCTTGACACCGCAATACACCATCTTCGCTGCTGAGTACAAATGCGAGGTCTTGTCATTCATGACTGCTTCCTTCACCCGAACCAATGTTGGATCCATGAACTGTTTTTCCTTGATTTCCGCGACCAATGATGATTCTGCTCCATTATGCACCAAGATATCTCCCTCGTCTGACGCCGAGATACGAACCCCCAAACTGGCTAATTGGTAAACCTCTCGAGCCAGGGGTCTCCGATCCACACCCAAATGAGCCAAACTACCCATGGATTTTCGACTAAGAGCGTCGGCTACCACATTCGCCTTCCCTGGATGGTACAATATGTCCATATCATAGTCCTTGAGTAGTTCTAACCACCGCCGCTGTCTCAGATTCAGCTCTTTCTGCTTGAACAAATACTGGAGGCTCTTGTGGTCTGAGAACACATCTACATGAACCCCATAAAGATAGTGTCGCCATATTTTCAAGGCAAACACAACAGCTGCAAGTTCCAAATCATGCGTCGGATAATTCTTCTCGTGATTCTTGAGTTGCCTGGAAGCGTAAGATATGACTTTCCCGTGCTGCATCAATACACATCCCAAACCAACCATGGAGGCATCACAATAAACCACAAATCCCTCTGTGCCTTCTGGCAAGGCCAATACTGGTGCCGAGGTCAATCTTGACTTCAATTCTTGGAAACTTTTCTCACATGCTTCGGACCACTGGAACTTAACTGCTTTCTGCGTCAATTTAGTCAATGGGGAGGCGAGGGTTGAGAATCCCTCTACAAACCTCCGATAGTACCATGCCAGACCCAAAAAGCTGCGAATCTCTGTCGGGGTCGTGGGTCTAGGCCAATCTTTCACTGCCGCAATCTTCTGAGGATCCACCGTAATTCCCTCACTGGAAATAACATGCCCTAGAAAAGCTACGGACTCCAACCAAAACTCACATTTTGAGAACTTGGCATACAATTGATGCTGAAGAAGGGTCTGCAATGCTGCTCTGAGGTGAACGGCATGATCTTCCCTGCTCCGAGAGTAGATGAGGATATCGTCAATGAATACAATCACAAAGGAATCTAGGAATGGCTTGAAAACCCGATTCATAAGGTCCATGAAAGCTGCTTGGGCATTGGTTAGCCCAAAAGACATGACCAAAAACTCGAAGTGACCATAACGAGTTCTGAAGGCGGTCTTAGGAATATCCTGCTCCCTGATTTTCAACTGGTGGTACCCGGACCGTAAATCAATCTTTGAGAAGAACTTCGCTCCCTGCAATTGGTCAAACAGGGTCATCCACTCGAGGCAAAGGATATTTATTCTTGATGGTGACTTTGTTGAGCTGCCGATAATCAATACACATTCGGAGTGACCCATCCTTCTTTCTGACAAAGAGAACCGGAGCACCCCATGGCGACACACTCGGTCGTATGAACCCTTTCTCTAATAAATCCCTCAGCTGCTCCTTTAACTCCCTTAACTCTGCTGGCGCCATTCTGTATGGTGGAATGGATATTGGCTGAGTATCCGGCAATACATCAATTCCGAAATCAATCTCCCTATCCGGCGGGATGCCTGGAAGCTCATCTGGAAACACTTCAGGGAAATTCATTCACAATTGGCACGGACTCGAGGGTAGGCACCTCTGAGGTGGTGTCCGTTACCCGAACGAGGTGATAGATACACCCTTTCTTAATCATCTTCGAAGCCTTAAGGTAGGAAATAAACCTACCTCTTGGCACTACACCATTTCCTCTCCATTCAATGACTGGCTCGTTAGGGAACTCGAGCCTCATAACTCTCGTTCGACAGTCAAGTTTGGCAAAGCACGAATAGAGCCAATCCATCCCCATAATTACATCAAAATATACCATCCCAAGCTCAATAAGATCGGCTGTGGTATCACGACCACCCGCCGTAACAACACAATTCCTATAGACTCGTGAGGCTGTAATAGAATCACCAATAGGGGTCGACACAGAGAACGGCTCATGAAGCTGTTCGGGTTCTATCCCAAAGCTCGAAGCAATGAATGGAGTAACATAAGACAAGGAGGACCCTGGATCAATAAAGGCATAGCAATCAATAGTCCGAACAGACAGAATACCTGTAACAACATCCGGAGAAGCCTCGGCATTTTGGCGGCCACTCGATGCATAGAATCGGCTAGGTCCACCCTACCACCGAGCTCCACCCCTAGTCGCGCCACGCCTGCTCGCTCGCTGGAGTACGCGCCGATGATGTAGCGGTCGAAGAACCGGATGAGCGAGCGGATCCCTACCTATACCACGACGGGGTGCACGACGGTCTCGCCTGAATGTGACCTCTCGCCCCGCACCCGAAGCACGCTTGGTAGGTCAAGGTAGCATGTCTGCTGTATGAAATCTCCCACACTTGGGGCATGTTGGTCTCCCCTGTTGCTGGGATCTCACCCCAGGATGACCAGACTGGCGAGACCTCCTGCTGTCTGAACTAGGTCTCGAGTAACTGCCCTGCTGATGACTGTGCACGGATGGCGGTGCACTCGCGGAGGACTGAGCATATGACTGGGATGGCCCTGATGACCCCTTCCCTGGAAGTGATCTCCCTGAACGACCCATTGACCGGGCCCTGCTGCTACTTTCTCTTTCTGCACGAATCTTCAATTTCCTGGCCTCTGTGGCCTGAGCAAACCCCACAATCCTCCCATAGTTCATGTCTGAGTGCAAGGCTGTTGTGGCGGCCTCATTCACCACCAAAGGACTAAGGCCCTGAACAAACCGTCGAACCCGGGCATCCATGGTCGACACTAAATGAGGAGCATACTTGGACAACCTTACGAACTCCATGTGATACTCCCAAACACTCATACTGCCCTGTTTGAGAACCTCGAACTCAGTGGAATGGGCTGCCATTGCCTTAGCAGGTAAGAAGTGGTCCATAAATGCATCTACGAACTCATCCCATCTGGCCGGAGGGCTCCCTTCCTCACGGGAATCCTCCCACATTTCGAACCATGAACGTGCCGCTCCCTTCAGTCTGTAAGAGGCCAACTCTACCCCTTCTATATCTGTAGCCTTCATTACTCTGAGGGTCTTGTATATCTCATCGAGGAATTCCTGTGGGTCAGCCTCTGGATCGGTGCCTGAAAATTCTGGAGGGGCCAATCGCAAGAACTGGTGGACTCTGGAGCCAAAGGAATCTCCCTGTCCGCTGGAGGATGCAGGGGCATCATGGGATCTCTGGGCCTGTGCGGCCACTAGCTGTGTTAACATATGGATGGCTCCCCTAAGTTCTTCGTTAGAGATACCAGAGCCCGAAGCGGGAACTGTATCTGAGTCAGGAACACCGGCAGGAGGAATGGTAGCATCCTCTGCCGCAGCTGGAATAGGGACACTTGGGTTTTGAACAGATGGGCCAGGCAAATTCGGGACTGGTGGGTCATTCTCTCCCACGGCATCGGGTACATGATTAACGGCTGCACTTGGGTCGGCATTGGCCCTAAGGCCGAGTCTAGCCTTCTTCTTAGGTGCCATATTCTGAAAATTTGGGAACAAGGCACGAATTAGACACACAAATATCTCCACGTTGCACTTTACCGCACGATATAGATTATCAAAGAAGTAGGTAAATTCCTAAATGCCCGTGTAGCCCCCTACTTATATGATGTGGTCGACAACACACCTATAAGAAGGGCACTACTAGACACGGCTCCGAGACATCCTAGGACACTTTAAAACCTTAAGCTCTGATACCAAGTTTGTCACGCCCCAAATCGAGGAACATGACCGGCACCTGACCGGGTTGCCCCAGTCAAGCGGACCTGGGTGCCTTTCATTCCCACGCGTTACCCCTGTGTTGATTGTTTCTCATTAACCAAATATTTTACCAATAATGACTGATTTCATAATGCATAAACATAACCATGTGATTGATTCACTAACAAGTTCATAATTTATATTTACAACGCCCCATACATATACATAGGCCACAATCCCACGGTTTACATGTCTATGGAGCCTCTAGGATACAAAAAGGGAAATACAATACTTGCCGGTAACAAGGCTCCGGCTATACCTTACAAAACCAAAATGAAATCTAAGCCGAGTGGCATGAACCACACAAGGCCCCGAGGAAGAAAGGGGCTCACCAAAACGGGCAGTGGAAGGAGAAGGATACTACTGCCGATGAGCTGAAGTGCCTGCTACTGATCCACCTACAATCATGACACGAATGTAGCGCCCCGGCAAAAGGGACGTCAGTACACTTGAATTGTACTGGTATGTATGGACAAACTTTGTCCCAAGTAAACTCAAGCCATTAAATTACATCAACAATTAATTAAGCCAGCCAACCATGTTTCCACCTTTTCCTCATTTCAAATAATTCTCACACAAAGCACTTTCTACGATCAACCAATTTAACAATAACCAATCAATCACGTAAAGCACAAGTAGTCAAACAAAGGGGCAATCGGTGCCCCACAGGTTGCAAACTCTCCTGCTGTCTCCTTTCACAATTTCACGTTATTGATTTATGTATCAATTTTCAATAGCGATTTCGATCGCTTTCCATCCTTATTGCCCCTGACCACCCTTATTACCTCGGCCACCCTTATCACCCCAACCCACACCTTATTTCCCCACGTTGCGGCGCGCAACACGACCCCGCCTTACAGTTGAAAACACAACAATTTCAAACAGGAGATAAGGTACTACACACAATTTCAACAAGTTCAAATAAGCAACTTACACATTGGTTCATGTTCTCAATTTCTTCTCAATTCAATATCACAACCATGTTACAATATTTCCACAATTCAGGTGTTTCATCTCTTTCCACAATAAACCAATTCTCAAGTGTTTCGTTTGTTTTCCACAAGGTGCCATATAGGCCATCATAGTCATTATTCACAATTCTTTTGCCAAATTAAACTCTCATTTTACATTACTCATAACTCAACAACAAACTTTGAATATCCAACAACAACATCAAGAATTTCACACGATTTGTCAATTTAACCCGAAACAAACAATTTTCACACATATAGGCGATTTCACAAGAATCAAAATTAGCCATACATACCTGGTGATGAGTTTTCTCCCGTTAACTTTCTACTTTATGCTTACCCAAGCTATCTCACTCTTGCCAACTTTGTTCTTGAAGACTCTTACTTCTACTCACTTCTTTTTACTAGAAATCAAGTTCAATAATCATGCATGAGTGTAAAAATTCTATTTTTAAAAGCTATTATATGCAAACCTCTCTTTACCCAATTAAAACTGAAAATCAAAGAAAATAGTTAGGGTTTTTACCTTGAAAATATTTGGGGAAGTTGAATCCTTGCCCTAGAATCCCTTGGAATTAAGTAGTTGAAACAATCTTTGAAGATGAAGAACTTCTCTCTCTAAAAACCCTCTCTTCTCTCTCTAATTTTGGTGAGATAATATGATCAAATGAAGAAGAAAGGTGTTATATTAAAGAAGAGATCGGGTCAAAATATCACAAAAATCTGGGCCGGGGTCAAATATGCGGTCACTATGCGACCGCAGAATCAACATGCGGTCCGCATAGTGGCCGCAGAATGGCTCAAAAATTACGCAGGCTCTGGAACGATTTGCGGTCACTATGCGGACCGCATGTCGATTCTGCGGTCGCAAAAGTGCACCGCAGATTGACATGCGATCGCATATCGACCGCACATTGGACACAATTTTGGGCAACTCTCTGGAACGATTTGCGGTCACTATGCGGACCGCATATTGATTCTACGGTCGCAAAAGTGCACCGCAGATTGACATTTTTCTGGAAAAATTTTATTCTACATTTTGAAACTTAAATCACTACCAAGGGTCCGAACCGCGGCTCGCAAGCTCGCCGCGAAGAATTCTACGCATTCCTAACACATCATTCGGACCATGACACCACATCCACTAGGTTTTATGCACAAAAATTTCACGGGGCCTTACATCCTCCCCCCCTTAAGATCATTCGTCCTCGAATGAGGATTTTGAAATAAATGAGTTTTGAAAGACATGATATGCAAGCTATCAAAATTTTGACTAACTCTTATATTTTAGAAAAATTTCGCCAGAGTTTCCTTTGTATTATGGACATATCCACCTGTCAGAGGGCCCCCGAAACACATCACCAAACAACAATATACAACAACAACACTATTCACAACTGGTATACACCTTCTTACCTCAACGAATGCACATATTCTATCACATTGTTACAATTGCACATAAACTAGTCACTTCAATGAATTCTTACCTTATTTAACCATTTTAACACACCATGTACACTTAACAAACCATTACCAATCTACACTTACTATTAGTCGTTTATTAAACACGTAAATCTTTATAAGGCTTTCATTTATCAAGAACGGTTCAAGTGACCCAAGGTAACAACACATCTAACTCATTACAAATAAAGGAGACTTACTAATACTAAGAGAGAAACAACTTGACAAGATGACAGTTACTAGGAGTAGGAGGGTCACCTAATTTCTTCTAGGCTTGATCAAACAAATGGGGGTACTTTTCTTTCATCTCTTTTACTGCTTCCCATGTGGCCTCCTCAACTTGTTGACTTCGCCACAATACTTTAACAGAGGCAACTTCCTTATTTCTCAACTTACGGACTTGCCTATCAAGAATGGCAACTGGAACTTCTTCATATGACAAATCTTCATTAACCTCAATAGCCTCGACTGACATGATGGTGGATGGATCTCCAATCACTTTCTTCAACATGGACACATGGAATACCGGATGCATTGCTGACATCTCAGAAGGCAACTCTAGCCTATAAGCAACTTGACCAATCCTTTGAATGATCCGATATGGCCCGACATACCTAGGACTCAATTTCCCTTTCTTTCCGAATCGCATGACTCCCTTCATAGGAGATACCCTAAAGAACACCCAATCATCGACTTGAAACTCCAAATCCCTTCGACGAACGTCTGCATAGGACTTTTGACGACTCTGTGCTGTTTTCATTCTCTCCTGAATAACCTTGACCTTTTCCATAGCTTCGTACACCATATCTGGCCCTAGCAATTCTGCTTCACCTACCTCAAACCACCCGATTGGCGATCTACATCTTCTCCCGTACAATGCCTCAAACGGGGCCATTTGAATGCTAGCATGATAGCTGTTATTGTAAGCAAATTCTATCGGTGGCAAGTGTTCATCCCAATTACCTTTAAAATCTAAGACACAAGCCCGCAACATATCTTCAAGCGTCTGAATGGTCCGCTCGGCCTGTCCATCGGTCCGCATATTGATTCTGCGGTCGCAAAAGTGCACCGCAGATTGACATTTTTCTGGAAAAATTTTATTCTACATTTTGAAACTTAAATCACTACCAAGGGTCCGAACCGCGGCTCGCAAGCTCGCCGCGAAGAATTCTACGCATTCCTAACACATCATTCGGACCATGACACCACATCTACTAGATTTTATGCACAAAGATTTCACGGGGCCTTACATGCACCTTCCCGTGCTACCACTACTTAGTTGAGCACATTAGATATATAATTTTGTAGAGCAGACTTGGGCCATAATTTAGCCCAAAAGTCCAGGCCCAAAACGGGCAAAATCGCCCCAGCCCACACGCCCAGACCCGGTTCCCCTTTGGATTTAATCTCAGCCGCCCATCCTGTCTCATCCAACGGCCATTAACCATCCACCCGACCCGATTGAATTAATTGAACCGTTGTCACCAAACGGTCCCGTTTTGATCAACGAACGAATCATAGCCGTTGGATTCTCCTAATCTAACGGCTTAGATTAATCCTAGCATCCCAATATACCAAAACCCTAAAATGAGACCCCCCCCTTTCTTCGTCTCAAAGCTCGTCACAGACTAAACCCCATTCCGCCGCTGGCCGCCCACCGGAAATCGCCCACGGCGGCGGCCAGTCACCAACGACCCCCATCTTCACACCACAACATCACCATAACCTCCCCATCCCCGATCCACTCTCCTTTTCCTTCGAACGCATCTGAAACGGCTCGAATATCCAATCTTAGCCATGAACCCTAACAGCCGCCACTACCTTCTGGTGGCGGCGCCGCTTCTCCTCAGCCCCAAGCTCACACCAGATATCCGTCAGGCCTCCCTGACCTCCGAACCACCACCGCTTCTCTCTGAACCCAACTAGAAAGCTTCAAGCCCCGAGTCAGACCGTATGAACCATACGATCCAAAACTATGGTATCCGTCCAATTAAAAAGAGGGATTGGGGTCTAATAGACTTTAATCGAGGTATTCTCAGTTAAGAATACTTCGATTAAAGTCCATTCGGCCTCAAAGAGTTCAAGTTCGGTTCAAGCCTGAATCCTTTTAATCTTTAATTCTTTTGGAGGTATTTTTTCTTTTTTCTCTTGTTCTAGTTTTCTTTTTGAAAGTTGTTATTTGTGTAGTTTCGTTATTTTTAATCTTTTATTATTTTTGATATTTCTTTTGCCGATTGTTCCGTCTCTTCTACTTCAGACCTGTTTATTTGGTCAAAATGCTTTTGTTCCTGTGTTTAGAATACATTGTAGGATATAGCCGTTTAAATTGATGTCGTTGATTAAAGAGTTTCCTTTGTGCCCTGTTCTGCCCAAAGTCATTGGGATCACCTTGTTATTACATGTAATCTGTGTTTTTGTTGTTAATTGTATCTATCGGGATTTGCTGATCGATTGAGTTCATGTCGTTGATTAATTTCTCATGTTAAAGCACTAGAATAACATACCAGTAATATTTGTTTCTTCATGTTCTAATTTCATGACTCAGAACAAGCCTGCTAAATGTTGAAACATGAAAACGATCTTCGATTCTGCTTGCATTGCTACCTGATTGATATCCTTATTTGTGATTTGATCTAGTCCCCTGCATTAAACCTAGGTATTGGTACCATGGTGTTGGTTTATTAGTTGTAGTATTTGAATAAACAATTAGGAGATAATTAGAAATCAGTCTTGGTCCATTGTTAGGTTTGAATTTATTCAGGTTTAAAAAGGCTAACAAGCATAAGGTAATACATTAACTTTCAAAGGTTCCAGAGGTTGGGTTTGGAAATCCAAAAGGTTTGAATAAACTGGTATTAGTGGTCTGTCAGTAGAAGCACCAGCTAATTTATTTATTCATGATGACTTGGAAAAGCAGTAAGAGTATGGGCTAGCCTTAAGAGATTGAACTAAAACAATACATTACCCATAACTTGGACTGGTGGAACCTGCTGTATGGCAGGATACCACCAGCTCCTGCAGACTTTTTTAAGTTAAAAATGAGACAAGAGCTAGCTGGAACAGGACTTAGTGGCTTAGGACAGAACATGGTATGGGCTGGCCAGGATTTTAAAATAAGCTGGCCAGGATTTTAAAATAAGCTGGCCAGGTGAGGAAGGGAGTATAAAACAGGATAGAGATAGACAGAAACAGGGGGGAATACATAGAGATTTTGGAGAGAAAACAGGGAGAAAACATTTTTGCTTCCCTTCTGTTCATTGTTTCAATCAGTTTTTGAGTCCTGTGAGTTACATCTTGATACGACATTGGCCTTTTGAAGTTCCTCAAGTAATCGTTAGGTGTTTTGGAAATTAAAGCTGGCCTGTTTTGGACTGTTTTTGGTGTCATTTTTGGGGTCTTTCGACATATCTGATTATAACATTTGGTGGGTTGTTGAATCTTGCTGGTATTTCAAGAGTTTATTCCTGGGTGTGCCATAGATACTTTGCTACTGTTTTATTGGGTTCTATTTGGGTCTATACTGGTTTTTGCTCCTGTCCCTGGGTGGTTCATCTTTGCTATTCATCCTTTGCTACTGATATTTGCTGAGTTTGCTGTTGTCGTAAACTACTGCTGTTTGCTGTGCATCATTGTTGCTGACTCCTTCCTCTACTTCTTGTTTCGTTTGCTCCAGGTACACACTTGTAACCTCAAAGCCTACAGAAATGAAGTAAAATGTTCAGTGCACTGCCATGATTTTTATCTTTCTGTTTTGTCCTCTATTTTATACTCTCAACTAATGATATTTGTACTCATTTGGGAATAGTTTAATTGTAATTAATTCTAAGTTTTGGATTGAATAGTTATAGTTTGATTAATGTTGTTTTTAAGACCTTTGTGTATACATAGCTCTCGAACTACTGGAGTTTACATAGATTCAGTGTAGTTGCAGTAATGGAAAACAAACTCAAAAATAGTTGTATATTGGAATATTGGATCTTTATCGAAACAGGATAATTAGATTATAAATTTCATTGTTAAATCCAGCAGTTTTAGTAAGTCATATTCATCAGGAATTTGGGTGTCATGTAGTGTAATTACATCGATTAAAATAGTTAGTGTAATATACCTCAACATAAATTTTACTAGAAACAGTCTTTTCAGTTTATTAACACTAAAAATCAGAATAAGAAAACCAGTAAAAATAATAGCTACAACATGCGTTCCAACAGATTCATAAAAATAGGGATGGATGTTTAGGCGTTAAGGTATGGCAGACAGTTTTTCTATTAGGCTATAATTGTTTATTACAAATGGTCCGAATTTAAAAACAGACAGTTTAATTCACTTGATTGGACTGTTAATTATAAGTAACGAAATTCCATTTCGATTCAAAACTAATAGATGAAGTAAGTAGAAAATATAGTTATGTTGGGATTGGCCTTTAATGAAGTGAGATGAGCCTCGTCGCACTAAATACACAATTGCGGGGCCCTCGATTTAACCGTTATAAAAATTTTAGACTCGGAAGGACCGTTTAGTAAATTTCACAGTCTTTCCCGAAGTTAACAAAGACGATAGATTCTTTAGACGCGACTTGTAAAAATAAAAATTACTTTCCTAAACACGGGTGCGCATTTATGTGACCCAAATCTTACTCTCGGCGAAACTGAAATACATTAAAGTCACAGGCGTACTGGTTGCGGTGTGACTCGAAATGTGTTTTCGTGACGTCGCAATTCTTCTAAAAATAAGAGCGGAGCATTAAAAGCACATAATTAAAATATATAAAAGAATCAGATAGAAACAAAAAATTGCAATTGAGCGACCGTGCTAAAACCACGGAATCCGGGAGTGCCTAACACCTTCTCCCGGGTTAACAGAATTCCTTATCCAGGTTTCTAGTTTCGCAGACTGTATTACAGAGTCATAAACTTCCTCGGTTCGGGATTAAACCGGTGACTTGGGACACCATTATTTTCCCAAGTGGCGACTCTGAATTAAATAAATAAATCCCGTTTCGATTGTCCTTTAATTGGAAAAACTCCCTTGCGCCCTCGCGGGTGCGTAAAAAGGAGGTGTGACAGCTCTGGCGACTCTGCTGGGGACCATGACCTCGAACTTCGGTTCGGGGTCTAAGAACTCGAGCTCATTTAAATTGTTGTTTTGTCTATATCTGATTTTATTACATGTTTAATTAATGTGCTACATGTCTACCGCTTTAATATTAGTTGCATTGTGTATACAAACTGCTACATGTTTACCGCTTTGATATTGCATGAACTGTATATAAAACTGTGCCGAAAACCCGTCTCTTCTTACCCCGGGGATGTGCTTACTGGTTGAGACTCCCCTTTCTGTTAGTGTCAATACCAAAGTAAGAAAAGAGGCAGGATAAGTTACAAAGCCGGACGATCCCGCGGGTCCCCGGTACGTAGCTCCCTCCTCAAATCCGAGTCGTCCGCTCGGGTACACGGTCTAATATCATTGAAAAGCATCAGGATATTGAGCCTAGATTCGGGACGTTTATTTGCATCATCTCTGACTTAGGGGACTCAACACAGGGGTTGGGTCCGTCTAGGACAGGTAACCCGAAAGGAAAGACCATCTTGCCATATCATATTTGTTGTGAGCATTTATTTAGACTGGCATGCTGACCGGGTTCCTTTAAATACCGAAGAAAAACGGAAAAAGAAAAAAACACAAAAGGAAATAGTATGGGGAAGTAAATATTTTTTCAGAAAAATACAAAAATATGTTTTACCCACAAGTCAATAAATTTAGTTTGCCAATAAAAGACGGCAGAAGGTTGACTTTGCCAACAAAATGGTTTTTGACAAAATGTGTTTTCTTTGACAGTCAATAAAGGAAAGATAGTTGTTTTGACGGACCGAACTACGCGAGTTTGATTCTCACCGAGTGTGAGATACGTAGGCAACCTTTAAACGGGTCCAACTCCCATATATTTCAAAATAAGTTTTAATGGCGGAACGCCAAGATATTTAATTTTGCCTTAACGACCACTTTTTTGACCAGTCAATTCCTGGGGCCCGTTTCGTTTTTCAGAAAAAGATAGTTTTGGGGCAAATAAAAATTTCGCTTTCATCTAAAAATTACCTTAAATAAATGTGCAGAATGAGCACGAGTGAGAATACAACCGAAGCTATCATAAACAAGGTCCCCTTAAGTTTGCATAGGTGGTGGAGCGACTTGGGCGAGCAAGGACAAGATGCCGTTAAGCTGTACTTGGGAGATCTAGTGGGGCTGCTAAATATTCCCCCGAGAGGAGACATCATACGAGCCTTGATCTCGTTCTGGGATCCGGCACACAATGTGTTCCACTTTTCAGACTTTGAACTCACACCAACACTGGAAGAATTAGCCGGATATGTCGGAAGACCAAAAGTCCCTATGAGGGAACAATACCTTATTGCACCAAGGGTAGTGACGGTACATCGGTTTTTGGATACGGTAAAGATCCGCAGAACTGTACACAACCCAGACTTATCAGAAGGGTTCTGCACTTTGGCATTTCTGTATGACAAATATGGTCACTATGGGGGCTTCAACAAACACAAAAGCAAAATCTGCAGCGGAGACAATCGGTTAAAATGGGAGGAGCATAGACGCATCGCCTTCATGATAGCTTTCCTAGGTTCATTGATATTTCCTAGAAAGGATGGGAATATCAACATACATGTGGCAG
The DNA here is from genome assembly GCA_032618575.1 of Nicotiana noctiflora. NCBI lineage: Eukaryota > Viridiplantae > Streptophyta > Magnoliopsida > Solanales > Solanaceae > Nicotiana > Nicotiana noctiflora. The sequence continues at coordinate 73,494 of JASVEL010003720.1, read as the reverse complement.
GGGTCGTCAGCACTTTGATGAAACAAAACAACAATACTTTGGCTCCCATGATAATATCAGACATCTCTCGTGCACTCACTATCTGCAAAGCTGGAGGGGCCTTCTTTGAAGCTTGCAATGTATTGCTCCAAATGTGGATGATCGATCACTTATGTCGTCATCCGCAATTTATGAGGTATAGTTCACCGAAGAAAACTTGTATAGAAGAATTTCTGGCGAGGGTCGAGGGACATGAGTTGCCAGAGGGGATCAGCGGATGGATACGACTTTTGCGTTCGACTACAGCCAGCAGAATAGAATGGACGTTTGGTTGGCTACCCGTGGAAGAAGTCATATATGCATCGGCCGCAGAATCGTATTTATTGCTAATGGGCCTCAACAGCATCCAGCCCTACGCACCAGGTCGAGTATTGAGACAGTTGGGACGATGCCAAATAATCCCGAAAGAAGAAGACCTCAGGCCCACATGTGGTCGAAATTGGACCAGGAGGACAGTTCCCTGAAGCGTTGGTCCGAAAGATTTGGAGTGAGTGTCAGACATTAAAAATAGACACTCGGGTGCGAGATCGAGCCCGGGGCGAAGTATCGTCGGAATATCCTGCATGGTATAGTAGAGATCTGGAGCATCAAAGGCCCGCAAAAAGGCCTCACCTCAGGGAGTTTGCTGGAGCGTCACGAGAACAATGGGACTGGTTGGCCAGAGAAGAAGCTTATAGAACAAAGATTAGCAGGATAGAGCAACGGACCCAAGAGCTCCGATTTGAAATGGATGTGCAAGCTGCCGCCAACGAAGGAGATAAAAAGAAGTTGGCACAAGAAAATGACTTTTTGAGAGCTCAAATCCAGCAAATGAAAAAGGATGCTGACAGACAGTTGAGGAGTCGAGCAGACGAAAAATTGATAAAGGGTTTGAAAAGCCAAGTTGCCGATGTCCAAAGAGAATTGGAAGAGTCTAAAGCCCAAACAATGAGGATCCGAGCTAGCCGGAGAAAAGAGGCACATCAACATGCACTTCACCTACAACGGGTAGAAGAGGATTACACTGATATCGTCACCAGTTTAAGGGAAGCAAATGTTGTCCTCAGAGAGCGGGTTTTTAAGCAAGCCCAAGATGCCAGAGCAGACCTCGACCGTTGCCACAACTTGATGGCTCGGCTGCAAGAACAAATAGACAGGCTCCTAGACCAAGTCACCAACAACGCTCAAAGATTGGGGGCGAAAAACCAGCAGATAGAGCGGCTACTCGGAGAAAGGGACATGATCAAGGACAGAATTGGAGAAATCGGGCACTATGTCACCATGAAGTGCCTAGCTTGTGAACAAATGCCCCGCACCGACCTTTTCGCTTCAATTATGGGCTATGTTCATCGGATCATGGAAGAGTTAAGGGGACTACACAAGGACCTCACACCCAAGCCCGCGGCAAGGCCGAATGATGCCTCGCGGGCCCCCAGGAATTTTAGAGCAGTAGACTTTTGATTGGAAATGTATTTTTGAAATATTGGGTCAAGCCAGTTGGCATGTTATTTTACGTTTTCGAGTCAAGCATTCCTTTATGTTGTAAGACCTGTTTTGTAACTTTAAGGCTTTATTTGATATAAAAGCTACTGAATTTTGCCACAATCCTGTTAACAGAACTACGCTCGGTCTGATTCACGCGAGAACGTGATACGTAGGCAATCCACATAAGATTCGACCACCACTAAAAAGAAAGAAAAAAAGAAAGAAAAAGAATCCAAAGGCTAAATAAGGCTTGCAAAGATAGTCGAAAAAGAAAAAAAAAAGAAAAAGAAAAAGAAAAAGAAAAAGAAAAAGGGCCGGAATGACGCATGTTAAGAGTACATGTAGAAAGGGTTATTTGGTTAGGTGCATTGCATCCAACGTGCTATAACATATCTGTCAAACTCGGTAAACTAACAAGTTTGTTGCATTGCCGGAAAAGTTTAGCAGTTGGTTTGACAGAATATACTGGCCAGCCATCATTACCGTACTAGATCCAAAGGACCGATTACAGTAAGCATGTCTAGTTCTGGCAAGAGTCTCGAGGAAGAAAAAGCAGAGTTACAAATCATGAAAGAAGAGGTAGACCGGTTAAAACAACAGATAACAGAGATGCACCTGGCCTGGGCCAGGGAACAGTCTTCACCAAACCGCCCTACTCTCGCCTCAGCTCCGGAATATCCGCCCATCGATCCTTCGACAAGCGCCCCGATCTATCCGTACTTTCAGGGGGAAAACCCATATGCCACCCACATTCCACCAACCAAACCAAATCCTCCTCCAGCCACCCCTGTTTTTGTGGCACCTCCACCTGCTCCTCTGCAAAGGCCGGCCGGCGAGCCGTATGTTCAGATCCATGACAACTCTTACTATCCTCCAGAGCCTACTTTCAGGGCCCCTGAACCACAATCACATACACCTCACTGGGATAATCCGGCAGAACCGGAAAAACACTTCCAAAGTTCGGAACACGAGGAAGTTATCAGAAAAGTTAAAAGCCTGGAGCAGTCCTCCAGGAATATGCACGGTTTGAGCAACCAAGGTCGGCGTCGCCTACAAGGATCTGTGTCCATTTCCGGACGTCCAGTTGCCAGGAGGGTTTAAAATGCCCAAATTCGACCTATACGAGGGGCACGGTGACCCGGTGGCCCACCTGCGAGGGTTTTGCAGTAAAATGAGAGGGGCCGGAGGACGGGACGAGCTTCTGATAGCTTACTTCGGCCAGAGTCTGGGAGGATCTGCGCTGGAGTGGTACACTAGACAGGACCCCAGCAGATGGTTTACGTGGGATGACTTGGCTCAAGCTTTTATCGGGCAGTTCCAGTACAATCTTGAAATAATCCCCGACCGCCTGTCATTGCTTAAATTAGAGAAGAAACCCGCTGAAAGTTTCAGGGGAATTTGGTTTCCGATGGAGGGAACAGGCGGCGAGGGTAGATCCGCCGATGAGAGAGAGCGAGATGGTGGACTACTTCTTGCGGACATTAGAGCCCACCTACTTCGGACATCCGGTAACGTCCGTGGGCAAATCATTCATCGAGGTGATAAAAATGGGGGTATGATCGAGGAAGGTTTGAAGGCCGACAAGATCATGAGCTACTCACATTGAAAGCCACCACTCGGGCTATCCAAAGTGGTACTGGAGGAGTACCGGGGAAAAAGAGGAGAGAGGAAGTTGCGGCCGTCGAGTCCGGGGCATGGTTCGAGAAATAGAGGCCCGCGCCCCGATATAGCCCACCCCGGCCTCGCCGCCAGAAGTACTCCCGCAACCCGTATAACCGCCCGCGACATTACTATCCCGCACCCGATCCCCATTTCTCGTCCACCACGCACGGTCCTGTCTGCACGCTTCCGTCCGTGCGCCGTGGCGTGCACCAAACCCGCGGAACAATCATCCACCCCCAAGAGCTTACGGAAACCCCTCGGGCGCGAGTTTCCGTCCAAACTAGGCATTCAGGGGCGACAGGGCGCCAAGGCCGAAGAATTTCACTCTCTTGGGAGAATCTTACACTAGTACTGTTCCACCGGTTAAAGCAAGTAGGGTTGCTTGAATCCGGTTGAAGCTAAGCCGCCAAACCTCTTCCGAAGAACCCGGACCATTCAGTAATTGTGCCTACTGCTCGGGATATCCGGGACATGATACGAAAAAGTGTTGGAGGTTGAAGACGGCCATCCAGGAGCTCATTGACACTCGCGAGGATTGAGGTCCAGACTCCAACCGAGCCCAACATCAACCAAAACCCGCTTCCAACTCATCGTGAGACCAATATGATCGAGTTGGTACGGGCGGAGGAAGGAAAGGAGAAAGCCTCTCAGACTGTAATGATGATTAAGTCTAGCGGGGTAGGAATGAGAAAAGGGCCAAGCCTTGATGAGTCACTCAGTTGCAAGAAGGACATACCGGGAGGGTCGGAAGCAAGAAAGGGAAGCGTGAACAAAGTGCCGGTGAGACCGGGGGAAGCAAAAATAGTTGTACCGGGGGTAGCAACCAAACCCGTCTTGACGGTAGCGAGTGTTCGGGTGGATCCTTTCATTATCAAGCCAGCAATACAGTTGCCAATAGCTGATAGCCGGGCTATTCCATGGAATTATGCTCGGATTACAACAACCTACAAAGGAAAGGAAGTGAAAGAGGAAGTTTGTGAAGCGCAAGGTTTGACCCGCTCGGGGAGATGTTTTGCCCCTGCGGAATTGAGGAAGACCACTCCGGCGGCATTGAAAAAGCCGGTAACTGATGAAGAGGCAGAAGAATTCTTGAAAAAGATGAAGCTGCATGACTACTCTGTCTTAGAGCAGTTGAAGAAGACTCCGGCGCAAATATCATTGCTATCCTTGCTGATACATTCTGAAGAACATCGGCAAGCATTGATGAAAGTCTTGAATGAGGCACATGTACCGGATAAAATCTCAGTGAGCCATTTGGAGAAGATCACCAATAGGATCTTCGAAGCAAATCGGATCACCTTCACCGATGATGAGTTGCCCGAGGAAGGCACCGAGCACAACAAGGCTTTATATCTTACGGTGAAGTGTGAGGAGGCGGTGGTTACCAAAGTCCTTGTCGATAATGGGTCCAGTGCTAACATTTGTCCTCTCTCTACACTGGACAAATTGAAAGTAGACATCGGCAGGGTACGCAAGAACAGCATATGTGTGCGAGGATTTGACGGAGGAGGCAAAGCATCGGTTGGGGACATAGTGTTAACCTTGACGATTGGGCCAGTGGAGTTCACCATGGAATTCCAGGTGCTGGACATGGTGGTGTCATATAACCTCCTGATAGGGCGACCATGGATCCATGCCGCAAGAGCAGTTCCATCCAGCTTACACCAACTCGTTAAGTTTGAGTGGGATCAACAGGAGATCGTCGTCCATGGAGAGAACGATCTACAATCAGGCACCATCATCCCCTTTGTTGAAACAGAAGAAGATGTTGGGCCGTGGGTATACCAGGTCTGCGATGTGGTGTCCGCCAACCGAGTTCCAGAAGGGGAATGCATTCCCGATGACAGAACAATTACTGCAGATGTCATGGTGGCTCATGAAATGTTGCGACATGGTTTCATACCCGGTAAAGGTCTAGGTGCATCTCTGCAAGGAATCATACAACCGGTATCGGTGGTCGAAAACTTGGGAACCTTCGGCTTGGGATTCCAGCCAACATCGGAGGACATCCGGCGAGCAAGAGGAGTAAGAAGAAGACATGGGTGCTCCCAAAGCCCTGTTCCACGCCTTTCCCAATCTTTTGTCGGGTCCGGAGCAAGAAGATATCCAACGACAAAGAGTCCCGGTCCTACGATCGGGCCAGACGAAGAGTTCTTCGGGAAGTTCGAGGACCTATTCACGGATGTATGTATGCTCGAAGATGGTGAAGGATCCGGTCATGCCGAGATACGGTTTGTGGGACCAAAGGCAAAGCTGAATAACTGGAAGGCTACTCCTCTCACTGTCCGGAAGGAGTCTTGGTAGTTTGTCTTGGATTGTTTTCTTTCGAAATTTTGTGTTGGGGGTTTGTCCCCGGAGTAAAATCGAGTTGTTTTTAGTTCATTTTTGATTTAAGTTTGCAGTTTGTTTTCCCTTGTACAGTTCCCATTTAATGAAATTTGATTCCCTTCGTGTCTAATTTTGTTTATTTTTCCTTCTTTTTACTTTTCTGAACAGCCTTCTTTCAACTGATCTTAATGATATGGCGTGCTTAAAGATTAATCAACCCAGTCTGGAAAGTCAATCGGGTTTGGAAATAATAACGCATGAAATAAGAAGTGACGAGAGTGAGTCAGAGTACGGCGATGATGAAGCCGTAGAAGAAATCGGTGAAGAATTAAGTCACTTCGAGGAAAAACCCAAACCAAATTTAAATGATACTGAGGCCGTTAATCTAGGGAATGCGGATGACGTCAAAGAAACCCGAATAAGTGTCCACATTGAACCCAATCTGAGGGAAGAGTTGATCAAAACACTCATGGAGTTTAAAGACATTTTCGCATGGTCGTACGACGACATGCCAGAGGACTCAGCACTGATCTAGTGGTTCATAAATTACCCACTGATCCGGCATATCCTCCCGTCAAGCAGAAGCTGCGGAAATTCAAGACGGAGATGAGTGTAAAAATCAAAGAGGAAGTAACCAAGCAGTTGCAGGCGAAAGTCATTCGCGTCACCCGATACCCTGAATGGTTGGCTAACGTAGTACCGGTGCCAAAGAAAGACGGAAAGATCAGAGTATGCGTGGACTATCGCAATCTCAACAAGGCGAGTCCTAAGGATAATTTCCCACTTCCCAATATCCATATCCTGATTGATAATTGCGCCGGACGCGAAATCGGATCCTTTGTGGACTGTTATGCGGGATATCATCAGATTTTGATGGATGAAGAGGACGCAGAAAAGACGGCTTTTATCACGCCGTGGGGAACTTATTGCTACCGAGTGATGCCGTTCGGTTTGAAGAATGCAGGAGCAACATATATGAGGGCGATGACTACGGTATTCCATGACATGATACACAAGGAAATTGAGGTGTACGTGGATGATGTGATCATAAAATCTAGGCGTCAAGAAGACCATGTTGCCGACCTCGGGAAGTTCTTTCAAAGACTTCGAAGGTACGACATCAAGCTCAATCCGGCCAAATGCGCATTCGGAGTTCCATCGGGAAAGTTGCTAGGATTCATCGTCAGCCGATGGGGCATTGAGTTGGACCCGTCCAAAATCAAGTCCATTCGAGAGCTACCCCGCCGAAGAATAAAACGGAGGTAATGAGTACGTTGGGAAGGTTAAATTACATCGGGGAGGTTTATTGCTCAACTTACGACAACCTATGAACCCATATTCCGTCCGTTGAAGAAAGACGCCGCGATAGAATGGACGACGGAATGTCAGGAAGTGTTTGACCAAATTAAAGGGTACTGTCAAATCCACTCGTACTAGTTCGCGCTGAACCAGGGCGGACCCACGATTCTTTATCCGACGGTTCCGGAGAATTCATTCGAGCTGCGTACGGGGCGACGTGATCTTGCTGGTAGGAAGGAACGGGCCATTTATTACCTCAATAAGAAATTTACGGTCCACGAGGTCAAGTACACTCATCTAGAAAAGACATGTTGCGCCATGACTTGGGTAGCCCAAAAGTTGAAACACTATTTGTCTTCTTACACCACTTACCTCATCTCGCGTTTGGATCCGTTGAAGTATATTTTCCAGAAACCTATGCCTACAGGGAGGTTAGCAAAATGGCAAATATTACTTACGGAATTCGACATCATATACGTGACGAGGACGGCTATGAAAGCTCAAGCCTTAGCCGATCACTTAGCTGAGAATCCTGTTGATGACGAATACGAACCTTTGAGGACGTATTTTCCGGATGAGGAAGTATTGCAGATTGAGGGGTTAGAACTAACCGAGGATCCAGGGTGGCTTCTCTTCGACGGAGCGGCGAACGCAAAGGAGTCGGAGTAGGGGCCGTGCTCATATACGAGTACGAGGACATCATTATCCTGTTATCGCTCAACTGCGATTTCATTGTACCAATAATATGGGCTGAGTACGAGGCATGTATCTTGGGGTTGCAATTAGCGGTGGACATGGATGTACGGGACGTCTTGGTCTTGGGGGACTCGGACCTTCTGGTACATCAGGATTCAGGGAGAATGGGAAACCAGAGATCTAAAGCTTATCCCATATCGTCGGTGTTTGCATGATTTGACCAAACGCTTTCGATCGGTAGAAGTCAGGCACATCCCAAGGATGCATAATGAGGTTGCCGACGCGTTGGCTACTTTAGCGTCAATGCTACACCACCCGGACAAGGTTCGTGTCGATCCGTTACATATCCAGATCCGGAATCAGCATGCTTATTGTAATGTGATTGAAGAAGAGATGGATGGTGAGCCATGGTTTCATGATGTCAAAGAGTACCTCGGGTTAGGAGTATACCCAGAGCAAGCAACTGGAGATCAAAAGAGGGCTATTCGACGATTGGCAAACGGATTTTTCCTTAGTGGAGGGGTGCTGTACAAAAGAACCCCGGATTTGGGATTATTGAGATGCATAGATGCAAGTCAAGCCACGACAGTGATGACAGACATACACTCGGGAGTTTGTGGATGTCACGACCCCAAATCCGGTCGTGATGGCGCCCAGCACACTGCTAGGCCAGCCCGACCAATCAACAACAATCATAGAGCTTTCGTGCGAAGATGCCATCGGTGTCAGATACACGGAGATTTGATTCATTCTCCACCGACTGAATTGCATACAATGTCAGGCACCATGGCCGTTTGTTGCATGGGGTATGGATGTTATTGGACCTATTGAGCCTGCGGCTTCCAATGGTCATAGGTTCATCCTGGTAACGATTGATTATTTTACCAAGTGGGTGGAGGCCAAAACATTCAAATCAGTGACCAAGAAGGCGGTGGTGGACTTCGTACACTCCCACATCATCTGTAGGTTTGGAATTCCAAAGATAATCATTACGGATAACGGTGCAAATCTTAACAGTGGATTGATGAAAGAGGTATGTCAACAGTTCAAGATTACACACCGAAATTCCACACCGTATCGCCCAAAAGCAAATGGTGCGGTCGAGGCGGCAAACAAGAACATAAAGAAGATATTGAGGAAGATGGTAGAAGGGTCTAGGCAGTGGCATGAAAAGTTACCATTTGCGCTGTTGGGTTATCGCACTACCGTCCGGACTTCGGTAGGTGCAACTCCTTACTTGTTGGTATACGGGACTGAAGCAGTAATACCCGCAGAAGTTGAGATCCCATCCCTCCGAATTGTCGCTGAAGCTGAGATTGACGACGATGAATGGGTCAAAACCCGATTAGAGCAATTGAGCTTGATCGATGAAAAGAGATTGACAGCAGTATGTCACGGCCAATTGTATCAAAAGAGAATGGCGAGAGCATATAACAAGAAGGTACGTCCCGGGAAATTTGAAGTGGGACAGCATGTGCTGAGGAGAGTTCTACCACATCAGGCCGAAGCGAAAGGCAAGTTCGCTCCAAATTGGCAGGGACCATTTGTGGTGACTAGAGTATTATCCAACGACGCTCTATGTCTAACCGATGTTGAGGGAAGATGCACCGATATGGCTATCAATTCTGATGCGGTCAAGAGATATTATGTGTAATTCTTTAATGCATTTGTCAACGTTTGGTTTCGTTTGTGTGTATTTGGCATTTTTCGGAGAATGAAATGACAGAGGCAATTTTTCTACTACCCAAACACTTTAACCTTTGTTTCCCCATTTGAGCCTTAATTATTCTTTCATATACCCTCTTTCGGAATCATCAAAGAAGATGTGTAACAGAATAGAAAAGAAACAAAGAAGTAATACAAGAAAAAGTGAACTACGTTCGACCTGATTCCTCAAGAAGGATACGTAGGCGCCACACGGCTCGGTCATAATAAAATAAAAATCAAAAATCCCCCAAGCAACAAAACTGGGGCAGAAGTCATTGTTTCGTTGGAAAGATAGTGTGGATTCCGAAAGTTGTAATAAGCTAACCGTTGAGGCTAAACCCCTTTCTTCGGCCTCACGCGCAGAAACCATATTAAGAACCAGAAAGACCTCTCGATCAGTATTTGAGAAGTGCCAAGTCATGTGAACGAAAGCCAAGAGTGACATCCCGACCCTCGATTGAATCCAGGATGCACAAGCCGAAAGGGGATAACGCTCTAGAAGGAATCTCAGGGGTGATACCCCGCCACAGGGAAAGAAAGCGTAAATGAGAAGAGTCTTAACGGTGAAAACCCTCGAGGGCACCTTAAGGCGAAGGAAATTGAGAGAAATAAAATGAGAGAGTCTTACGGTGAAAACCTTTACGGGCACCCTAAGGCGACGGGAGATAGAGAGAAATGAGAGAATCTCATTAGTGAAAACCCTTTGAAGGGCACTGTGAGGTGACAGGACGAGATGGTTACAAGATGTCTGCATGAGACAAGGTTTGGACATCCGTTTACCTCTAGCGGAACGCGGCATCAGAAAGTGATTGACATGAATAGACTGGGTAGTTTAATCTCAAAGGCGCGGCATAAACATTGGATCAGGCACACATTCAGATAAGTTTTCCTATTTTTGAGTTCAGAAAAGTTTTTCTCTTCTTTTGTCATTTGCGGTCGGTATTCTTTTCTTTTCTTTCATTTTCGAAAATTGATTTTTCAAAGCTTACTACCAAGTCTCCCAAAGCAGTATATTGAAAGTGAATAGGCGTGGAACGAGGCAATAAGACAGAAGTCGTTACGATAGTAAGATTGGGATGACAGGCCGAGTGGAAGGTTCGCAAGAATTATGGAGTATGATGGACACATGTGGCATGTCCGAAAGATGATTTCACGCAACAGATCACCGGCTAAAAAGAGTCGGATCAAACCAAAGATTGGAATAAAAGGAAAGATGAGAGGTCGTTCGTGGAAAGAGCATCGTCCCCAGCAAGCGTCAACGTCGCCCTCAAAGTTCGAGAGAGGCCAAGCAGCTGAAAGAGAAAAGAAAATGGCCCCGACAAGAGTGGCACGACCACTCACCGCGTTTTGAAACTAACAATTTTTCTTTGATTTAAAAGCAGGAAAAGAGGGTTCGTTGGCAGAAAAGCATACCGTCCAGAAGTTTATCAAACTGGGGCAGAAAATTTTCTCCTGTTGCGAAAATTTTCTGGAAAGCAAGACTCAGAGGATGAGGATAGAAAGCAACACAAGATTTCGGGAAGTACCGGCTCCGAGCAGAATAGTTTTGAGAAAGGCCAGACGACACGATGGGGTAATATTTGAGCTTGGTATCACCCCCAGCGGTTGTGGGGAAAATAAAACAATGGCTTCGAGATTCCCCTAGCAGTATTACATCCCATAATTTGTTCGAGGAGGCAAAAGCGTGAGTCCCACAGGAGGTATGGGAAGAAGGAAGAGAATGAGGGGTGAAGGAAACAAAGAATACTTCCTCAGCAGCATCATCCCCAGCAGGCGAGTAAACAGTTCCAAAAATATCCCCAGCAGCCGGAAGAAAAAGTAATACGACCCAGGGGAAGGCAATTCCAAGACAGGATAATTCAGAAGAGAAGGTGGTCCGAGAGGCAATGCAGGAAGAAGGAAATGGTACAAGAGGCAAGGAAGGTAATCAAGATAGGATGAAATCGGTGAGTAGTAGTTGAAGTCAGGGAGCCCGCCTGGAGAATGGAGTGGCGATTTAATTTTGAAGTAGTAGTTGAAGTCAGGAAGCCGCCTGGAGAATGGACTGGCGATTTAATTTTGAAGTAGTAGTTGAAGTCAGGGAGCCCGCCTGGAGAATAGAGTGGCGATTTAATTTTGAAGTAGTAGTTGAAGTCAGGGAGCCCGCCTGGAGAATGGAGTGGCGATTTAATTTTGAAGTAGTAGTTGAAGTCAGGGAGCCCGCCTGGAGAATGGAGTGGCGATTTAATTTTGAAGTAGTAGTTGAAGTCGGGGAGCCCGCCTGGAGAATGGAGTGGCGATCTTATTTTGAAGTAGTAGTTGAAGTCAGGGAGCCCGCCTGGAGAATGGAGTGGCGATTTTATTTTGAAGTAGTAGTTGAAGTCGGGGAGCCCGCCCGAAGAATGGAGTGGCGATTTTATTTTTGAAGTAGTAGTTGAAGTCGGGGAGCCCGCCCGGAGAATGGAGTGGCAATTTTATTTTGAAGTAGTGGTTGAAGTCAGGGAGCCCGCCTGGAGAATGGAGTGGCGATTTTATTTTGAGTAGTAGTTGAAGTCAGGGAGCCCGCCTGGAGAATGGAGTGGCGATTTTATTTTGAGTAGTAGTTAAAGTCAGGGAGCCCGCCTGGAGAATGGAGTGGCGATTTTATTTTGAAGTAGTGGTTGAAGTCAGGGAGCTCGCCCGGAGAATGGAGTGGCGATCTATTTTAATTTGGTTGAGGAAAGCGGTTGAATGTAACAGAAATCCCCGGCATGAATCCAAGTTCGTAAGCAGAGGGAGGCAACAAGGATCAGAACAGATAGATTCAGATTGCGAAGGAGAATAGTACAAAGATCATAAAGAAGGAAACAATGGTCGGAGTTCGGCAATCAAGATAGGCCGAAATAACAATTGGCAGAAGAGAAGAAGCATCAGAAGGAACGCCAAGTCAAACAGGATGGCAAGGAGCGCGACAAGATCAAGTTAAAAAGGATAGATAAGAACTTGTAGTACTGTAACTTAGTCTAGCTTCTTGTTTTTGTTGCTTAGTACGGTGTAACAAGGAGATCAGCTAAGCAGTGGCAACAGCAGTAATAGCAGTAACAGCAGTAACAGCGAGATCGCAACAGTCATGGTAGTCCCAGCTACCAAAACTTCCCGAACTACATTGACCTGATTCCTGTTCAGCCCAGGATATGTAGGAGACCTTTGAAGCGAAGGTTCGGTCAAACTTTTCCAAAAAATGCTTCACACGGAGTGCTCGAACAGGCAAAAATCGCTCATATCCGCTCACTTATCTTTGCACGAAAACTCTTCATGTTTACGCGCAAAGAGGGGCAGCTGTGAGCACGTGATTTTTGCCTTACCTGAGAAGTACTCCCAGAAAATTCAAAATAAAATAGTTTCGTGTTAGGCATGATTTTTGTGATTTTGGTGTTATTTTTATCTTACATTTGCATTTTTGTGTGTGCGTGTTTATTTATTTAAATTAGTAAAATACAAAAATATATACATTATGTGTCGCATTCTTTTGGTGTTTAATATCAAGATTATACGGTTTACATTTTAAGTGATATGCAATTATGTGGGATAATTGTAGTAAAAATTAGTTGTGTTATAAGTAGTGTATATATATATATATGTATATATATATATATATATATAATTGTAGTAAAAATTAGTTGTGTTATAAGTAGTGTATATATATATATATGTATATATATATATATATACATATATACATATGATGCATCATGGAGAGCAGACTTGGGCCATAATTTAGCCCAAAAGTCCAGGCCCAAAACGGGCAAAATCGCCCCAGCCCACACGCCCAGACCCGGTTCCCCTTTGGATTTAATCTCAGCCGCCCATCCTGTCTCATCCAACGGCCATTAACCATCCACCCGACCCGATTGAATTAATTGAACCGTTGTCACCAAACGGTCCCGTTTTGATCAACGAACGAATCATAGCCGTTGGATTCTCCTAATCTAACGGCTTAGATTAATCCTAGCATCCCAATATACCAAAACCCTAAAATGAGACCCCCCCTTTCTTCGTCTCAAAGCTCGTCACAGACTAAACCCCATTCCGCCGCTGGCCGCCCACCGGAAATCGCCCACGGCGGCGGCCAGTCACCAACGACCTCCATCTTCACACCACAACATCACCATAACCTCCCCATCCCCGATCCACTCTCCTTTTCCTTCGAACACATCTGAAACGGCTCGAATATCCAATCTTAGCCATGAACCCTAACAGCCGCCACTATATTCTGGTGGCGGCGCCGCTTCTCCTCAGCCCCAAGCTCACACCAGATATCCGTCAGGCCTCCCTGACCTCCGAACCACCACCGCTTCTCTCTGAACCCAACTAGAAAGCTTCAAGCCCCGAGTCAGACCGTATGAACCATACGATCCAAAACTATGGTATCCGTCCAATTAAAAAGAGGGATTGGGGTCTAATAGACTTTAATCGAGGTATTCTCAGTTAAGAATACTTCGATTAAAGTCCATTCGGCCTCAAAGAGTTCAAGTTCGGTTCAAGCCTGAATCCTTTTAATCTTTAATTCTTTTGGAGGTATTTTTTCTTTTTTCTCTTGTTCTAGTTTTCTTTTTGAAAGTTGTTATTTGTGTAGTTTCGTTATTTTTAATCTTTTATTATTTTGATCTTTCTTTTGCCGACTGTTCCGTCTCTTCTACTTCAGACCTGTTTATTTGGTCAAAATGCTTTTGTTCCTGTGTTTAGAATACATTGTAGGATATAGCCGTTTAAATTGATGTCGTTGATTAAAGAGTTTCCTTTGTGCCCTGTTCTGCCCAAAGTCATTGGGATCACCTTGTTATTACATGTAATCTGTGTTTTTGTTGTTAATTGTATCTATCGGGATTTGCTTGATCGATTGAGTTCATGTCGTTGATTAATTTCTCATGTTAAAGCACTAGAATAACATACCAGTAATATTTGTTTCTTCATGTTCTAATTTCATGACTCAGAGCAAGCCTGCTAAATGTTGAAACATGAAAACGATCTTCGATTCTGCTTGCATTGCTACCTGATTGATATCCTTATTTGTGATTTGATCTAGTCCCCTGCATTAAACCTAGGTATTGGTACCATGGTGTTGGTTTATTAGTTGTAGTATTTGAATAAACAATTAGGAGATAATTAGAAATCAGTCTTGGTCCATTGTTAGGTTTGAATTTATTCAGGTTTAAAAAGGCTAACAAGCATAAGGTAATACATTAACTTTCAAAGGTTCCAGAGGTTGGGTTTGAAATCCAAAAGGTTTGAATGAACTGGTATTAGTGGTCTGTCAGTAGAAGCACCAGCTAATTTATTTATTCATGATGACTTGGAAAAGCAGTAAGAGTATGGGCTAGCCTTAAGAGATTGAACTAAAACAATACATTACCCATAACTTGGACTGGTGGAACCTGCTGTATGGCAGGATACCACCAGCTCCTGCAGACTTTTTAAGTTAAAAATGAGACAAGTCCTAGCTGGGACAGGACTTAGTGGCTTAGGACAGAACATGGTATGGGCTGGCCAGGATTTTAAAATAAGCTTGGCCAGGTGAGGAAGGGAGTATAAAACAGGATAGAGATAGACAGAAACAGGGGGGAATACATAGAGATTTTGGAGAGAAAACAGGGAGAAAACATTTTTGCTTCCCTTCTGTTCATTGTTTCAATCAGTTTTTGAGTCCTGTGAGTTACATCTTGATACGACATTGGCCTTTTGAAGTTCCTCAAGTAATCGTTAGGTGTTTTGGAAATTAAAGCTGGCCTGTTTTGGACTGTTTTTGGTGTCATTTTTGGGGTCTTTCGACATATCTGATTATAACATTTGGTGGGTTGTTGAATCTTGCTGGTATTTCAAGAGTTTATTCCTGGGTGTGCCATAGATACTTTGCTACTGTTCTATTGGGTTCTATTTGGGTCTGTACTGGTTTTTGCTCCTGTCCCTGGGTGGTTCATCTCTGCTATTCATCCTTTGCTACTGATATTTGCTGAGTTTGCTGTTGTCGTAAACTACTGCTGTTTGCTGTGCATCATTGTTGCTGACTCCTTCCTCTACTTCTTGTTTCGTTTGCTCCAGGTACACACTTGTAACCTCAAAGCCTACAGAAATGAAGTAAAATGTTCAGTGCACTGCCATGATTTTTATCTTTCTGTTTTGTCCTCTATTTTATACTCTCAACTAATGATATTTGTACTCATTTGGGAATAGTTTAATTGTAATTAATTCTAAGTTTTGGATTGAATAGTTATAGTTTGATTAATGTTGTTTTTAAGACCTTTGTGTATACATAGCTCTCGAACTACTGGAGTTTACATAGATTCAGTGTAGTTGCAGTAATGGAAAACAAACTCAAAAATAGTTGTATATTGGAATATTGGATCTTTATCGAAACAGGATAATTAGATTATAAATTTCATTGTTAAATCCAGCAGTTTTAGTAAGTCATATTCATCAGGAATTTGGGTGTCATGTAGTGTAATTACATCGATTAAAATAGTTAGTGTAATATACCTCAACATAAATTTTACTAGAAACAGTCTTTTCAGTTTATTAACACTAAAAATCAGAATAAGAAAACCAGTAAAAATAATAGCTACAACATGCGTTCCAACAGATTCATAAAAATAGGGATGGATGTTTAGGCGTTAAGGTATGGCAGACAGTTTTTCTATTAGGCTATAATTGTTTATTACAAATGGTCCGAATTTAAAAACAGACAGTTTAATTCACTTGATTGGACTGTTAATTATAAGTAACGAAATTCCATTTCGATTCAAAACTAATAGATGAAGTAAGTAGAAAATATAGTTATGTTGGGATTGGCCTTTAATGAAGTGAGATGAGCCTCGTCGCACTAAATACACAATTGCGGGGCCCTCGATTTAACCGTTATAAAAATTTTAGACTCGGAAGGACCGTTTAGTAAATTTCACAGTCTTTCCCGAAGTTAACAAAGACGATAGATTCTTTAGACGCGACTTGTAAAAATAAAAATTACTTTCCTAAACACGGGTGCGCATTTATGTGACCCAAATCTTACTCTCGGCGAAACTGAAATACATTAAAGTCACAGGCGTACTGGTTGCGGTGTGACTCGAAATGTGTTTTCGTGACGTCGCAATTCTTCTAAAAATAAAAGCGGAATATAAGAGCACACAAATAAAATATATAAAGAAATCAGAAAGGAACAAAAATTGCAGTTGAGCGACCGTGCTAAAACCACGGAATCCGGGAGTGCCTAACACCTTCTCCGGGTTAACGGAATTCCTTATCCAGGTTTCTAGTTTCGCAGACTATATTACAGAGTCATAAATTTCCTCGGGTCGGGATTAAACCGGTGACTTGGGACACCATTATTTTCCCGAGTGGCGACTCTGAATTAAATAAATTAATCCCGTCTCGATTGTCCTTTAACTGGAAAAACTCCCTTGTGCCCTCGCGGGTGCGGAACCATAGTTGAATCAGAACTCGTGCTATGCGCCCTCGATTCAAAATAATCAACAAATGTTCAATGACGGTTGAACCGGGACTCAGACCATGTTCCTTCGCCGAATCAATTCAACTATAGTTGAATTAGAACTCGGGCTACGCGCCCTCGACTCAAAATAATCAATGAATGTTCAACAATGGTTGAAGTGGGACTCGGGCCATGGGTCTTCGCTGAATCAATTCAACCATAGTTGAATCAGAACTCGGGCTACGCGCCCTCGACCCAAAATAATCAACGAATGCTCAACGAAGATTGAACCGGGACTCAGGCCATGTGCCTTCGCCAAATTAATGCAACTATAGTTGAATCAGAACTCGGGCTATCCGCCCTCAACTCAAAATAATCGATGAATGTTCAACAACGGTTGAACCTGGACTCAGGCCATGTGCCGTCACCGAATCAATTCAACCGTACTTGACTTAAAACTCGGGCTACGCACCCTCGACTCAAAATAATCAATGAATTTTCAACGATGGTTGAACTGGGACTCAGGCCATGTGCCTTCGCCGAATCAATTCAACCATAGTTGAATTGGAACTCGGACTACGCGCCCTCGACTCGAAATAATCAACGAATGATCAACGACAATTGAACTGGGACTCAGGCCATGTGCCTTCGCCGAATCAATTCAACCATAGTTGAATTAAAACTCGGGTTATGCTCCCTCGACTAAAAATAATCAATGAATGTTCAACGACGATTGAACCGGGACTCAGGCCATGTGCCTTCTCCGAATCAATTAAACATAGTTGAATTAGAACTCGGGCTATGCGTCCTCGACTCAAAATAATCAACGAATGTTTAACGGTGGTTGAACAGAGACTCAGACCATGTGCCTTCGCCAAATAAATTCAACCATAGTTGAATTAGAACTCAGGCTACGCGCCCTCTACTCAAAATAATCAACGAATGTTCAACGATGGTTGAGCCGGAACTCAAGACATGTGCCTTTGCCGAATTAATTCAACCATAGTCGAATCAGAACACGGGCTACGCGCCCTCGACTTAAATTAATCAACGAATGATCAACAACGGTCAAATCGGAACTCAGACCACGTGCCTTCGCCGAATCAATTCAACCATAGTTGAATCAGATCTCGGGCTACACGCCCTCGACTCAAAATAATCAACAAATGTTCAACGACGATTGAACCGGGACTCAGGCCATGTGCCTTCGCCGAATCAATTGAACTATTGTTGAATCAGAACTTGGGCTATGCGCCCTAAACTCAAAATTATCAATGAATTTTCAACGACGGTTGAACCGGGACTCAGGCCATGTGCCTTCGCCAAATCAATTCAACCATACTTGAATTAAAACTCGGGCAACGCGCCCTCGACTCAAAATAATCAATGAATGTTCAACGACGGTAGAACCCAGACTCAGGCCATGTGCCTTCGCCGAATAAATTCAACCATAGTTGAATTAGAACTCGGGCTACGCGCCCTAGATTCAAAATAATCAACGAATGTTCAACGACGATTGAACCGGGACTCAGGACATGTGCCTTCGTCGAATCAATTCAGCCATAGTTGAATGAGAACTCGGGCTACGCGCCTTCGATTCAAAATAATCAACGAATGTTCAACGATGATTAAACCGGGGCTCAGGCCATGTGCTTTCGTCGATTCAATTCAACTAAAGTTGAATCAGAACTTGGGTTACGCGCCCTTAACTCAAAATAATCAATGAATGTTCAACGACGGTTGAACCGGTACTCAGGCCATGTGCCTTCGCTGAATTAGTTCAACCATAGTTGAATTAAAACCTGGGCTACTTGCCCTCGACTGAAAGTAATCAATGAATGTTCAACGACGGTTGAACCGGGACTTTGGCCATGTGCTGCCTTCGCCGAATCAATTCAACCATAGTTGAATTAGAACTCGAGCTATGCGCCCTCGACTCAAAATAATCAACGAATGTTATACGATGGATGAACCGGGACTCAGGCCATTTGCCTTCGCCGAATCAATTCAACCATAGTTGAATTAGAACTCGGGCTACGCAATCTCAACTCAAAATAATCAATGAATGTACAACGATAGTTGAACCAGGACTTAGGTCGTGTGCCTTCGCTGAATCAATTAAACCATAGTTTGAATCAGAACTCGGGCTACTCGCCCTCGACTCAAAACTAATCAACGAATATTCAACGACGGTTGAACCAGGACTCAGACCATGTACCTTCGCCGAATCAATTCAACCATAGTTGAATTAGAACTCGGGCTATGTGCCCTCGACTCAAAATAATCAACGAATGTTCATTGATGGTTGAACCGGGACTCAAGCCATGTGCCTTCGCCGAATCAATTCAACCATAGTTGAAGCAAAACTCGGGCTACGCGCCCTTGACTCAAAATAATCAATGAAATGCCAATGACGATTGAACCGGGACTCAGGCTATGTGCCTTTGCTGAATCCATTCTACCATAGTTGAATTAGAACTCGGGCTACGTGCCCTCGAATCAAAATAATCAATGAATGCTCAACGACGGTTAAACTGGGATTCAGTCCATGTGCCTTTACCGAATCAATTCAACCATAGTTGAATTAGAACTCGGGCTATGACTCAGGCCATGTGCCTTCGCCAAATCAATTCAACCATAGTTGAATCAGAACTCGAGCTACTCGCCCTGGACTCAAAATAATCAATGAATGTTCAACGACGGTTGAACCGGGACTCAGGCCATGTGCCTTCACCGAATCAATTTAACCAGAGTTGAATTAGAACTAGGGCTACGCGCTCTCGACTCAAAATAATCAATGAATGTTCAACGACAGTTGAACCGGAACTCAGGCCATGTGCCTTCGTCGAATTAATTCAACCATAGTTGAATTAGAACTCGGGCTATGTGCCCTCGACTCAAAATAATCAACGAATGTTCAACGACAGTTGAAATGGGACTCAGTCCATGTGCCTTCGCCGAATCAATTCAACCATAGTTGATTTAAAACTCAGGCTACGCACCCTCGACTCAAAATAATCAATGAATGTACAACGATAGTTGAACTGGGACTCGGGCCATGTGCCTTCGCTGAATCAATTCAACCATAGTTGAATTGGAACTCGGGCTACGCGCCCTCGACTCAAAATAATCAACGAATGTTCAACAACAGTTGAAGTAGGCTTCAGGCCATGTGCCTTTTCCAAATCAATCCAATCACAGTTGAAATTTGACTCAGGCTGCACACCCTCGATTCGGACACATGCCACTACGCTCAGCAACAGCTGAACCTAGATTCAAGCCATGGATCTTCGTCGAATAAGTTTGACTATGGTCGAACTAATATCCGGGTCGTCTACCTCCACCGATAAACTGGCGAGTAAACTAAGGTGCAGGGTAGACATCATCCAGGTAAACATGCCAGATCCCTACTAGAGTGAAAGCTGTGAAAGATCCGATGCCTGCTAAACCACCTGGTCGAGCTTTCATTATCACGGCGAAATGCCCAATCGCACCCAGAATGGGATTATAATTGGAACAAATCGCCTTTGAGGAGACACATCGCCACGACCAAAAAGGGGGGGGGGGGAGGAATCAGCAACCCCAAAAGCGCAAGTCATGCAAACAGTAATTGAGCAATACAAAAAGGGCCTCCCCCTAAATTCAAAGAACAATCACGGGCCATGCCCGTCTACACCCAGCCGAATATCGTCCAAAAAAAAAGCAAAAAAAAAAACAACATATGGCAACAACCACTAGAAAGGAGAAAAGATCACTCTTTTTCACTCAGGACCATCCGCACCGTCGCCTGCTCTAGCTGCACCATCTCCTTCTCCGGCCGCTTGCCACCCGTTCTACTTGCGCCACCGCCCGCAATTTCACAACATTGCCAGCCCCTTCCAGACTCCCGCAAGCACCGTCATCAATACTAGGTGTTGCAGCGTCGAAACCACATTCCATGCGAGCCTCCCGCACCCTCTGGTGTGCTCCCTCGAAAGTCGCTTTGAAAATGATGCCGGCCTCAAATAGGTGCTTATACATGTCTCGATGGGCCTCAGCATAAACCCTAACCTCGCGGGAACACCCATAAAAGCAGACTGCTCATGGATGCGCCTCTTCTCTTCCTCCAAAAGCGTGATTTGTCCCGCCGCATCCTAAGCGCCCCGCTCTAGCACCCAGATCCGCTCTTCAAGACTGCTCTCCCTAAAGGCAGCATCAGCTCTCACCAATGATAATTGAGAGTCGTTAGCATGGATAACGCCCTGCAATTCATTTGCCCGGGCCGAGGCCTCAACCAACCTTCGCTTCAAAGCGACCACTTCTCCTTCCAGTGCAGCAACCTTCCCACTCCACTCCGAGGTAACCTCCATCACCTTGGTTAAGCATAAACGCTCACAGTTTATCGAAGCCCTCCATCCAGCCTCGAGCTCATCATCCTTCCGATGCAACTGATCTTCCAAAGCTGTTATGCGACCAAGTGCTTGGTTCGCCTGCAACTCCCTCCTCGCCAACTCTTCAACTAATGCCCGATTACTGGGATCAATCCTTATATGCTCACTCAACTCCCTACACTTGTTTAAAAAATGACCGCACTTGTCAAGCACTCACAATAATACTCCGGACCGAACATTGGCCCGATGAAGACAATCCACCTTCAATAAAAATGCCTGCAAAACGAAGAACGAGAGGTCAGGCAGGGATACAAAAGCTTGTAAAAGGGGGGGATAAATAGAAAACAAGTAAGCGGCCAACCCCGAATATGTACCCTCATCACCATCACGGCTACCTCGTTCATCAAATCAGCGTCTAGCATACCCCTCAACGATAAATTCTCAACCGCAGAACACAACTAACCAAGCTGCGACACCAAACCTGAGTCCAACAGCAACAAATTCTCATTCACAGGAATTTTAACAACACACGGCCTCCCATCCGAGTGGACTGCCACACTCGTGATCCCATCGAGAAACATGCGAACGTCCTCAGAATCCAAGTCAGAATCAGATGTAGACCCCTCTCCCACTGCCGCCATCTCTGTTGAAGGAGTACTCGAGCCGCCAATATCCACGACCACACGAGAAACTTCCCCCAACTCGACCATATAGATCGAGGATTAAGCAGTAGGGGTGCCACTTCCCTCTCGATGTTCATGAGCCCGAGCCTCATTTTCTCCCAGCCTGCGCTGTGGCTGCACCCACCCCCGCCCCAGAAGGAGGGGAATCCATATTTATCACAATATGAAGAATGGGTGCAACCGCCACTTGAGGAGCCGGAGGTGAAATAATCCTGCGCATGATTAAAGGTCTTTCTTCCTCATCGCACGAAGATGAACCGTCTCGAGGGCGAATGGTCCCTGACGGACCTTCATCACGAAATAAAGGACGAGAAGGGGACGGCGCCGTGGAAGATTCAACCGATGCAACCCTGTGCACCCGGTATGACACAGGCGCAGCGAAGAACCTAGCAATTGCAACAGGATGCCAAAATGCCAATTGAGGGGCTTTGCCTCGGTACACTCTCCCCGCAATAAAAGACAAGGTCATCCCAAGGATTGATTAGGCTCGAAACAAGACATATGCGGAAAGTATAAACCTCCTACCCACAGCTGGCCCTCGACCATACTTTTCCCAAAAGGACATGCACGAGCGGAATCCCTCGGTGTGCGGAACCACGGCTTCGAGCCATCTGTGCAATCCGGCAAACAAAGTCGGAGGTGACTTATCGGCTACAGAAACAATAACGAAAACAATGATAACCTAAGCATAAGAAGAGGAAGGGAACAAAATTTACCACTCAAAGGGACAACTCACGTCTGTAATTCCAAGTCTCCGGGAATCCTAGAGAAAGTGCCACGAGGTGCTCGGTCCGAATATTGAAGAACTGCTCGAACAGTCGAGGTTTGACCTCGTCATCTAAAGCAGTCGTCAACCCCTTCGAACCATGCGGGCTAATCCGAAGTATACTCTACAGCACCCGCTGTTGAGCGTATAGAGCAAGTACATGCTGGAGTGTGATAGTCTTTCCGGCTAGCTCCGCAAACTATAAAAACATCGCCAGAAGCTTGTACAGAGACAGGGTGAGCTACCCCGGGCACACATTGTAATATCGACAGAAGTCCACCACCAAATTGGGGAGCGGAACCCTGAACCCCAGCCTAAGTGGGTACGCATAAAAAACATAGTACCCGGCGTGGTCGGTGTGGACCCTCTCCTCTGGCCGGGCAAGGACAATGTCAGTATGAGAAGGCATGAACCCTTGCTCCCATAGTTGGGCCATACCCACCTCTCCCATCAATGGGGCCTCATCCACCGGGTCATCCCCTCCGTCGGCGGTGAAATCCACCGATGGGCTTCTAGTTGTGGGAAGTATTTCGTCTACTGACGGAACTCTCTCAGCTTCATTTTGCCCATCCTCTCCCAGTAATGGAGAAAGGCCTTCAATCACTAGAGGACTAACCGGCACCATCATCAGAAGAATTTCACGGGAAGAAGAACTGGCCATCGATCAGTTGCCTGAAGAATATAGTAGGGTGTTGGGTTTAACCAAGAACGGGGAAGAACTCTTTGCAAAGAGGAAAGAACTCTAAAGCTCACAAGAAATAAGAGCTCCAAAATCTCACAAGTAAACTAGAGAATGACAAGAATCAAGTGCCCCAAACCGTCTTATAGGCAACGCAATCAAATTTTGGGAAAACTGGTGGGTGCCATTAACTGCGTATCCAACCGTAAAAAATGATTCGATTCTACCGAAATGGGTGTCACCACGATTGACATCAAAAGGTACTCACACTATCACGATCGCCATCTCGCTCATTACAGAAAAACAAATATCTTACCACTGAGGGTAGGATAAATCCTACACCATCAAAAATTCGTATGAGCTACACGAATCATGTTCACAGTGTGGCGTACCGATTATTTCCCTTCGCCGGCGATACTCGTGTACGAAAGAGCTGACCCTCACTATGTAAGAAGAGGAGGGGAGGGGTGCCAATATCTCGACACAAGCAGTGTCGCCCCCTCCTCACCTGAAAAATGCCCATCCCACAATTGCTAAAATTCGCTCATCAAGCTCGTCTTCGAGGCGACCATGATAGGCGGAGGGACTAACAATATGGGTCATAACCCGATTCTATAACAGTCGACAAGGTTAATAGCTCCTCTCGGCTAATGCAAGAGTAATAAGTGCCATAATTATTCCTAATTAAGGAGACCTTTTCGCATCCACTTAAAATGGTTATTAAGGTTATGACCTATCAGATATATCTCATATAATCCTCTAACATGGGCCTATCCATCAAGGGTCAACTTATACAATTCACATCTATAAATACAGGGAGAAGGGGCAGAAACGGGGTTCCACTCTCTCCCTATGAGGGACTCTAGAAATACATAGTAAAATACAGAGTGAGAACCCAAGAGAAAAGGCAGAAAGAGGGTAGATCGAATTAAACATGATTGTAAAGCTTTGAATCTCCCCATGGGGAGGCAGACTACTCGATTATCATGAATAAAGATAACCTATGTTTTCTGTTGTTAATATGAATATTTTTCATTATCTTTCCTTTACTAGATTTTTGATGTGTTACGACTTGCTATGATTGTCCCTCAACTTATATCGATTCTTTTGAATTCATAAAATGATCAATAACATTTTGAGTCAAACAGTTAAATTGTTAAAAGAAAAAGTCATAATTCATACAACATGATATGCAATGAAGTGCCCCCCCCCCCCTTTCTTCTTATAAAGAAAACTAGTACTAGTAGATTGGTGGGGTCTATTGAGATTCTTAACAAAAAATTCTTTGAATTCGACATTAGAAATATAAGTTCTTTTGACAAATAGCGTTTACCTTCTCTAATGGATGTATAATTTAAATATCGAATAGTTAAATCGAAAAAGACATAATAAGAATCGTAGTTTACTCTAATACTAGACACACCTATCTATATGTAGTAACATGACATAATGTATAGTGTACTATGTTGAATAATAGTGCGGTATATATCATTTCAAATGACACCGCTTCACACAAGGTAAGTCTGCCCCTATCAACAATTGCATATCAAGTCATACGAGTAATATGGTAAAATGGGTATTATCTTTTTACATTTAACCAAATGTCATGAATGTAGACGTAAGGCGTGTAAGAGTCTTGTTTAGTCAGAGAATTTTGAGACAAGTGTTAGCCAGGACAGATTTAGAGGGCACAAGTAGATTCACCTGAATCCTTTTCGCGGAAAACTTACATGGTATATATAAGGTAAAATTTGATTTTTATTCTATATATTATGTTTAGAACTCCCTTAGCACAACTCAAAAGTATAGTTTAGTGGTCAAGGGGGTTTAAAACTTTCATAAGGTCACAGGTTCAGAGTTGTGGTTAGATCAGCAATGCTATATGGGGCGGAGTGCTAGCCAGTGAAGAACTCCTATATCCAGAGAATGAAGGTAGCGGAGATGAGGATGCTTAGGTGAATGTGTGGGCACACCAGGTTGGATAGGGTCAGGAATGAATTTGTTCGGGAAATGGTATGGGTAGCCCCAATGGATGAGATGCTGCGAGAAGCGAGACTTAGGTGGTTCAGGCATGTGCGGAGGAGAAGCCCCGATGCACCGGTGAGGAGTTGGGAGCGGCTGTCGGTAGTTGGTACGAGTCGTGGCAGAGGGAGGCCCAAGAGGTATTAGGAGGAGGTGATTAGGAGGGACATGACTATTATACGAATTTCCGAGGACATGGCTCTTGATAGGAAAGTCTGGAGGTCTAGTATCAAGGTTGTATTTTAGGGGCTTCTATTATTTTGCGGGATAGGAATGGGTCGAGGGGGGAGGGTTCCCGATAGGTTAATATCTCTGTGAGTACTCCTAGAATTACTAATGCCTTTTGTTCATGTTGTTGCTTTGTTTACTTTGCCCTTTTATATGTCAGTTTTTGTGGTTTATTCTGGAGTCACTAATGCTTTTTCTTTTTGTTTTATTTTTTTTATTTTCCTTTTCTCGATCTTTCGCCAAGGGTCGATTGGAAACATCCTCTCTGTCCTATCGGGTAGGGGTAAGGCCTATGACAAATTACCCTCCCCAGACCCCACCCTGTGCGCCTATACGGGGTATTTGTTATTGTTATTGTTGTATAAGGTCACAGGTTCAATTCCCACTAGCTATAAAAAAATAAATTAAACCCCATTTGTGGAGTTCCTGCATCCGCCACTGGTGTCAGATTGCTACTTGCGTTTGCATTTATGTGAGGTTGATCTCTCGATATCTTTTACTCTCTTTATATGGTGAATTTCTCATTTCATTCAGTGAATGTAGGTCAAATTTACCGAAGCACGTTAAATATTTGTGTCTCTTGGTATGTTTCTCTTTTATTGGCTGATTTATCGTCGTTAAAGGTTTGCTTTACTAGCTTCCACATGACAACTGCTTATTTTGATCCTAACAAGAAGTTTGTATATTGTGATACATGTTTTAAATTAAATTCTATGACTCCAAAGCTTTGAAAACCTCATTTAGAGTCACTTCAATTTGTGTACGCAGTCCGAGCGTGTATCCAGAAAGCTTAAATGAGAAACTGTGTGAAAAATGATAAGTTTTGACTATAAAATGAATTAATTTGATCTTGGTCAAAATTTTGGGTAAACGGATCCAGATTCGGACCTGTAATTGATGGTCCCGGAGGGTCTGTAGGAAAATATGGGACTTCGGCGTATGCCCGAAATCAAATTCTTAGGTCCCAAGCCCGAGAAATAAATTTTTAAAATAAATTATTTTCTGAAATTGATTATAAGGTTTTGAAATGAAATTTGATTAGAACCTGAAGGTATAGGGCCCGCATTTTGGTTCTAGCGCACGATATAGGTTTTATGTATGATTTAAGACATTTCTATGAAATTTGGTGAAAAACGAATGTCATTTGACGTGATTCAGACCTAAATTGGAAAAATTGATATTTTATAAAATTTGAAAGAATTCATAGATTTTGAGGTTTAACCGGATGTTTATGGTGTTATTTTGGTGATTTGATCACGTGAATAAGTCCATAGGATATTTGTGAGGTTGTGTATATATTTGATTTGGAGTCCTAAGGGCTCGGGTGAGTTTTGGATAGGCCACGAGGTACATTTTTTAACTTAAAAATTTTCTGGTATGAATTGATCTACAGGCTTCGCATTTGTGAACTCGCAAATGCGAAGGCTGCCTCGTAAATGCAACGCCGCCCAGGTCTGTCCTTTCCTTGAAAATGCAAGATTAATCTTCACAAATACGATACCCCCTATAATTGCCAGGCCTCGCAAATGTGATCAATATATCGTAAATGTGAAGGTCCGTAATTTTATAATAATTCGCAAATGCGAACCAAGCTTTGAAATTCCTATATCTGCAAAGGTCGGGGTTCGCAATCGCAAACCCCTTTTTGCATTTCCCATAACTGAGACCTGCATTTTCCTATACTTAGCCGATTTTATATTATTTTTCATATCTTTTTCAAAACACCACTTCTTTGGGTGATTTTCCAAGAACAAGTCTTCTTCCAAATTGATTGTAAGTTAGTTTTTACTCATTTTTTTCAATCATTAACATATTTTAACATGATTTCAACTTAAAATTAATGATTTTCATGGTAAAATTGAGTGTTTGAGTAGAACCTAGATTTTTTAAAAATTGGGGGACTTGGACCTCAATTTGAGTTCCGATTTTAAAAGAAATTATATATTTGAGTTTGTGGAAAATGGGTAATCGGGTTTTGGTTCGAACCTTGGGTTTTGACCACGTGGAACCGGGGTGATTTTTGAGTTTTTGGGTAAAAGTTTGAAAAACTCATTTTCATCCATTAGGGTTGATTCATTTAGCATTTATTGATATAATTAAGTAATTTGTGATTAGATACGAGTGAATTAGAAAGGGAATCAAGGGATAAAGCTATATTAAGACTTGATTAGTATTCAGGCATCGAGGTAAGTGTAACGACCCGACCGGTTATTTTGAGCCCTAGCGCGTTGTTCAACAGTCTAAGGCCATGAGCAGCTTCATTTTAGGTAATGTGACTTGTTCACATGGTCAGAATTGAAATTCAGAAAGATCAGAGTTAAATTTATATTAAAATTCTCATTTCAGAAACTTAAAGTTAAAAGAATGAATTAGGATTGGGTTTTTGGTTAACGACCTCGAAATGGGGATTTGAATGTTCCAGCAGGTTCGTATAATGATATCAGACTTGGGCGTATGCCCGGTTCGAGTTTTTGGATAACCCGGGAGCATTTTGGCACCTATTGTGGAAGTTAGCATTTTGGAAGAAGTTTTTTAAGTTTGGCTTGAAGTGTATTTTAGCGTTATCGATGTCCGTTTGGAATTTCGAGACTGGGAGTAGCTCTGTATGGTGATTCTGGAGTTGGGAGCGCGACTGGAAATGAATTCGGTGGTTCGTGGGTCATTTTGAATCCATTTGGCTAAATATAGATATTTGAAGGTTTTTGAGAAGTTTGACCGTAAGTGGAATTTTTAATATCGGGGTCGGAATTCTAGTCCGGAAGCTGGAGTAGGTCCGTAATGTCAAATATGACTTATGTACAAAATTTGAGGTCAATCGGATATGATTTGATAGGTTTAAACATTGGAAGTAGAAGTTGGAAAGTTTAAAGTTCATAAAGCTTGAACCGGGGTATAATTCATGGTTTTAGTATTGTTTGATGTGATTTGAGGCCTCGAGCAAGTCTGTAATGTATTTTTGTCACGATCCGGATTCCCCACCATCGGGATTGTAATGGCACCTACTCGTGGTAGGTAGGCAAGCCAATTTACTCACCAACTTTCCACTAATAAAAACCATCCTATTGTCAATTTAATAACATGAATAATAATAATAACATGAGCTGCGGAAGTCTATTTGCATAAATTTGAATATAATTGTGAAGTACTCAACATAAATCCTCTACCCAAGATGTGGAGTCACTAACTCACGAACTACTAAAAATAACTACACATAATAGTCTGAAAGAAATATAACAACCGTCTGCATCGCAAGACTATTGTAGAAATGAAAAATATAGAAGAGATGTCGGGCCTGCGGATATCTGCAAGCTACCTTAGTCTCAGGAGTATGACAATCCCGCTAATCATACTACTACTGCTGCTGCTGCTAAAAACCTGGACCTGTGCAAAAATGCACAGAAGTGTAGTATCAGCACAATCCGACCCCATATGCTGGTAAGTGCCTGGCCTATCCCTGCGAAGTAGTGACAAGCCTAGGACAAGACACTCACATAAACGTGTGCAATTCTATATACATATGTACCACAAAATAACAGAAATACTGAGCAACACAAATAGCAAGGGAGGGAACATGCTAGGGGAGCACAATCGAATATACATAATTAATTAGTAAGGTAAAATCAGAGTGCAACAAAACAGTTATCACAAATCAAGAAATTGAATGGTTGTACGGCATCACCCTTCGTGCTTTTATTCTCATACTCACAAAATAATCAAATAAAAGTGCACGGCATCACCCTTCATGCTTTTACTCTTATCCTCACCAAATAAGCAAACAAAAGTGCACTGCATCACCCTTCGTTGTTTTACTCTCCTCCTCACCAAATAAGCAAATAAAAGTGCATGCCATCGTCCTTCGTGCTTTTACTCTCATCCTCACCAAAGAATCAAATAAAAGTGCATGGTATCACCCTTCGTGCTTTTACTCTCATCCTCACCAAATAAGCAAATAAAAGTGCACGGCATCACCCTTCGTGCTTTTACTGTCATCCTCACATTCATGGCACGACATGATCCTTCGTGCATGATTTAATTAACAATGGCACGGAATGTTCCTTCATGTATAAATAGTATAACATAGCACGAAATGATCGTTCGTGCATTAATAGTAAAACATGGCGCGGAATGATCCTTCTTGCGAACATAATTAGAAATGGCACAGCATCACCCTTCGTGCTTTATCACTCTTCCTCACCCAAACAACAATCACAATCAACGGGCAATAAGAATGAGATAAACAACAAGTACCATCTCGGCAAGGGAGTAACAACAGTTATAATAATATCCCGGCAAGGGAACAATAACAACAACACAACAAGATCCCGACAAGGGAACAATAACACAACCTTCACAACCGGCAAGGGCACAATAATATAACTTAGGAAAGTTTCACATTAGCTCACAAACTGTATCAACAAGTGACTCACGGTCATGCTAGACTCCAGTGTATAGATGCTCGTCACCATGCCTATACACCGCACTCGATCATTTAGCAATTAGCAAGTTATTATACTCTACTCCTATTCCCTCAAGCTAGGATAGATCAAACAGTTACCTCGATAGCTTATAGTCCACTGAATCCTCAAGCAAGGCCTTTCCTTTCAAATTTGGCTCCGAATCAATCGTATTTATACACAATTTATTTAATATCATCAACTCTACTCAACAAACCAGCCCAATTGTCTGGTTAAAGTATTTTTAACATGCTATCCAAAATTTATAAAACTGACCCCGGTCCCACTTGGTCAAAAAATTCTGAAAATTATAACAACGGATTTCTCGTCTCTCCACGAGTCCGTACATATAAAGAACACCAAAATCGAAGTCCGTTTCACCCCTCAAATCGACCCCTAAAGGTCTCATAATTCCAGGCCCCAAAATCCTATTTTTCTACTGTTTTCATGAATTACAGAATGGTATTGTGGTTTATAATCACCCGTAAATAAGTTTCAATAATCAAATCACTTACCTCTATGATACCCACTGATCTCTCTTAAAAATCGCGTCAGAAGCTTCTTCCGATCCAAAAATTGGAAGAAAATTCGACATGCTCATTATAGGTATATTGTTCACGTGTTTTACTGCTCCCAATAGAGTCCTTGCGAAATTATAATGAATTTAGGCTTTTGAATCACTCAAAACTTTTAATGAAGGAGATATGTAGGTTTTAAATTTGTAAATAGTGCAGGTTTTTAATACGCCATCAGGGGCAATTTCGTCATTAACTTGAAAATATGGGCAACCTTAGTAAAATGGCCATAAAACCCTCATACGATGTCCAAATTCGATGATTCTTTTTTCTACGGGTCCGTAATTATGATATGGATCTAATGCTTCATTCAAAATAGTAATCGAAGCTCATTTTTTTAAAATATGATATCATTTACGCTTGAACAAACGATGTCGAAGCATAAAAAAACGAGCACAACGCAACCCAAACCTATCTAAATACGTCAAACGACGTCCGTTTTCCACTAAACATTATAGGAAGTTCTTCAACAACATATAAGACTTGTACCGGGCGTCGAAACTAAAATATGAGCCCAATACCATAGTCTTTTAATCAACTTTCATTCTCATTTTCCTTAATAATTTCAGAAAAACAATTTAACCGAAAAATTCTTTTACTTGGGTTCTAGACCTCGGATTTCAACTCCGGGCACATGCCTGAGTCTTATATTTTCTACAGACTTTCATGGACCGTCCAATCTTGGATCTGGGTCCGTTTACCAAAATTTTTTACCAAAGTCAACTATAATCAAATTAATATCAACATTCTTCAAATTTTTCATAAAACTCACATGTTTCAACACAAAATTTTATGGCTATGCACCCGGACTGTGCACGCATATCAAGGCAATATAAAATAAGGTTTTCAAGGCCTCGGAAGTACGAAACTGATAAGGATAATAGGTGATGACCCTTTGGGTCATATCCTCCACCTCTAAAACAACCGTTCGTCCTCGAACGGACAAAAGAAGGAAGTACCTTAGTTGGGAAACAAATGTGGATAACGGTTCCAGAGGGGCTCCTTCAGCCCAAGCATAATATAATTATAACATTTGCTACGACGTGTAGCCCGACCCATACTCAATCATAACATACGCTGCGGCGTACAACCCGATCCATATTCAATCATAACATTCATTGCGGAATGTAGCCCGATCCATATCCAATCATAACATTCGTCGCGGCATGCATCCCTATCCATAGGCAATCATCACATCCACTGTGGCGTGCAGCCCGATCCATACTCAATCCACAGTATGCATATAAGTCACGTACTGATTCAATTAATTTCCCAGTTTCCAATTTGTTATGAAGAATATACTTTAGATATTTAACTTAAGGAAAATGACTTAATATTTCATAATTTGATTAAGCATAGGACTGAGATCAATGATTATACAAAGCATGCTATCACATTGATATTCATCCTCTGAGGATGCTATATATCGACACAAGGACCTAGACATGGCACTAAGCCCGGATATATTGAACACAGGGTGCGTATCAATCGCAAATATAGAAACATTCTTGTTCAGGATGGACCAAGTCACAATCATTAGTCATAAACAATCCCACACCTGCCATGGGATGCAAGTCACGCTCTTCATAGGCGACACCGGGAGCTTACCCGCTCACCAACCATGAAATCTACATCTCGGACCTTATGGTCTGCATAACTCTTCTGCCTCGACTGAGCCGAATTCAACCTCTCGAGTGAATAGGAGACCGCTACCAGAATGAAATGCGTTGACTTGGTCAGCCTATCAACAATGACTCAAATAGTATCAAACTTCTTCCGAGTTAGTGGAAGTCCAATAACAGAATCCATTAAAATCCGCTTCCACTTCCACTAGGGAAGCTCAATTCTATGAAGCACACCACCAGGCCTATGATGTTCATATTTGACATACTGACAATTCAAACACCGAGTGACATATGCAACAATGTCATTTTTCATCCTACGCCACCAATAATGCTGCCGCAATTCCTGATACATCTTCGCGGCCCCCGGGTGAATTGAATACTGAGAACTATGGGCCTCCGCTAAGATCAACTATCGAATCAACATTAGGCACGCAAACTCGCCCCTACAATCTCAACACCCCGTCATCACCTAAGGTTACCTTCATAGCACTTCCCCGCTACACCCTATCTCTCAGGACACACAAATGGGGATCATCGAACTACCGTTCATGGATACACTCCAATAGAGAAGAATGAGCAACCGTGCAAGCCAACAGTCTGTTAGGCTCAGAAATATCTAATCTCATAAATCAGTTGGCTAAGACCTGAATATCTAAGCAAGCGGTCTCTGGCTGACCGGAATGAAAGCAAGACTACCTATGCTGGCAGACTTTCTACTCACCGCATCCGCAACCACATTGGACTTACCTGGGTGATATAAGATAGTAACGTCATAATCTTTTAGCAACTCTAGCCATCTCCTCTATCGCATATATAACTACTTCTACTTGAACAAGTATTGAAGACTCTTGTGATCCGTGTATACCTCACACACCACACCATAGAAATAATGTCTCCATATCTTCTCTGAGCACGTGATTTTTGCCACGCATGAGAATTACTCCCAAAAAATTCGAAAATAAAATAGTTTTATGTTGTGCGTGATTTTTGTGATTTTTGTGTTATTTTTCTCTTATTATTTGCATTTTTGCGTATGCAGGTCTATTATATAAATTAATATAAAATACAACAAAAAAAATGTTTGCATTTCTGCATATAAATTTATGTTTGTAATTTAGAGTAATTAAGTTTTGTTTTACGAAATAAAAAATAACAAAAATATACATCTTTTGTATTTTTTTTACTATTTAAGGTCCAATTGTGTAATGTTGTTTTAATTTGTTATATGATAATTTTATTAAGCGTCAATTTGTTATTTGTGAATTGATTAGAATTTTTATAATTTTTTGCATTAGGATTTTGGTTTACATTTAAAAAAAAGTAATTTGAAAAAAAAAAGTAAAAGTTGGAAAACAAAATCAAAATAAAAGAGAAGAAATTTAGAATTGGGCCAGTTGTTGATTTAAATCCCAAGTCCATAATTAAAATAGCCCCAAAACCAGGCCCAAACCCAACCCCTTACCCAGCCAAACAACCCAGTCCCCTCACCCGTCCAAAACGGCCCCGTTTCGCCCAGACTTTAATCACAGTCGTTGGATCCTTGTGATCCAACGATCAAAATTAAAAATCAAAATTAACCTAACCAAAACCCCAAAAGCCCCATTTAATCTAAGCCGTTGGATCACTTAATCCAACGGTTTAGATTAAAACACCTGTTACACCTCCCAAACGGCCCCGTTTGATTTACGTCTGTTGATCTCAGCCGTTGGATTCTTTTGATCCAACGGTTGAAATCAATTCCTTTATTTTAATTACCCAAAAACCCCCAAACCCCTCATACCCGTTTCATTTCTCCTCTCTCACACCAGAGATGACGC
The DNA here is from genome assembly GCA_032618575.1 of Nicotiana noctiflora. NCBI lineage: Eukaryota > Viridiplantae > Streptophyta > Magnoliopsida > Solanales > Solanaceae > Nicotiana > Nicotiana noctiflora. The sequence goes on along the minus strand of JASVEL010003720.1, from coordinate 39,642 downwards.
CACCTTGAGCCGCCACACTTCGCCTACCGGAAATCGCCTCACGGCGGTTCCGGTAGGCCAAACCTTCCCATCTTAACACCAATTAATCTCTTAACCCTCCTCTACGCGAATCCCTTATCTGTTAGTTTTGAATCATCCCCCAGCTTTTCGAATCTTCAATCGAAGATTCGAGCCAAAACCAAAGTTATCCCAATCAGCCCCAAAATCATACCAGACCCTCCCCTAGCCTCCCTCGCTACCAAATCGTGATTGGTTTGGTTCGAATCAAGCCCTAACTCCTCAACCCCCAAATCGAGCCCTCAAGAACCCTAGAATCCAAAACTAGGGATTTCGCCCAAATCAACGGTAATTGAAGTCAATAGACTTTAATTGGAGTGTTTTTCGTTTGAAAAACACTTCAATTAAAGTCCGTTTACTTCAAAAAATGCGAGCTCAAGTCCATTGGGGCCGGGTCTGTTCGATTTCGATTTCTCTTTGAGGTAATGTTCTTTTTTCTGTTTATTTCAATTTGTTTTTGTATTTGTTTAGTTTTAGCTTGATTGAATTTTTCTCAATTTTTTTTTGTTTGGCCGTCCCTGTTTTCATTTTCTTCTCAAAGACCCTTTGTTTGGTCAATTATTTTTCTGTGTTGCTTATTTGATTGTGAATGTTGTCGAATACGTGTTCACGTCGATTAGCGTCGTCGAATAATTAGCTTTGTGTTTTTCAGCATTAGCCGAGAGTTTCTTCATTCGATTGATTGTTATCAATTATACGTGTTGTAATCGTTTAATTAGATGTTGATGATTAGTTTCGTAGGCTTGTTTGTTATCACTGTTGGATAGAAATTGATCCCATTTATGTCCAAAGTCCTTGTTGGACAGAATTTTGATTACCTGTGATGTTTGGGTGTAGCTGTTAGTCCATTTAAGTGTTCTGAAATTAAGCTTTAGAGTGCATTGCACATGGAATGAGTTGGTGAAAACTGCTAGACAGCAGTATATCCCAGTGATTCTTGCCTTTAGGACTTGTTTAATTATTAAAACCCATACTTAGACAAACTTAAGTGGAATCAAAGAATAACAGGCAAATACTTTTGCTTATAATAAGATTTTAGTGTTAAAATAGGCTGAAAAGATCTGGAAAACAGATGGGGGGAATGATTAAAGGGTCTGTATTCTTTATCTATAAAAGGGAGAATCACTGGACACACAAGGATACTGGCAGAACACTGAAAAAACACACACACACAGAGAAATATACACACTGTGAAAAACAGAGAAACAAGGCAGAGAATACACTTACACTCTAAAAGAAAGATTTTTCTAGAACATTTGTCTAAAGCAGAATATAGACAGAATACATGTTTTGTTGTTTCAGTTTTATAAAACCTCCAGTTTCTTCACTGAAGTCTGTTCTGTTTTGCTCCTTTGTTTTCTGGATTCTTCTTCTGGTTTCAAATCATCTTTGGGATTGTTGGTTGTCTTTGGTTCCTGTTTTTCTCTTGGATTTCTGGTTGGCATTTGCTGCTGCTGTGCTGTTGGTTCGTCTTTGATTTGTTTGCTGCATACTGTTCTGCTGCCAACTCCTCCATTTATTCGATTCTACTTCCAGGTACACATCCTTTGGATTTGTCCATTCCTGTACCAGAATTGAAATGAAAGGCCACTTTTGATTGAATTTATCTTATTATATAAATGATTCTGTTAGCTACTTATTAATCTAAAGACTGTTAGCAAAAAATAGATATTGTATAGCTAGTCATTAAAGGATTGGGAATACTGTTATATAAATCTCTTTACCAATATATTGACTAGCATTTGGCTACAGTGAAGGTCTGTTTCCTTTTAATCTGGTCACTCGGTTAAATTGACATCAATATGTTGTACATTCCCATGTTCGAAGTCAGACACAATTCTTATTGCTTTGTTTTAATTATTTTGTCTCATCTTAGTTTTTATTTTTCTAAGTTATGTTACTGATTTTGCACTTAATCTGTTTGTTTAAAATGCTCAATAGTGAACTTCGTTTGATTTGCTAAATAATATGTTTAATTCGCATCATGTCTATCCTATGGTGTAGTATAGATTGGATGTTACTCCAAGGTCTAGGATAATAAGACTCGAGCTGTTTGAAATAAGCCAAAGAAAAAATGGGTTTAGAGTTGGACTTTGGGTGGATTAGTAATTAAGATTGGAATGGGCTGTTATGTTTATTGGAACATCATTTGTTGAAATATGGTCCATATTGAATCTCGCAAAATTGTCCACTCCACTATGTTAGCTCGTTAATGACTTGCAAGGTAGTTAATCCTCTTAATTGCAATTATAGCTAAGTGATGTGCATTTCTATAGTGATTTCCAAAACTCATGGCCCTCACCCAATTAACCTTAACTCTTTAAAAATCAAGGTGTGCCATTAGTTAAATTTTTCATGGTTCTCGCAAAGTTGAAAGTGCGTAGTTGCTTTTGACGCGCTATTTTAAAAATTAATTTTCTAAACTCGGGTGCGTATTTATGTGACTTAAATTCAAATCTCAACGATGTTAAAATATGTCAAAAATCACGGGTATATTTATGTGACGTGACTCGAGACGTATTTTAATAACGTTGCAATCATTCTTAAAATTAGATAAAAGCGGTTAATAGATTTAAATTGCATTATAATGTGAACATGTATAAAATCAGGAATATTTTTAGCCATTTATAATAGTTGAAGCGACCGTGCTAGAACCACGGGATCCGGGGGTGCCTAACACCTTCCCTCGGGTCAACAAAATTCCTTACTTAGAATTTCTGGTTCGCAGACTTCATTTGGAAAGTCGAAAATTTCCTCGATTCGGGATTCAAATAAATCGGTGACTTGGGACACCTTAATTTATTCCAAGTGGCGACTCTGAAATAAATAGAATAATCTCGTTTCGAATATTGTCACTTAGAATGGAAAAACTCCCTCGCGCATCTACCCTCCGGGGTAGGGGGCGCGCCAAAAGGAGGTGTGACAGCTCTGGCGACTCTGCTGGGGATACAAACCCAGAACCACTGGTTCAGAGTTTAAGAATTCGAGCTTTGAATAATTATTTTATTTGGCTTATTTATTATCTGATTTTATTACATGTTTATATTTAATATGCTAAATGTTGCTTTTACCACTTTGATATTTTGTGAACTGTATATAAATTGTTCCGATGCCCATTTTCCCTCTTCTAAGTCTTTTGAAAGATAATATCGGACATTTGCTGGACATAGCCCGTTTTTCTCAAGATCGTTGTGGTGCTTGGCACCCGGTGAAGGATTTGTAGTCACACATGTTTAGGCGAAGAGTTTTGTCAATTAAGCAGGAAAGCCATGCTACCGGTGCACTGACACTCTTCGGCTCGAGTTGTCCGCTCGAGTTAAAGCCAGTCTAGACACTTTTTCTAACAGGATGATGACATAGAATAACAAAACCTTATGCCGGATCCCCGATAGGAATGTTTATTTGCATCATGTGCATATTTGACTTAGGAGGCTCAACACAGGGGGTTGGGCCTGTCTAGGACAGGTGTACCTGAAACAAAAGACCAACTTGTTGCATCTTTCTGCGTGCATTTATTTGTTTCGATCTTACATGCCGACCGGTTTGTTATTAAAAAAAAATAGGGTAAGAAGTGGAAGATGTCAATCAAATTAATGAAAAACGAGATGTTTTTCTTGGAAAATAATTTTTGAAAAAAAAAATGAAAAAAAAACAAAATAAAAAAAAAGGAATCCCCGAATAAATTTTGTTAATTTTAAATAGTTAGTTTCTTTAAATTTTTCCTTTTTGAAAAAATGCAAAAAATTCCAAATAAATTTTCTTAGTTCCTTAGAAAATAATTTTTGAAAATTGCAAAAAAAAAAAAAATTTAAAGATAGGTTAATTTCTCTAAAAATAATTTGTTTTAGAAATACTGTATAAAAATAGTTTGTTTTGTTTTCTTAAAATGATTTAGTTCTTTTATTTTCGAACTACGCAAGTTTGATTCTCACCGAACGTGAGATACGTAGGCAACCCATATCGGGCTCAACTAATACTGGTTTTTTTTCAAAGAAAAAATAATAATAAAAAATATTAAAATTAGGAATTTTGTCCTTAGTCAAGAGTTAGGAAATTTTGCAAAAATAGCCAAACGCCTCAAAAGAGGCGCCGGAGGACTAATTTCGCAAAACGGAATATAAACATCACACTGGTATCCTGTTATACAGCCTTCAAATCTTCTTCAAGTGCTGAAAGGCCGTATTAACAAGATTCGTTTTTTTATAATAAAAAAAAATTTGAAAAAAAAATCTTAAGTTTCATTTTTATCTTTTCTAGGATCAGCATGAATTCATCGCAAAGAATCGGCCAGAAAAGGGCGAGAGATGAAATGCCACCCATGTTCATGGTCCAGGACAAGACCCCGGGTCAGCTCTATAAATGGTGGACTAGTTTTTCGACGTGGGAAAGCAATCAAGTCCACAAGCACCTAAAGTTTCTTCCGGACATTATGATGATAAAACCGGACAAAAATGTGATCAGAACTTTAGTGAGTTTTTGGGACTCAACAAGCAATGTGTTCAGATTTCGGGAATGCGAAATGACACCCACTTTGGAAGAACCGGGCGGACTCATAGGGCTTGGAAGAGATTTGCACAGAAAGAGACCTGCAGCTCCTAGACAAATGGGTGTGAATAATTTCTTGAAGAAGTTATGTCTCCGACGAGTTCCCATGGGTTGTTTGGAGAACGGTTGGGTGCCACTGGAGTATCTCTGCGACAGATTTGGTGATAAGAAAGGGTTCGAGGAATTCTCAAACACTGAATTTATTAACCAGTTGAATTATGACGCTTGGGGAGACTTAAGAATCTATGCCTTTATGATCGCTTTTTTGGGAACCATGGTTTTTCCCGAACGTGGCGGACGCATCGGAATCCGTTTGGCTGCGGTGGTCTCATATCTACAGAGTAACGAGGAACACACTGTTCTTCCAATGATACTAGGAGACATCTTCCGGGCCTTAACTCGGTGCCAAGAAGGACATGATTATTTTGAAGGTTGTAATATCTTATTACAAATGTGGTTTGTAGAACATCTCTATCATCACCCAATTGTGATAGACTTCAATGCGGATTGGCTGAATTATATTCATTGTCATACAAACAGAGCCGCCCGTTGCAACCTCCCAGAAAATTTAAGGACTTGGCAAGAACTTCTCAACTCTTTGAGAGCAGATCAACTTACCTGGAATTATTATTGGTTCCCTTCCGCTAAAATCATGCACATGTCGACATATCGCCCATTCTACATACTAATGGGCTTCAAGGGTTTCCAACCATATGCCCCGCTACGTGTCATGCGACAGTTGGGTAGAGAACATAAAAGGCCCCCGATTGAAGATATGCGATCATTTACATGGGAATTCGCGACGGAGGAGCCCCCAAGAGAGACTTATGCACAAAAGGTATGGTTCGGTAGTCGACTCTCCGACATCGACGAAATGGTTGCCGATCGAGAACGAGGAGAAGTGAGCCTCGCATATCTTGAATGGTTCCACAACTAATCAATGCCCGAGCAAAGGTCAGGAAAGGTCGGTAAAGTATGCCGTCGATTGGGAGAAAGAGATAGAAACCAGAGTTAGGGAGGCTAAGCATGAGACAGCGCAAGATTTCCGATCTTGCATTAACACTTTAAAAGAAGACAAAGGAATTCTGGAAGCTGCCATGGACATACAACAAGCTGATTTTGATCGGGAAAGGGCCGGTTGGGAGCTGGAAAGAGAAACACTCCGAACTCAAATTTAGGAGATGCAATTGACCGCAGAAAGGTCAAGGAGAAGTCGGAATGATGAGATGCTTATAAACGATTTGGAAAGGAAAGCCTTTGAACACCAGGAAGACTTGGAGAAGGCAGAAACGACTTTGGTCGCAATCCGGACAAAATGGAAGAGAGCAGCCCACCAAGAAGCACTCCGTCTACAACAAGTAGACAAATATTATGGGGCAATCATTGCTGATTTAAGAAAAGCAAATGCCGCTTTTAGAGAGCAAATTCTCAGGCAAGTCCGGGATGCCAAAGCAGATAGAGACCGTTGCCACGACTTAATGGCATAGATGGAAAGACAAATATATAGGCTCTTGGACCAAGTCTCCGGTAACGCTCAATTATTAGGGGCAAAGAACCGACACATAGGGCGGCTGCTCAGAGAAAAAGACATGATCAGGGCCAGGATCAATGAAATCGGGCACTACATCACTATGAGGTGCCTGACTTGCGAACAAGTACCCCAGCCTACCCTCTTCTCTTCAACCATGGAATGTGTCCCCCAAGTCATGGCAAAATTGGGGAGTTTACAGAAAGATCTTACACCAAGAACCGCAGCAAGGCCAAACAATGCCCCCTGGGCGCAAAGATTCGAGGCATTGGAACATGCTTAGAAGAGTCTGTTATTTTTAGAGTCTATTTTAAAGTTTTCCACCATTGTTATCATTTTGCAAAGTGTTTCAAGTTTGAAGTTTGTTGAAATAAAATTCAAGAACATTTCATTCATATCTTATGTCTTTTGTTTCCGAACTATGCCCGGTCTGATTCTGGCGGGGACATGATATGTAGGCAATCCACATAAGATTCGACCATCACTAAAAAAAATACAAAAAAAATAATAAAAAAGGAGGAAAAATTAAAAGAAAAGAAGATTGATAAAGGATGAAAGTAAAGGAAAATACAAACCGGAATGACGCATTGCAATCAAGTACATGTAGCAACACAATCATCTGTATAAGTGCATCACACCCAACGTGAGATTACTTATCTGTTATGTTGTTTCGGACTAACCGTTTGTTTGCCAAACTCCAGGTTTTAGTAAAGAGTGGTTGATTTTGTGGTAATCTGGCATCACATTCGTACTTCACAAGGTCCAAAAGAAAGGTTCAGCAGCCCAAAAGTACTCATCCCTATTTTACTAGGTCAAAAAAAGGTGCCAACATGTCTTCAGAAATTCCCCTAGCAACCATTCCCGTTTTGGAAGAAAGCTCCTTGACAACCATCCCGGTTACTGAGTCAGCAGCTTTGGAGGAGAATAGAATTTTGCATTGCCACATGCTTAAGATGTTAGACGATTGGAACAACGGGAAAGAGCCCCCAAGTCTGATCCCTGGGTTCCCTGAAATTCTTCTCAGATCAAGTGGGATTTCCAATACCCCAATCATTTACCCGCCTACTCTGTTTGGGTATTCTAATGCCACAACCCTCTCTGAATCACCCTCCACCTCCTATCCTTGGGTGACAGCATTAGATACATCTGCAAGAACATCGGTTGATTTTCCAGTTCTAGTCACGACGCATCTCACCGCACATACTCCTTTCTTTGATTCCGCGTCCTTTACATTCCCAACACCACCCCTTACACGGGACCATACCCAGGTTGCAGCCAATATATACCCTCAGCCACCTCGATATGAGTTCCTACCAAGCCAAAATCCAAAGGCTCCCGAGCGGGATGAGATGGCAAAAAGAATGAGAAGTTTGGAACAGAGCCTGAAAAACATGCAAGGTCTAAGTGGGCAGAAAAGTGTATCTTACGCCGATTTATGCATGTTCCTGCATGTCCATTTGCCATCAGGCTTTAAGACGCTAAAGTTCGAAAAGTATGATGGGCATGGCGACCCCATTGCTCATCTAATGAAATACTGCAATCAATTGCGAGGCGCCGGCGACAGGGAAGAATTGCTGATGGCATACTTCGGAGAAAGTTTGATCGGGATAGCATCAGAATGGTACATGGATCAACACATATCTCGATGGCACATCTGGGATGATTTGGCCAGAGATTTTGTGAAACAGTTCCAATACAACATCGATATTGCGCCAGACAGGAATTCCTTATCGAACTTAAAGAAGAAGCCCTCAGAAAGCTTCAGAGAATATGCTATCAAATGGCGAGAGCAAGCATCCAGGGTGAAACCCACTATGGACGAAATTGAAATGGTCACGACTTTTCTCCAAGCTCAAGAGCCAAACTACTTTCAAAATATGATGTTGGCGATGGGAAAACCTTTTGCCGAAGCAATCAAGATTGGAGAAATGGTGGAAAACGGCTTAAAAACAGGTCGAATTTTGAGTCAAGCGGCCATTCGGGCAACTTCCCAAGCCATCCAAGGCGGGTCTGGAGGGATGCCCAGAAGCAAAAAGAAGGAGGAAACTGCCATGGCGGCAGTAGAAGATAGAAGATATCGAACCTCAAGGCAGGTATTCTCCGACAGGGCCCCCCAGCATTACTATCCACACCACAGCATGGCCTATGCTTCTCCGCCTCCACCCTATGCAGTCATGAACGTTCAACCTTTTGCACGGACGCAACCACCAGCCAACAGAAATCTACCTCCATTCCAAAGATACCAACCTCTTTACCCAAACCAATACAACCCCCGACCAAATAACACCCGCCACCGTGAGCCATCCAAAATGAGCTTTACACCAATTGGGGATCCGTATTCCACTCTTTTTCCAAAACTCAGGCAAGAGAACCTACTGCAGCCCGTTTCGTAGAATAGGCAGAATCCGGACTCTCCTACCTACCAGCGAGGAATATACTGTGCCTATCATTCAGGTGTTGAGAGACATAGCACCGACAATTGTTGGACTTTGAAGAAGGCGGTGCAAGATTTGATCAATCAAGGAAGGATAGTCTTCACAGATGAAGACATCCCAAATGTGACAAATAACCCATTGCCAGCCCACAACAACGGGCCAGTGATTGGGATGATTTGTGATGATAAGGAATTTGACCCGGCCTTAAAAGCGATAATTGCCATCGCTAAGATAGAGAAGCGGCCTGATGTTACCCCGAAACAAGAGAAAGTGGGGAAAAAGGTTGAAGTTCCTGGGACTAGATCTGAAAAGACGATTGAATTGAAAGCATCGTCTTAAAAGAGTGGAGTTCTTTACCTCCCGCGAGGCCGAGTGGAAAAACCATTGTCAATAGGTGCCCCCAAGAAGTTCCATTTGAAGAGGGAAACAGCAGTGTATGTACCAAAGGGAACCTATGTGGCCCGAAAACTAGATGAACCCATGGTTATTGCACGTGTGCAACAAAAACCTATGATAGATCCATCCGCTGTACCTTGGAGCTACCAACGGACACTCGTTACACGCAAAGAAAAAGAGGTTGCAGGAGATTCATCTGGGAGCATCCTGGGGAAAAAGTACTTAAACACGCAGGAGGTAAATAACGCCACACAAAGGCGTTTCCCATCAATAAAACCTATAAGTGCTGAAGAGGCAGAGGTCTTTTTTCAGAAGATACAAATGCCTGACTATGAGATGATAGACCAACTGCGCAAATACCCGGAGCAGGTATCGATGTTGTCCCTTTTAATGAAGTCTACTGAACATCAGAAGGTTTTGTTAAAGGCCTTGAATGAGGCATATGTGCCTATTGAGACCTCATCCGAACAACTTGAAAGAATGACGGAGAGATTCTTCGCAATCAATCAAATTTCTTTCAGTAAAGCAGATTTGCCTTTGGAACGTGCGGCCCACAACAAAGCTTTGCATTTGACCGTCAAATACGAAGGCTACTACATGAAGAGGGTCATGGTTGATGGGGGTTCAGGAGTAGACATATGCCTACTTTCCACTCTAGGCCGCATAGGAATCAGAGCTGAAAGAATTCGGCCCAACAATATATGCGTGCGAGCCTTCGATGGTGTGAAGAGAGATACGGTCGGAGAGATTGATGTGATTATGACCATCGGTCCGGTGGATTTCGAAGTGACATTTCAAGTTCTGGATATGGACACTTTCTACAACTTTCTTCTGGGAAGGCCATGGATTCATGCGGCTGGGGCCGTGCCCTCTACCCTCCATCAGATGTTAAAATTTGAACACAAGGGACAAGAGATCGTGGTCCACGGGGAGGACGAGCAGTCAATTTATCAAGATCCATCCATCCCATGCTTAGAAGCGGAAGAAGGAAGCGAACACAACGTTTATCAAGCTTTCGAGGTTGTGTTGGCGGATCAACACGAAGAAGGGAACCCTCTTCCCCAATCCTTTCTGTCTAATGCCTCCATCATGGTGGCAAAAGAAATGATCAAACACGGCTTCCAGTCAGGAAAAGGTTTGGGAAAGTCTCTGCAAGGAGTGTCAAGGCTGATAACTTTGCCCACAGCTGAAAAGTTCTTCGGAGTAGGCTTTCGCCCAACCCCTGAAGATGAGAGATGGGCCAACAAGAGAAAGGAGAAAGGATGTGTTCTGCCACAACCATTGCCACATCTATACCAAACTTTTGTTCGACCAAGGTACAGTGAAGAAGAAGAAGATGAGGTCTTCACATCAGAGGAAATTGAAGAAATATGTGGGGCCATGAGGGAAATGCTTTGCGATGTTAACATGGTTCAATCGGGAGAAGGAACGAGCACCGCTGAGGTGCTGTATGTGGGTCCAAAAGCTAAATTGCAAAACTGGAAAGCCACACCCTTCCCAGTCAGGCGGGAGTTCTGGTAGATTTGTCCTGTCATTTTTTCCTTCATCACAAGTTACTTCAGGACGTAGCTTGGATGTTTTTCTTTGTTTTCTTGTATTTTTGGTCTTCCAATGTAACTTTGTTTATCTTCAGAAAATTCCAAGAAAATGAAATAAATATTTCTTCATTTTTCACTATTTCTAATTTTGTTATTTATTCTTCCTTTTCAGTCCTAATAATGCGGCTTTAAATAACATGACATGCTTGCGAAACTCATGCTCAAATCCGAACATGCCACCTAATCTGGAAATAATGAACCAAGAACCGGAATACGATGAAGAAGAGGCTTTTAGGGGAATAAATCGAGAATTGGAACACTTTGAGAATAAACCTAAGCCAAACTTGAATGATACCGAACTGGTTAATTTGGGAACTGTTGAAGAGATCCGAGAGACCAAGATAAGCATCCACACAGATGAGAAAACACAAGATGCAATAATCCAACTCTTGTTTGAATTTAAAGACGTGTTTGCTTGGTCTTACGATGAGATGCCAGGATTAGGAGCCGATCTAGTTGTGCACAAGTTGCTAATCTACCCTGACTGTCGCCCAGTGCAACAGAAGCAAAGAAAGTTCAAGACTGACATCAGTGATAGAATCAAAGAAGAAATCACTAAGCAGTTAAAAACAGGGGTAATTCGAGTGGTACAATACACCACGTGGTTAGCTAATGTTGTGCCCGTGCCAAAGAAGGACGGAAAAACTCGAGTTTGCGTTGACTGCCGAGATTTGAATAAAGCAAGTCCTAAAGATAACTTTCCTTTACCAAACATCCACATCCTTGTTGATAACTGTGCCAAACATGAGATACAATCGTTTGTGGACTATTATGCGGGATATCATCAAGTGTTGATGGATGAAGAGGACGCCGAGAAGACTGCTTTTACCACACCTTGGGGGACTTACTATTATCGAGTCATGCCATTCGGTTTGAAAAATGCTGGAGCAACATACATGAGAGCTATGACTGCCATTTTCCACGACATGATGCATCAGGAAATAGAGGTGTACGTGGATGATGTGATCATCAAATCCAGAACCCAGGGCGATCATGTGCGAGACATGAGGAAATTCTTTGAGAGGTTGCGGAAGTACGACTTGAAGTTGAATCCAGCCAAATGCGCTTTTGGAGTCCCGTCAGGTAAGCTTTTGGGTTTCATAGTCAGTAGAAGAGGTATTGAATTAGATCCCACAAAGATAAAATCCATCCGAGATTTACCTCCACCCAGAACAAAGAAAGATGTAATGAGTCTTCTAGGCTGACTGAACTACATCAGTAGGTTCATCGCTCAGTTGACTTCCACATGTGAACCCATATTCAAGTTGTTGAAGAAAGACGCTGCAATCAAATGGACAACTGAATGCCAAGAAGCTTTTGACAAGATCAAAGAATATTTGTCAAACCCTCCGGTCTTAGTCCCGCCAGAGCCAGGGAGACCTCTTTTCTTGTATTTAACAGTCTTGGAAAACTCTTTTGGTTGTGTCCTCGGACAACGTGATGCGACGGAGAAGAAAGAGCAGGCGATTTACTACCTGAGCAAGAAATTCACCAGTTATGAGGTCAAGTACACTTTGCTGGAAAGAACGTGTTGTGCTTTAACTTGGGTCGCTCAGAAATTGAGACACTACCTCCAAGCCCATACGACTCACCTCATTACTCGGTTGGATCCTTTGAAGTATATATTCCAGAAACCGATGCCCACCGGAAGATTGGCAAAGTGGCAAATCCTGCTCACCGAGTTTGACATAGTCTATGTCACTCGCACGGCAATGAAGGCCCAAGCATTGGCAGACCATTTGGCCGAGAACCCGATCGATGAAGAGTATCAACCATTGAATACCTACTTTCCTGATGAAGAGGTAAATACGACAAAAGTTGTTTCGGAGGACAGTCATGCTAGGAAAATGTTTTTCGATGGGGCGGTAAACGCTAAAGGTGTAAGGATTGGGGCAATCTTGATCTCTCCTGCTGGTCAGCATTACCCAGCCACGACTAGGCTCCGTTTCTTTTGCACGAACAATACAGCTGAGTATGAAGCTTGTATCATGGGTATGAACATGGCAATTGATCAGGGCGTCGAAGATTTGTTGATCATGGGAGATTCATATCTAATTATCAAACAATCTCAAGGTGAATGGGAAACTCGGGACATTAAACTCCTCCCTTACCGACAGCACGTGAATATTCTTGGCAAGCGATTTGCATCGATAGAGTTCAGGTATATCCCACGATGTCACAATGAACTAGCTGAGGCACTTGCCACTCTAGCTTCAATGTTACCTTATCCGGGCAACGCCCATGTCAATCCCTTGGAAATCCAAATCAGGGAAAGCCACGATTATTGCAATGCAATCGAAGAAGGACCAATCGTCAAGCCATGGTACTATGATATCAGGAGATTTTTGAAAATGCAAGAATACCCCGAACATGCTACTGGAGATCAAAAGAGGACCATTAAGCGACATGCAAATGGCTTCTTTTTGAGCGACGAGGTCTTGTATAAAAGAACCCTGGATCTTAACCTCTTAAGGTGTGTAGATGTCGAAGAAGCGGGAAGAATCATGCACGAAGTACACGCAAGAGTATGCGGGCCTCATATGAATGGGTATGTCTTAGCCAAGAAAATCCTTCGAGCAGATTATTATTGGATGACCATGGAGAAAGATTGTTTTGGTTTTGTCCGAAAATGCCATCAATGTCAGGTACATGGAGATCTGATTCATGCACCTCCAACTGAGCTACACCCTATGTCAGCGCCGTGGCCATTTGTCGCTTGGGGAATGGATGTCATAGGCCCGATTGAGCCGAAAGCTTCGAATGGGCACCGATTCATACTGGTCGCTATCGATTACTTCACAAAATGGGTCGAAGCCGTCACTCTCAAATCGGTCACTAAGAAAGCCGTGGTGGATTTTGTACACTCAAATCTTATCTGTCGTTTTGGTATACCTACAATTATCATCACAAATGCTGCGAATCTGAATAGTCGTTTGATGGAAGAAATATGCGAGCAATTCAAAATAACGCATAGGAAACTCCACTCCTTATCGGCCCAAAGCCAATGGTCCCGTGGAACAGCAAACAAAAACATTAAGAACATTTTGAGAAAGACAATCCAGAGTTCTAGACAATGGCATGAACAATTACTGTTCGCCTTACTGGGATACCGTACTATAGTACGCACATCGGTAGGAGCAACTCCATACCTGCTAGTCTATGGGACCGAGGCTGTGATACCATCAGAGGTAGAAATTCCTTCACTTCGTATGATTGTTGAAGCAAAGATTGAAGATAGCGAGTGGGTTAAGACTCGATTGGAGCAATTAACTTTGATCGATGAAAAGCGAATGGCTTGCGGTCTGTCACGGACAACTGTACCAACAAAGAATGGCTCGTGCTTATAACAAGAAAGTACGACCGAGAAATTTCGAAGTAGGTCCGTTGGTTTTAAGACGCTTTCTTCCACATCACCAGGAAGCGAAAGGAAAATTCGCTCCTAATTGGAAGGGACCATACATCATTAGGAAGATACTGCCGAGAGGAGCATTATACTTGGGAGATATGGAAGGAAAAGATCCTGAAACAGCTGTGAACGCAGATGTTGTGAAAAGGTATTATGTCTGAATTTGCTTCGATGATGTCCTTACGAGTCGAAATGATTGAAGACCTTTATTCCCGCAACCCAAACACTACCAACCCTTTTGTAAACCCTTTGATCCGGTTACCTTTCTTTGGCTACCCTCTTTGGCATCCAAATCAAAAAAAAAAAAAAAAAAAAACCAAAAACCAAACAAAACAAAACAAAACAAAGTTCTTGAACTACGTTCTGACTTGATTCCGAAAGGATACGTAGGCAACCTCTCCCTGAGGTTCAGTCACACCAAACCAAAAATCCCAATTTCCCCAAAACAAAAATGAAACTGGGGTAGATGATATTGTTGATTCGGTTTAGATCCGTCAAGATGATTCCAAAGTTGTAATTTTGTCCACAATTCTTGTTACCCAAACCGAGTACAAGTCCTTCAAGATCGATTAGAAACTGAGAAAACATCATTGTTGCGGTCCGAAGCTTCTGGAATGAAAATAAATAAAATTAGAGAGTCTTATTGGTGAAAACCTTCGGGCACCATAAGACGATGGAAGTAGAGAAATACAAAATGAGAGAGCCTGCTGGTAAAAAACTCGCAAAGAGTGCTATCTGGCGATGGTAAGAAGAGAAACGAGAGAGGTCGATTGGCGAAAACCCGCAAAAGGGCGCTATCAACCGAAAAGGGTGCTTCACCACAAGAGGTCCTGACACGGCTCCTTAGCTTGGAAACATAGACCCGTTTTGGTTCATAAGGAAATGGGAGATTGTGACGGTCAAGCATCTAATCCGAGAAGCATGTCATGTTGGTTTAAAGTCAGCATATACCTCAGATAAGTCCTTCTTTTTCCCCGAAAGGGACTCCTCTATCTTCGATACATATTTTCCATTCTTTATCCGTTTTTCTTTGAATCCCTTTCATTTTAACTTTGAATTCTAAAATTATTACAAAGAAAGGTGACAGGGCCGTTTATACAGAATTACGCCTAGTAAAGAAGAAAAAACCAGCCTCGGTGGTGTATTGATACAATCCCCGATTGGATCGTAATGATCGATTGTTTCCAAAGAAACGGAGATTAGGAAGGAAATGGAAATCAAAGGCTAAGGTCTTAGAAGAGACAGAATAAAGCAGAAGGACAAAACCCATATAGAAAATCCTCGTGGAATCCCGAGGATGAACCCGGTCAGTTTGGAAAGAAGTCATCCCCAAAGACGATTGGTGGCAAAGTTCTCAATGGAAATAAGACAAGGATCAAGCAATGAAGATAATAAAGGCCACAAATTCAACCACTTTTTCGACTAATAAAATGTTCTTTGTCGAAAGCAGGTCTATTTAACCGTGCAAGGAGAAGGTACAACTTAAAGAAGTGAAATACGCAAGCATTTAAATGGCTTTAGAACAAGGAAAACACATAAAAAGGGAAGTTTCTTTTCAAAAGCTTTATCTTATGCATTTGTTGATGGTTAAAAAGGAAATGCCTAAAAGAAGGCCCAAAAGGAAGAATAAAAGAAAAGAAAATGAAAACTCCAAAAAAAAAAAGAGAATCAAATCATGTTAGTCCAATATCCGTTTGGACCCGAGTCAGAAAACCGAGGGTCTCTCCGGCCAAAAAAAACCGTGAGACATTGTTTTTGAATTCCGGCCAGAAAGCCGTGAAACTCTTCTTCCCGGTCAGAAAACCGAGGATCTCCCAGTCAGAAAACTGCGGAGCCATTTATTTTAACCCCGGCCAAAAAAACCGAGGGTCTGGCGGCCAAAAAATCGTTAGACGTTGTTGGAATTTCGGCCAGAAAGCCGTGAAACCTTTATCCCCGATCAGAAAATCGAGGATCTCCCGGTCAGAAAACCGAGGATCTCCCAGTCAGAAAACTACGGATCCATTTATTTTAACCCCGGCCAAAAAACCGAGGGTCTAGCGGCCAAAGAACCGTTATACATTGTTTGAATTCCGGCCAGAAAGCCGTGAAACTTTTATCCCCGATCAGAAAACCGAGGATCTCCCAGTCAGAAAACTGTGGAGCCATTTATTTTAACCCCAATCAAAAAATCGAGGGTCTGGCGGCCAAAAACCTATTAGACATTGTTTGAATTCCGGCCAGAAAGCCGTGAAACGTTTATCCACGGTCAGAAAACCGAGGATCTCCCAGTCAGAAAAACTGCGGAGCCATTTATTTTAACCCCGGCCAAAAAACCGAGGGTCTGGGTGCCAAAAAACTGTTAGACATTGTTTGAATTCCGGCCAGAAAGCCGTGAAACTTTTCTTCTCGGTCAGAAAATCGAGGATCTCCTAGTCAAAAAACTGCGGAGCCATTTATTTTAACCCGGCCAAAAAACCGAGGGTCTTGCGGCCAAAAAACCGTTAGACATTGTTTGAATTCCGGCCGGAAAGCCGTGAAACTTTTTATCCCCGGTCAGAAAATCGAGGATCTCTCAGTTAGAAAACTGCAGAGCCATTTATTTTAACCCCGGCCAAAAACCGAGGGTCCGACGGCCAAAACACCGTTAGACATTGTTTGAATTCCGGCCAGAAAGCCGTAAAACTCTTATCCCCGGTCAGAAAACCGAGGATCTCCCAGTCAGAAAACTGCGGAGCCATTTATTTTAACCCGGCAAAAAAACCGAGGGTCTGGCGGCCAAAAAACCGTTAGACATTGTTTGTATTCCGGCCAGAAAGCCGTGAAACTTTTATCCCCGGTCAAAAAACCGAGGATCTCCCAGTCAGAAAGCTGCGGAGCCATTTATTTTAACCCCGACCAAAAAACCGCGGGTCTAGCAGCCAAAAACCGTTAGACATTGTTTGAATTTCGGCGAGAAAGCCGTGAAACTCTTCTTCAAAATCCCGGCCAGAAAGCCGTGGAACGTTTATTTGTGAAACCGTGATTTTTGTTAACCAATACCAAAGAGTCTTTTAATCACTTTCTATGTCACAACTAACTCACGAAATTTTCCTAGCAAAACTGGGGCAGAAAAATTTCGTTCGTTTGTTTGTTTCATTTGTCTAAATAGGTTTGACCTCGGGATGCAAGGATCGAGATAACCTACAAGTGGAACCTCAATCCGGAATGAAGAAAAGAAGAAAAAAAAATCGAAAGAAAATGAGTCCAAATGTTGGAGTAAACAAAAGCGCGGATTTGCTCAGAATCTGATTAAAGTCACGAGTTCCGCCAGTTCCATTTCACTCAATGTTACAAAAAATAAATAAGCACGTACAGCTTGTTGAGCATCAAGATTCAGATCGAGATCTACAGCAAAATCAGTTAAGATTCAAGATCAAGTTTTCAAGAGAATCATAGATAGGAATCTTGTAACTCATAGTTTGATAGCATAACTAGTTCAGCTTTAATTTCTTTTTTGTGTAATAAGGAGGTCAGTGAGCAGTAAGTAGCAACAACATCAACAATAGCAACAGTAACAGCAAAGTGTCAGTCCACGGTAGTCCCAGCTACCAAAACTTCCCGAACTACATTGACCTGATTCCTGTTTAGCCCAAGATATGTAGGAAGCCTCCTGAAGCAAAGGTTCGGTCAAGATCTTTCCAAAATGCTTCACACGGAGTGCTCAAACGGGCAAAAATCGCTCGTATTTGCTCATTATTCTTTGCAGGAAAACTCTTCGCATTTTCACGCAAAGAGGGGCAGCTGTGAGCACGTGATTTTTGTCACGCATGAGAATTACTCCCAAAAAATTTGAAAATAAAACAGTTTTGTGTTGTGCGTGATTTTTGTGATTTTTGTGTTATTTTTCTCTTATTATTTGCATTTTTGCGTACGCAGGTCTATTATATAAATTAATATAAAATACAAAAAAAAATTTGCATTTATGCATATAAATTCATGTTTTTAATTTAGAGTAATTAAGTTTTGTTTTGCGAAATAAAAAATAACAAAAATATACATCTTTTGCATTTTTTTTTACTATTTAAGGTCCAATTGTATAATGTTGTTTTAATTTGTTATATGATAATTTTATTAAGCGTCAATTTGTTATTTGTGAATTGATTAGGATTTTTATAATTTTTTGCATTAGGATTTTGGTTTACATTTAAAAAAAAGTAATTTAGAAAAAAAGAAGTAAAAGTTGGAAAACAAAATCAAAATAAAAGAGAAGAAATTTAGAATTGGGCCAGTTGTTGATTTAAATCCCAAGTCCATAATTAAAATAGCCCCAAAACCAGGCCCAAACCCAACCCCTTACCTGGCCAAACAACCCAGTCCCCTCACCCGTCCAAAACGGCCCCGTTTCGCCCAGACTTTTATCACAGCCGTTGGATCCTTGTGATCCAAGATCCAACGATCAAAATTAAAAATCAAAATTAACCTAACCAAAACCCCAAAATCCCCATTTAATCTAAGCCGTTGGATCACTTAATCCAACGGTTTAGATTAAAACACCCGTTACACCTCCCAAACGGCCCCGTTTGATTTACGTCTGTTGATCTCAGCCGTTGGATTCTTTTGATCCAATGGTTGAAATCAATTCCTTTATTTTAATTACCCAAACCCCCCCCCCCAAACCCCTCATACCCGTATCATTTCACCTCTCTCACACCAGAGATGACGCTGCCTTGAGCCGCCGCATACTGCCTACCGGAAATCGTCTCACGGCGGTTCCGATAGGCCAAACCTTCCCATCTTAACACCAATTAATCTCCTAACCCTCCTCTATGCGAATCCCTTATCCGTTAGTTTCGAATCATCCCCCAGCTTCTCGAATGTTCAATCGAAGATTCGAGCCAAAAACAAAGTTATCCCAATCAGCCCCAAAATCATACCAGACCCTCCCCTAGCCTCCCTCGCTACCAAATCGTGATTGGTTTGGTTCGAATCAAGCCCTAACTCCTCAACCCCCAAATCGAGCCCTCAAGAACCCTAGAATCCAAAACTAGGGATTTCGCCCAAATCAACGGTAATTGAAGTCAATAGACTTTAATTGGAGTGTTTTTCGTTTGAAAAACACTTCAATAAAAGTCCGTTTACTTCAAAAAATGCAAGCTCAAGTCCATTGGGGCCGGGTCTGTTCGATTTCGATTTCTCTTTGAGGTAATGTTCTTTTTTCTGTTTATTTCAATTTGTTTTTGTATTTACTTAGTTTTAGCTAGATTGAATTCTTCTCAATTTTTTTTTTGTTGTTTGGCCGTCCCTATTTTCATTTTCTTCTCAAAGACCCTTTGTTTGGTCAATTATTTTTCTGTGTTGCTTATTTGATTGTGAATGTTGTCAAATACGTGTTCGCGTCGATTAGCGTCGTCGAATAATTAGCTTTATATTTTTCAGCATTGGCCGAGAGTTTCTTGAGTCGATTGATTGTTATCAATTATACGTGTTGTAATCGTTTAATAGGATGTTGACGATTAGTTTCGTAGGCTTGTTTGTTATCACTATTGGATAGAAATTGATCCCATTTATGTCCAAAGTCCCTGTTGGACAGAATTTTGATTACTTGTGATGTTTGGGTGTAGCTGTTAGTCCATTTAAGTGTTCAGAAATTAAGCTTTAGAGTGCATTGCACATGGAATGAGTTGGTGAAAACTGCTGGACAGCAGTATATCCCAGTGATTCTTGCCTTTAAGACTTGTTTAATTATTAAAACCCATACTTAGACAAAGTTAAGTGGAATCAGAGAATAACAGGCAAATACTTTTGCTTATAATAAGTTTTGAGTGTTAAAATAGGCTGAAAAGATCTGGAAAACAGATGGGGGGAATGATTAAAGGGTCTGTATTCTTTATCTATAAAAGGGAGAATCACTAGACACACAAGGATACTGGCAGAACACTGAAAAAACACACACACAGAGAGAAATATACACACTGTGAAAAACAGAGAAACAAGGCAGAGAATACACTTACACTCTAAAAGAAAGATTTTTCTGGAACATTTGTCTAAAGCAGAATATAGACAGAATACCTGTTTTGTTGTTTCAGTTTTATAAACACCTGCAGTTTCTTCACTAAAGTCTGTTCTGTATTGCTCCTTTGTTTTCTGGATTCTTCTTCTGGTTTCAAATCATCTTTGGGATTGTTTGTTGTCTTTGGTTCCTGTTTTTCTCTTGGATTTCTTGTTGGGATTTGCTGCTGCTGTGCTGTTGGTTCCTCTTTGATTTGTTTGCTGCATACTGTTCTGCTGCTAACTCCTCCATTTATTCGATTCTACTTCCAGGTACACGTCCTTTGGATTTGTCCATTCCTGTACCAGAATTGAAATGAAAAGCCACTTTTGATTGAATTTATCTTATTATATAAATGATTCTGTTAGCTACTTATTAAACTAAAGACTGTTAACAAAAAATAGATATTGTATAGCTAGTCATTAAAGGATTGGGAATACTGTTATATAAATCTTTCTTTACCAATATATTGACTAGCATTTGGCTACAGTGAAGGTCTGTTTTCTTTTAATCTGGTCACTCGGTTAAATTGACATCAATATGTTGTACATTCCCATGTTCGAAATCAGACACAATTCTTATTGCTTTGTTTTAATTATTTTGTCTCATCTTAGTTTTTATTTTTCTAAGTTATGTTACTGATTTTGCACTTAATCTGTTTGTTTAAAATGCTCAATAGTGAACTTTGTTTGATTTGCTAAATAATATGTTTAATTTGTATCATGTCTATCCTATGGTGTAGTATAGATTGGATGTTACTCCACGGTCTAGGATAGTAAGACTCGAGCTGTTTGAAATAAGCCAAAGAAAAAATGGGTTTAGAGTTGGATTTTGGGTGGATTAGTAATTAAGATTGGAATGGGCTGTTATGTTTATTGGAACATCATTTGTTGAAATATGGTCCATATTGAATCTCGCAAAATTGTCCACTCCACTATGTTAGCTCGTTAATGACTTGCAAGGTAGTTAATCCTCTTAATTGCAATTATAGCTAAGTGATGTGCATTTCTATAGTGATTTCCAAAACTCATGGCCCTCACCCAATTAATCTTAACTCTTTAAAAATCAAGGTGTGCCATTAGTTAATTTTTTTATGGTTCTCGCAAAGTTGAAAGTGTGTAGTTGCTTTTGGCGCGCTATTTTAAAAATTAATTTTCTAAACTCGGGTGCGTATTTATGTGACTTAAATTCAAATCTCAACGATGTTAAAATATGTCAAAAATCACGGGTATATTTATGTGACGTGACTCGAGACGTATTTTAATAACGTTGCAATCATTCTTAAAATTAGATAAAAGCGGTTAATAGGTTTAAATTGCATTATAATGTGAACATGTATAAAATCAGGAATTTTTAGCCATTTATAATAGTTGAAGCGACCGTGCTAGAACCACGGGATCCGGGGGTTCCTAACACCTTCCCTCGGGTCAACAGAATTCCTTACTTAGAATTTTTGGTTCGCAGACTTCATTTGGAAAGTCGAAAATTTCCTCGATTCGGGATTCAAATAAATCGGTGACTTGGGACACCTTAATTTATTCCAACTGGCGACTCTGAAATAAATAGAATAATCCCGTTTCGAATATTGTCACTTAAATTGGAAAAACTCCCTCGCGCATCTACCCTCCGGGGTAGGGGCGCGCCAAAAGGAGGTGTGACATCTTCAATGCGTGAACAATCGCCGCCACTCTAGATCATGTACTAGATAATTCCTTTCATGGATATTTCAACTGCCTCGAAGCACATGCAATGACCTTGCCATCCTGCATCAACAATATTCCAAGCCCAATACAGAAAGCATCACAATAGACTGTATAGTGTGCCGAACCTGTGGGCAAAACCAATATCCATGTCGTGGCCAAAGCTGTCTTGAGCTTCTGAAAGCTCGCCTCACATTCATCTGACCATTCGAACTGGACACCTTTCTTGGTCAATCTGGTCAACAGGGTTGTAAGAGATGAAAACTCCTCCCCAAACCGACAATAATAATCTGCTAACCCTAATAAACTCCGGATCTTTGTGGCTTAAGTTAGTCTAGGCCAGTCCTTGACTGCCTCCATCTTCCTTGGATCAACCTGTATACCTTATTCCGTAACAACATGACCCAGGAATGCAACTGTGCATAGCCAGAACTCATACTTTGGAAATATCTGCATATAGCTAAGTATTTCTCAGAGTTTGGAGAGCCACTCTACGATGTTGTGCATGCTCCTTCTGACTGCGGGAGCATATAAATACGTTATCAATGGGGACTATCACGAACAAGTCTAACTAAGGCATGAACACCTCGTACGTATGTACATAACCATGACTCTGGCTATAAGAGTTGTCCCTAAATTTCAACATTGCCAATTAACCGCGTGTTATCAAGTACATTATTCTAAAACTCCCACTTTACTTAAAATGAGGTATGGAGTCCTCATGATTACTTTCTCGAATTAATGAGTCATATTTATCCTCAACTGGGTGCTCATCTCAAGGCTAAAACTCAACGATTACAAAATGGAAATGGCTAAATGTGAATATAAACTACACAAGAATTAACAAATAAGCCTAACATGCATGACTCCCATTTCAAATATAATGGAAAAAGGGCCTAAAATACCCCTCCACTATATTAAATAGGACATCAAAGTCCTCCGTTAAAAGTTGGGCCCTTATCTGCCCCTGCCGTCTAAAAATGGGCTCAAAAATACCCTTATCCACTAACGGAAGACATGTAATCCTAATTTAAAACGTAGAAGGGCATTTTAATGAAGGAGAATTTTAAACATATAAAATTTTTTCACCAGGACCTTGTCCTCATATGATATCCACCGCAACTTGGAGCTCGGTTTTAAAATATTTCACATTATTCAAAAATTTGAGTACCTCATCCTCAACTCTGAATCACAAGTACTTGCATATTGTGCCAGCCGAAAATTTTCATTTGCTCTCTTTCTTCTTTTCAATAATTGTCCGTCAAAGAAACTCACGACATAAAATCAACCCTCATGCCGATATGGTATATAATTAACAATTGAAATTAGTTATTCCAGGAATTACATAATCTCCCATTTTAGTAAGTAATATAAAGTCACTTTTAGCCTCATAAATATTTTTAGTGACCAACATATAATAATAGGGATAGTTATCTCCATATAATTGCACAATGTGAGTATTCTCTTAAGTAGATTTGATGGTTGCGAAACTCACTCATGAGCGTGGCATGTTAAAAGGACTCGCCTATAAATTTTAAAAAAAAAAACCAAATCAACTTAAGGAAAAATATCCTTTTTATAACAATCAAAATTATACATGTGATGACACCATCTGGTGTAGTGACCTCAGTCATACCATTGAAATTATATCAACGGTTGGTCTTCACCTCTAGGATTCTCACCTCCACCTCTAATATCCTGACCTCTACCTCTGGCTGGTCATGTAAGATAAGTATTAACTGCAATGGAGCGTGTAGCCTGAGTGCTTTCCTAAAATTGTATTTCTCCAAAATTCTACATTCACAACAATTCCTTTAAGGCTCGGTTAACTTATTGCTCATGACAATATATATTCGGACACAGTCATTGTGACCTGGTACAACCGTTCAGATCGCATATACTACATATTACAGATAATTTGGAAGGTGACTTCTTCAGAACATTTCCTTAAAATAGAGTTGAGTAGGTAGTGTTGCGTTGGCCGGTTTGCTCTCTCTTTCTATGCTGGCTTAACATTACTGAGCTACCCCAGTTAATCATATACTCTTCGTTATTCTCTTGGGCGATTCTTAACCCTTGCAGATTACCAAACCTTAAATATGTATAAATTATTTAGGAGGACCTTTCCATACCATATATATACATTCCAAACCAAAACGGACATAACACATGGCCATCCGATCCATTCACTAATAGTGGAATTCCCCATTTACCACCAAGTCAAAGGTCACAACATTCGATAATCCACCACATTTTTCCTTCACAATTCAAATAAATCAAACCGACGTTAAGGTCCGTTGAAATCCCGCATAATTCGTCAAGTGATCTCCTGATACATCTGCATCTTCCGTTGGAACTACAACTGGTGTAGTAAATACATTATCTTCCTACTACTTCTATTTGCCATCTGAAATACAGTAAAATCAACCCCCTCGCATTCAACTATTCCCACGTTCTGTAATACCTCATAGCAGCGGTCAAGCACAATCCCGTGGGTTCTCGAAAGATGCACTGCTGAAGATGGTAGCGAAGAGTTTGATGAAACCTATTCGACCTCCGCAAAACTTTTGAAGGCGTAGTTGATCTATCACCAGCATGTGCCATTGTTTGACTGAAGAAGCGGTACGTGACTTCACCATTCGTGGGAAGGCTGGAGTAGAAATTCAATTTAACATATGAGGAAACAAATCGCACGACAAGAAAGAACAGGTGAGAGATTTTCCTAACTCAATAGACTCTGAGGAACAAGTACAGACGTCTCCGTACCTGCCCCTCAGACTCTACTAAGTTTGTTCGTGAGTTGTGAGACCTATGTAACCTAGTGCTCTGATACCAACTTGTCACAACTCGAATTCCCCACCATCAGGATCGTGATGGCGCGTACTCGTGGTAGCTAGGCAAGCCAATTAACTCAACATCTTTCCACTAATAAAAACGATCCTATTATCAATTTAATAACATGAATAATAATAATGACATTAACTACAGAATCCTACTTGCATAAATTTGAATATAATTGTGAAATACTCCACATAAATCCTCTACCCAAGATGTGGAGTCACTAACTCACGAACTACTAAAAATAACTACACATAATGGTCTGAAAGAAATATAACAACCGTCTGCCTCGAAACAATGAGACTATTGTATAAATGAAAAATATAGAAGAGACGTCGGGCCTGCGGACGTCTGAAAGCTACCTCAGTCTCGAGAGTATGACAATACTTCTAATGAAACTACTGCTGCTACTGCTACTAAAAACCTGGACCTGTGCAAAAACGCATAGAAGTTTAGTATCAACACAATCCGACCCTATGTGTTGGTAAGTGCCTGGCCTATCCCGACGAAGTAGTGACAAGCCTAAGACCAGACACTCACATAAACCTGTGCAGTTCTATATACATATGTACCACAAAATAACGAAATACTGAGCAACACAAATAGCAAGGGAGGGAACATGCTAAGGGAGCATAATCGAATATACACAATTAATCAGTAAGGTAAAAATAGAGTGCAACAAAACTTCACAAAACAAGAAATTTAATGGTTTCACGACATCACCCTTCGTGCTTTTACTCTCATCCTCACTAAATAAGCAAATAAAAGTGCACGACATCACCCTTCGTGCTTTTACTCTCAGCCTCACCAAATAATCAAATAAAAGTGCACGGCATCACCCTTCGTGCTTTTACTCTCATCCTCACCAAATAATCAAATAAAAATGCACGGCATCACCCTTCGTGCTTTTTCTCTTATCCTCACCAAATAAGAAAATAAAAGTGCACGCCATCACTCTTCGTGCTTTTACTCTCATCCTCACATTCATGGCACGATATGATCCTTCGTGCATGATTTAATTAACAATGGCACGGAATGTCCCTTCATGCATAAATAGTAAAACATGGCACAGAATGATCCTTCGTGCATAAATAGTAAAACATGGCACGAAATGATCCTTCGTGCAAACATAATTGAAAATGGCACTGCATCACCCTCATGCTTTATCACTCTTCCTCACCCAAACAACAGTCACAATCAATGGGCAAGAAGAATGAGATAAACAACAAGTACCATCCCGTCAAAGGAGAAACAACAGCCATAACAATATCTCGGATAGGGAACAATAACAACAACACAACAAGATCCCGACAAGGGAACAATAACACAACATTCACAACACGGCAAGGGATCAATAATATAACTTAAGAAAGTTTCACATAGGTCACAACATGTATCAACAAACGACTCATGGTCATGCTAGACTCCGGTGTATAGATGCTCGCCACCACGCCTATACACCACACTCGATCATTTAGCAATTAGCAAGTTATTATACTGTACTCCTATTCCCTCAAGCCAGGATAGATCAAACACTTACCTCGATGACTTATAGTCCACTCAATCCTAAAGCAATGCATTTCCTTTCGAATTTGGCTCCAAATCAATCGTATCTATACACAATTTATTTAATATTATCAATTTTACTCAATAAACTAGCCCAATTGTCTAATTAAACTATTTTTAACATGATGTCCAAAAATTGTAAAACTGACCCCACGCCTGCTAGGTCAAAAAATTCCGAAAATTACAACAACAGATTCATCGTCTCGCCACGAGTCCTTACATATAAATAACACCAAAATCAAAGTCCGTTTGACCCCTCAAATCGACCCCTAAAGGTCTCATAATTCCAGGCCCCAAAATCCTATTTTTCTACTGTTTTCATGAATTAAAGAATGGGATTGTGGTTTATAATCACCCATAAATACGTTTTAATAATCAAATCACTTACCTCTATGATACCCACCGATTTTCTCTCTTAAAAATTATCTCAGAAGCTTCTTCCTGTTCAAAAATTAGAAGAAACCTCGACCTGCTCCTTATAGGTATACTGTTCACGTGTTTTACTGTTCCCAATGGATTTCTTGTGAAATTCTAATGAATTTAGGCTTTTGAACCACTCCATTTGACCTTATAATGAAGGAGATATGTAGGTTTTAAGATTTGCAAATAGTGCAGGTTTTTAATACGCCGTCAGGGGCAATTTCGTTATTAATCTGAAAATCTAGGCAACCTTAGTAAAATGGCCATAACATCCTCATATGATGTCCAAATTCGATGATTCTTTTTGCTATGGTCCGTAATTACGATACAGATCTAATTCTTAATTCAAAACAGTAATTGGAGCTCATTTGTTCAATATGATATCATTTACGCTTGACTATACGATGTCGAAGCATAAGAAAAACGAGCACAACGCAACCCAAACCTATCCGAAACACGTCAAACGACTTCCGTTTTTTATCAAACTTTCCAGGAAGTTCTTAAACAACATATAAGACTTGAACCGGGTGTCAAAACTAAAATATGAGCCCAATACCATAGTCTTTTAATCAATATTCATTCTCATTTTCCTTAATAATTTCAGAAAAACAATTTAACCGGAAAATTCTTTTACTCAGGTTCTAGACCTCGGATTCCAACACCGGGCACATGCCCGAGTCCCATATTTTTCTACGGACTTTCCGAAACCATCCAATCTCGGGTCCGGATCTGTTTACTAAAAATGTTGACCAACGTCAACTATAATCATATTAATATCAAAATTCTTCAAATTTTTCATAAAATTCACATATTTCAACACAAAATTTTCAGGCTATGTGCCGATCTGTACACGCAAATCGAGGCAATATAAAATTAGGTTTTCAAGGCCTCAGAAGCACGAAACTGATGAGGAAAATAGGTGATGACCCTTTGGGTCGTCACAGTTTCGGGACTAGTTGGTACGATTGGTTGGGGTCCCGGGGGTCTCGGGTGGGAATCGCGCTCTTATTTGATGTTTCAATGCCGTTTATTTTGGAATAAAGGTGTACCATATTAAGAAAATGAGCTTCTAATTACATTTTTATTGCACCATTAGATATCGTAATTTCGGAGACATAGCAAAGAGAATCATCGAATTTAGAGATCGTATGCTGGAGTTATGCTCATTTCCATGTCGAGGAAGTACTGGTTGTTGTCATAACCGTAGAAGTAGTAATTTTCCGTAGAAGTGGGACCGCAAAAGTGGAAATTTGTCCGCAGAAGCGAAATGTTTGCTGCGGAAGCGGAAATTGTTGGAGGTAAAGAGGTTTCTTTAAAAATCGAAGTTGGCTCATTTTCACTTCATTTTTCTTCCATGGGAGCGATCTTGGAGCAAAGTTTGAGCGTCATATTCATCACCAAGCATGAAGTAAGTGATTTCTACTAGTTTTGAGTATATACAAGGATTATATGCTGGTTTAGACTTGGAAAATTCTAGAAAACTTGGGGTTTGAGGGAAGACCTAGAAAACTTGTATACTTGAATTTTGACCATGATTTTGAGTATGGAATTGAGATAAAATTATACATTTGAGTTCCTAAGTTCATGGGCAAAGTTTATATTCGAGAAATTTTGGATTTCGGGCACGTGGCCCGAGGGCTTTTTTGTCAACTTTTCCTTCAGGGTTAGGAATTGCTATAAATTGGGTTGTAAAGTATAATTGAGCATATATTAATGGATTTGTATGATCGTTGGATAGTTTTGGAGCATTGTGCATTGTTGCAAGTCTTCGGAAGAATGTAGAATACCGGTTGTGGATCTTCGGAGCGAGGTGAGTCACCTTTTCTAATCTTGTGACGGGGAATTTACCCATAGGTGAGTTAAATTATTTATGTGCTCCTATTTATGGGGGCTACGTACGCACGAGGTGACGAAAGTCCGTGCGTAGCTACCATTATGCTATTGTTCGGGTTGTCTAGGACCCACATGTTATATGTGGATTAATTGTGAAATCGATGGTAGCATGAATTGGCCTTTCATGGAGAATTGCTCTTTGTGGACTTCAGGATTGACTGTTTGTCTGTGTGTGTTTATTTTGGAACGGGCCGAACGCCTCAGTAGATTAATAGATGCATCTATAGGCTCGGCGTTGACCCTTGGTAAATGCACAGTTATTTATGTTGGATCGGATTGTTTCCACGGTATGATTTACGCATGTTTGTATTGCTTCATAGAATTTGATTCTGTTATTATTGGCTCTTTATGGATTAGGAATATTTGGATCTTGTTTAAAAAGGAATTTTAGAAAAATTTCCTATAAAAGATTTAATTGTATACTTGTTTCTTTCTATTTGGACTAAAAATTATGTTTATAGAATAAATCCACTGATTAGCATATATAATAAGGATAAATCATTATTGGACAATTAGAAAGTATCAGAGTTGACCAACTCGTCTCTACCCCTTCGGGATTAGGCGGGATACTCACTGAGTACACGTTGATTAAGTCCTCATACTACACTTTTGTGCATTTTTTCACCGGTATATGTCACTTTAGCAGCCTACTGGGCGCAACAGCACGGACAATTAAGGGACTTGGTGAGTTGCAGTATGCAAGGCGGCCCACGGCTTTTAAAGTTCCTTCCTAGTTATTGCATTTCCTTTCGGTCCATTGTATTCTGGACGGATGTTGTGTTGTATTTATTATCTTTATCAGTAGTTGCCCTTGCAATTGTGACCCCGTATTTCTGGGGTGGTTTCCGCAACTTTGTACTAATTGCTATTATTTAAATTTGTATTCAAGAAGTTTATAAAAACGGAAGGAAAAACCTTAGATTTTTAAAAGTATTAAAGAGGAATTAATTGATAACTTAGTTGGCTGGCCTGACATAGGTGTCCGGTGCCACCATGACTCTTAGTGGATTCGTGACAACATGGTATCAGTGCACTAGGTTCCCATCAGCCTCACGAGTCATGAGCAAGTCTAGTAGAGTCTCGTGGATCGGTATAAAGACGTTTGTACTTATCCTCAGGAGGCTGCAGGATTGTTAGGAGTACTTTCCTTCTTGATTTTCTTATCGTGCGGTTCGATTCCTTTGAGGCTTATTCCTTTGATTCCTTTTCACTCAATCCTACGCGACACAAGCGGTTGTTATAAATCGAAGACCGAAGGATTGTAATGGCACTACGAATGTGGTGCAGGATGATTTACCCGATATAGTTGATTGGACTATTATAGTAACATTACGGAGGGATATTTCATTTTTTAGCTTTGTAACAGAACTTTTGAGAGACTTGAGGCTAGGCACAAGTTTCCATGATGCTTATGAGCGATTATTTTGCAGTGTTGTTGTGTTGGTAAGGTGTTTGCACACGTGTCGGAGCAGTGAATGAATTGAAGGGAGGTTTACTCATATGTAATCAAAGGGATTCAGTATTTTATTCTAGGTAAGGGAAAGTCAATCGAACTAAGCATGGTCAGATATGGACTAGTGGAAGTAATGAAACATGGTAATAGCAAGTGTGGTGGAGTTCTCCTCTACATTGGGGTGTTGTTGTCTTGATTGAACGTACTAAGTTCGTCGATGTTATTTTCTGCTACAATTCGCCTTTAAGGCAAGATATTGTGAAATGGTAATGGAGATAAATTTATCAGATGTCGCGGGATGTGGTAGTTCCGGACTAAATCAGTAATGCAAATGTTGATGGTTGGATAAAGGCGACCTTCATAAAGGTTTGGTAGTAGTAGCAAATTGTGGATTCAAGTTTTATAAAGATAAATTTTACTCAGACAACGACAGAGCAGCAGAGGATGAGAAAGACATATGGGAAGTGTCAGACGGAGATTTAAACTTTTGAAGGGCAAGGTATAAAAAGCGTAGGTTGAGCAGCTGGTTAAAGGAACGAGTTTGCCCAAAGTGGGAGAGTGGTGCACCCGTATAGGGCTTAGTAGTTGGATGACGATGTGCCTAAGGAGAGTTTCGAATGGTCTGGGATTCTAATTCTAGCGACGGGCAATTGAAGTCTGCAGGTTTAATTCAAAGCATGGGTTGTTATGCGGTAAGAGATTCGGTATGGGCAAACACTGAATTTGGTAAGGCGTTGCCGCACATTTGATTGATGTCCATGAGGGGTGAATGGACTCATGCAGCTGGAGAGTGAGCTCAGACTTAGGATGGGTTAATTGTGTCGTAGTGATTGTACCCTATGCAGCAGCATTAGAAGATGTCGGGGAGTGGTTTCTACAGGGGGTGTTCCTATGAGCAGGTTAGCAGTCGCGTGATTGGCGAGACTTTTGCGAAGAGTTCTACTGGGTATGCAGCAAAGGGAATTATTGTGTGAATGGTGTTAATGATTTAGAGCATTAAATTGGGTTTCTACGATAAGATATCAAGAATTGTTGGCAATTGATTGCGCAAGGTTATGTCAATAAGATATTACGGATCATGGTAAGATCCAGAGTTTGGTAATAATGGCTTCAAGCTAAGTGGGAGGGTCCCACTGCTTACGATTTGGGTTACAGGGTAGCTACTTGCGAAGTTTCTGGTTAAAGATGTGCTATGGTTGGCCTTATTGGCTCATGGTCGAGCTTGGGAAAGAATTCGCTATTTATGCCTTGTATTGAAGCAGGCTTTAATGGGAGTAATTTTGCGAGGTGCCTCATCAAGAGAGTATTCAGGTGCTATAAGATTATGGAGTTGATTATATCCGGGACCAAGTCGGAGCGGGTGGCTCTCAGTAACGGTCCTAGTGAATTCAATAGGTAAAGTGTGGTGTA
Organism: Nicotiana noctiflora; assembly: GCA_032618575.1. Lineage (NCBI taxonomy): Eukaryota > Viridiplantae > Streptophyta > Magnoliopsida > Solanales > Solanaceae > Nicotiana > Nicotiana noctiflora. The sequence continues at coordinate 8,387 of JASVEL010003720.1, read as the reverse complement.
TAATAACGTCGATCTTATAAATGCAATTAAGGATCAAGCTTGGAAAGCAGCTTACGGGAAGAGGCACAACATGTTCCATGATGGTTGGCTTGTGATATAGCAATTGTAAAGTATGAGATGGTTCGTAGGAATTGAGATAGCATTATCTCGTGATTAAAGGTCACTCAGGATGAGTGTAGATAGAGTATGTTATGTATTGAAGAGAGTCAATATTATTTCTAAAGCACTCAAGGATAAATTGGAATGAAAGGGATTGATTAGCCACTGTTGAATTTGGGGATGTTGGGATTTGTGATCAGTTCATTCAGCATGATCAAGTTGTGTGTATGATTCATGACTGTATGTATCAGGCTTGTCAGCCGCCGCAATAGATATTATTTAGAATCCTTCTATTGTTATGGCTTGTTATGTGGAAGCAGATTTTGGAAAGGGTGTGGTTGCTTGGACCACTATTTGCAAATTTGTATATTCTACGTTTATGGGAATTTACCTGTGTGTTTCTATGGTTCTCCTGAAGTGAGTTAATTGCGAAATTCTTGTATAATAAAGTGTTAAAATATTAATGATTTCGGAGTTACAATGAAGGTTGTTCTATTGTATGTTGGCAGGTTGGGTTCAGTGAGTAGCATGGAAATACGAAGTAAGGATCAAGGTTGTAGTACGGTGTTGACAAGGATGTCACGGGCTCAGATGAGCAAGGAAAGGGTTGAATGATTAAGTAAGTTAGTATTGTTTTCAGCGCCACCTGAGAAGGATGTGTTGTGAAAAAGGGCTTTGTATCCTAGTTAAGAATTCTTGATCGCTTTTCAAGCGTTAGTGCGGCCAGTGGTTTGGATGTGTGGACCCGTTATTTATTACGGAAGATTTTAAGGGCGTGTCCCACAGGAAGATTGTATAAGTGTGACATGTAGTCACTTGATTGGCTAGATATTTGAACCAAGTAAGGGGATTGTGGTAATATCATTGATTTGAGAGAGAACTTTGTTTACTGGGTTATGAACGAGGGGGTTTCTTCGGTTGTGATGGTTGTTCTTATGTGTTATGAGGAAAAAGGGAGTTACTATGGACCTTTGAAAGGTTATTAGCCAAGTGGGTGAAATCAGAGATCGGTTTGAGATCAATGGATAGAACTATATATGTGAAAACATGGCTTTATATCAGGCTAATTCTGTACGTTTCAGCGAGCATTCCTTATGGAGGGACAGTTGGGGTGTTATTTTGTCATCAGCTATTCCAGGTAATGATGTATGGCTCTGTATGAGTTATGAGATGGCTTGGTAAATATTTCTTATGTGTTGAGGTTCCATATGGCGATGATGTTATGTGAGCAGAATGGCTCTTGAGATTCAGATCTTATATCACACCTCAATTATGCTTGAGTTTTGTAGCCTATGGCGCTATGTGTTTTTTTTTCAGGGATGGATTATACACTTAGCATGCTTGCGATCGAAATTTGATATTTTTCTTGTAATGAATAGATTTAGCTCAAAGTGCAATCTCCTTATATGAGATTTATGTGTGGATCAGGTAGCACGCTGCCAAGGATATGTCATTTGGATCGGGTTGCACGCCGCAACAGTGTGATGTCGAGTTTGGTCCTCTATATGTTTTTTTTATGTTTTGCTTCCTATCTTCTAAGGAAAGTCCGTATTAGTGCGGGGGTTAGGTAATTCCTTCCAGAGTTTGATTTCCTATTTGTGTTGTGTTCAGATTGGTGGCCTATTGGCATATTGTGGCATCATGTGAGACTTGTGATCGCATTCGTAATGGCTTATTGCACGAGCAGTTCGTACTGGGTGAGATGAGATTGTGGGATTTAAGATCAGCGCAATCTGATTATATGAAGTATATGTGGTGATGTTTCTGGTCAGAAGTATAGACTTAGTTATTGGTTGACTCGGTAGTTGATTATGAATTTTGGCATATCATCTATCATGGCGGTATTGTAATAGTTAGAGTAAGACCTATGTAGGTGATGAGGTGCAACGGGAGCACTGGATTCATGGAATTTCGATTAATTCGAACAAAAATGTTATTGTGGTCTTATGAGTAAAGTTATGCAAAGTGTGAATTCAACAGATTTATGCAGTCATGTTTGAGTACAGCGTATAGTGATTGATACGGTGATCGTATGTTATAAGCGGGCTTGGAATAGAATTTCGGATATTGGAATTGGGCTCCAAGGTTATTTGCTTAAACAAAGGGGAGTATCTTCAGAATTTATCGAGCTAATGTGCTTAGCTAAGTTGTGGTAGCACGGGAACGTGCACGATGTGCTAAGCAGTGATTTCAGGCTACTTTGGTATAGTTCTCAGCACGTTCGAGAATGAACATATGTTTAAGTGGGAGAGAATGTAACGACCCGACCGGTCGTTTTGAGCTCTAGCACATTGTTCATCAGTCTATGGCCATGAGCAACTTCATTTCAGGTATTGTGACTTGTTCGCATGGTCAGAATTGATTCAGAAAGATCAGAGTTAAATTTAAATGAAAATTCTCGTTTCAGGAGGTTAAAGTTGAAAGAAGGAACTAGGATTTGATTTTGGAGTAAACGACCTCAGAATGGGTATCTGAATGTTCCAGCAGGTTCGTATGATCATATCGGACTTGGGCGTATGCCCGGTTCGGGTTTTGGACAACCTGGAAGCGTCTTGGCGCCTATTTTGGAAGTTAACATTTTGGAAGAAATTTCTTAAGTTTGGCTTGAAGTGCATTTCAGCGTTATCGATGTTCGTTTAAAATTCTGACACTGGGAGTAGCTCTGTATGGTGATTCTGGAGTTGGGAGTGTGATCGGAAGTGAATTAGGAGGTCCGTGGGTCATTTTGAAGCCATTTGGCTAAATATAGAAATTTGAATGTTTTTGAGAAGTTTGATCGTTAGTGGACTTTCTGATATCGGTGTCGGAATTCGATTCTGAAAGCTGGAGTAGGTCCGTAATGTAAAATATGACTTGTGTGCACAATTTGAGGTCAATAAGATATGATATTATAGGTTTAACCATCGGAAGTATAATTTGGAAAGTTCAAAGTTCATAAAGCTTGAATCGGGGTGTAATTCATAGTTTTAACGATGTTTGATGTGATTTGAGGCCTCGAACAAGTCCGTAATGTGTTTTGGGACTGGTTGGTATAATTGGTTAGGGTCCCGAGGGGGTGGCCCCAGTGGATGAGAAGATGCGAGAGGCGAGGCTCTCGTGGTTCGGGCATGGGCGGAGGAGAAGCCCCGATGCCCCGGTAAGGATTTGTGAGCGGCTAGCGGTGGTCGATGTGAGGCGAGGCAGAGGGAGGCCTAAGAGATACTGGGGACAGCGAACGGGACGACACAGTGCTAGTGACCGGAACTTCTGACTGGTTTGACCCTTGATAGGAAAGTTTGGAGGTCTAGTATCAGGGTTGTAGGATAGGGGCTTCTAGATTTTTCGTACTCCTTTCCCGAGGTTGGGTGAGGCGTGGTAGGGCTATCCATAGATGATTCGTGTATTGGTTTGTGTCCTCTTATGGTAGTCATTTATGGTAGTTACTGTTTTAATATTATTGCATGCCAGTTTATTTATGGTACTTATGACTCTTATGTTTAGATAATTATTTATGCGATTTATGCTCGAGTAAATAATGTTGTTTGTGTTTTTGTTTTTGTTTGCCTTTCTCTTCCCTGCGCCGAGAGTTGATTGGAAACAAACTCTCTGCCTTTCCGGGAAGAGGTAAGGTCTGTCTACATATTACACTCCCTAGACCCCACTTTGTGGGAATATACTGGGTTGTTACTGTTGTTGTTGTTGTTATTTGGCCATAAAGGGGTACCATGTTAAGCAAATGAGCTCCAAATTAAAGTTTTTATTGAACCATTAGATACGTATCGTAATTTTGGAGCCATAGCAAAAAGAATCGTCGAATTTGGAGATTGTATGAGGGAGTTATGCTCATTTTAGTATCGAGGAAGTGTTGGTTGCTGTCATAACCGCAGAAGTGGAAATGTTCCGCTGAAGCAGGAATTTTCGGTAGAAGCAGGTCCGCGGAAGCGAAAATTCCTAGAGGCAGAGAGGTTTCTTTAAAAATCGAAGTTGGCTTATTTTCACTTCATTTTTCTTCCATGGGAGAGATCTTGGAGGAACCTTTTTGCGTCATTTTCATCATCAAGCATGATGTAAGTGATTGCTACTAGTTTTGAGTATACACAAGGTTTATACATGGATTTAGACTTGGAAAATTGTAGAAAACTTGGGGTTTGAGGAATGCCTAGAAAACTTGTATTCTTGAATTTTGACCACGATTTTGAGTATGGAATTGAGAGAAAATTATATATTTGAGTTCCTAAGGTCATGGGCAGAGTTTATCTTCGAGAACTTTCGGATTCCGGGCACATGGACCCGAGGGCATTTTTGTCAACTTTTCGTTCGGGGTTAGGAATTGTTATAAATTGGATTGTAAAGTATAATTGAGCGTATATTAATGGATTTGTATGATCGTTGGCTAGTTTTGGAGCATTGTGCGTTGTTGAATGTCTTCGGAAGAACGAATACTGGTTGTGGATCTTCAGTGCGAGGTGAGTCTCCTTTCTAATCTTGTGAGGGGGGAATTTACCCCATATGTGAGTTAAATTGGTTATGTACTCCTATTTGTGGGGGCTATGTATGCACGGGGTGACGAGAGTCCGTGCGTAGCTACCATTATGCTATTGTTCGGGTAGTCGAGGACCCAAAAGCATGTTATTTGTGGATTAATTGTGAAATCGATGGTAGGTTGAATTGCTTAAATCACATTAAATTAATAGTTGGATTTTCTAAAAGACTTAAGCTTCATTTTCTCCAATTATTAAAGCAAATTGGCCTTCCTTGGATAATTGCTCTATGTGGACTTCATGACTGACTGTTTGTCTGTGTGTGTTTATTTTGGAACGGGCCAAACGCCTCTGCAGATTAATAGATGCATTCATAGGCACGTTGTCGACCCTCGACAAGTGCCTAGTTATTTACATTGGATCGGGTCGTCGCCATGGTATGATTTGCGCATGTTTGTATTGCTGCCTGGAATTTGATTACGTTATTATTGCCTCTTTATGGCTTAGGAATATTTGGATCTTGTTTAAGAGGGAATTTTAGAACAATTTCCTATAAAGGATTTAACTGTATACTTGTTTCTTTCTATTTGGACTAAATATCTTGTTCATAGAATAAATCCACTAATTAGCATACATAATAAGGATGAATCACTATAGGACCATTAGAAAGTATCAGAGTTGACCATCTCGTCTCTACTCCTTCGGGATTAGGCAGGATACTCACTAAGTACACGTTGATTATGTACTCATACTACACTCCTATGCATTTTTCCTGCACAGGTATATATCACTTTAGCGGCCTACTGGGCGCAACATCACGGATCATTCGAGGACTATATGAGTTGCAGTATGCAAGGCGGTTCGCAACTTTTAAAGTCCCTTCCTAGTTATTGTATTTCCTTTCTGACCTTTGTATTCCAGGCGGATGTTTTGTTGTATTTATTATCTTTATCAGTAGTTGCTCTTGCACTTGGGACACCAGATTTATGGGGTGGTTTCCGCAACTTTGTACTAATTGCTATTATTTAAATTTGTATTCAAGAAGTGATCTTTTATTTATGTAAAATGGAAGAAAAAACCTTAGATTTTCAAAAGTATTAAAAGAGGAATTTATTTGACAATTTAGTTGGCTGGCCTGAAAGAGGAGTCCGGCGCCACCACGACCCTTGTGGATTTGTGGTCGTGACGGTAGGTGTTTGGTCTAACCTTAGCTTGAGGGATTAGGAGTTGAGTTATATTTTCTAGGTGGTATTATCGTGTCTAGCATGACCGTGAGTTTTTGTATTGTGAATATCTTGATTTCATTTTATTCTTCATGCTTTGGAGATGATTTCTAGTTGTTGTGAAAAGTTTGTGGAAAGAATTGAGACCTTTGAACATCTTGGAGCATTGGCTCGAGTTACATTATACATTGTGAAAGTATATGAGATGATTGAACCCTTTGGAGCATTGGCTCAAGTTGTAAGGTGAGTTATGAAGTATAAGTGAAAGATAGAGAGAGTTATCGAAATGTTCCCTTGCCGGGATTCAATTGTTTAATTGTTGTTCCTTTGCTAGGATTTAATTGTTTTATTATTGATGCTTTGCCGTGATTTACATATGTTCTTGTTTATTTCCCTTGCCCTTGTTTGTGATTTTTGTTTGGGTGAGGAATAGTGTTAAACCACGAAAGGTGATGTCGTGCATTATTGATATTGTGAGGGAAAAATGCAAAGCATGAAGGGTGATGTCGTGCTACGTGATGTACATTCTGTGCCGATTATATTAATTATATGTGAGGAAAGAGAGTAAAAGCTCTAAGAGTGGTGCCATACACGTTTATATTATATCATCGCTTAGTTAGGACGAGAGTAAAAGCACGAAGGGCGATGTTGTGCACCTATTAATCTCTGATTTCTTATTGATGTCTGTGTTATGTTGTTTCCTTCGTTACTTGATAACTTTTACTCGGAATTGTTATCTTCCCCACAACATGCTCCCCCTTTCCATATTGATTGGTTATCTCTGTATCTCTGTTCCGCTATATATATATATATATATATATATATATATATATATATATATATATATATATATATATATATATATATATATATATATACGCACCAGGTTTATGTGGTAGTCTGGTCTAGCCTCGTCACTACTTCGTCGAGGTTAGGCTAGGAACTTACCAGCATATGGGATCGGTTATACTGATACTACACTCTGCACTGTCTGCAGATCCTGGAGCAGCATCTGGTTATCAGCAGTAGATCGTAAGCTATCTTTCAGTCCGAGACTCCAAGGTAGCACTGCTGGCATCCGTAGGCCCGCTGTCTCTTCTATCAGTTTTTATGTTCTGTTGTCATTTTTACTCGAGATAGAATATGTTCTTTTCTCTCAAACACTTATTTGTAGTAATCTTAGACAGTCTGTCGATATTGTGACACCAGGTTCGGGTTAGAGGCATATGTAGGTCTTTAGGATATTTTGGTTTTATATTTTATTTAAGACTTCCACTAAATTTCATATTGTGTTGTTAATTAATTGTTTATTCCCTATTAATTTAATTGGTTAAAAAGGAACTAAAGAAAAAAAGAGTTAAATATTTCTACGACCGTGGCTTGCCTAGCTTCAATAAGTAGACGCCATCACGACTCCTGAGGTTGGGCAATCCGGGTCATGACAAGTTGGTATCCGAGCTCTAGGTTACATAGGTCTCACAATTCACAAACAAGCTTAGCAGAGTCTGAGGTATCAGTACGGAGACATCTGTATGTATCCCCCAATGGATACAAAGTTAAAATTTAACATTTGTTCTTTCTTGTCGTGCGGTTTGGTTTCTCAATGCTAGTTGAAATTTACTTTGTTCTTTTGCAGATGGCAAAAACATGCGCTTTCTCATCTACTAATCAGTAGTCCGAGCCCCTGATAGCTCCCACGAGGGGCAAAAGGTGAGGCTGAGGTCATTCTAGAGGCTGAGGCAGGGGAAAAGCTCAACACAGGGTAGCAGCACCCGTACCAGAGCTTCACGTCAATTTTGATGATGACGTTCTAGCCTTAGCAGTTCCGGTGGGCCCAGCTCAGGTCCTAGAGGGGTTTATTACCACTCTACTTCTTTAGGATGCTCTGGTCCGTCTAGTGGGCCTTATAGAGAGTGTCACTAGAGCATGGTTACTTACTGTAGAACCAGTCGTCTCTTAGGCTAAAGAAGGAGCCTAGACTCCTGCTACTCGGACTCCAAAGTAGGTAACTCCCTAGATTCAGACTTGTGATGACCCGACCTGTCGTCTCATGCATTTCAGCCCTGCTTTCCCGAATTATTGCTTCTTTATGTTTCATTGTTGTCATCGTGTGGGTTAGAGTAGAATTGGAATAATTCGGATAGGAAATGAGACACTCAGTCTCTTTAAGGAAAGCTTATATTAGAGAAGTCAACCGGACATTGACTATTGGGTTAGAGCGCTCGGATGTGAATTTCTATGATTCGGTTAGCTTCGTGGGATGATTTGTGACTTAGGAGTGTGATCAGAAGTAATTTTGGAGGACGGATATAGAATTAGGCTTGAATTGGCGAAGTTAGAATTTTGGCGAATTTCAGTTGATAGGTGAGATTTTGATATGATTGTCGGAATGGGATTCCGAAAGTTACAGTAGCTCCATTATGTGATTTTGGATGTGTGGGTTAAATTTTAGTTCATTTAGAGGTGTTTTGGTTGGGTTTGTGATCGAATGCATGTTTTAGAAGTTTTGAAGAAATTTAGGCTTTAATCTTATGTGAATTGACGATTTTAGTGTTGTTTGACATGTATTGATGGTTGAGGTCCCTGTGGCTGTGAGGTAATTTCG